>JAHWFO010003124.1:11780516-11796019 GCA_023313115.1 Rhysida immarginata
AAATAATTATTAAAACAAAATTAGCAAAACATTAAAAAAACGGGAGAGATTAAATAGAGAACGCTGACGTTGAACGTGCCCCAAGGAGAAATCAATACAACTTTCGTAATCTTAATTTCCCGCGCCCCTTTTTAATTTTGTATGACTCCCATTTGATCAAGCCGTTGATCTTTCTGACCCAGCGATTCCCAACGATACCAGTTTCAAATTTGCAGAATAAACAGTTTTTTTTTAGAGAAACATAATTAAACGGAACGAAAAAGTTATCAAAAATGATTAGTTTTAAATGGAGAAATTATTAAAATCATTTACGAAATCTTAAAATTAACAAGATAAGCAGGAATTACGTGCAGTAGCGTGAACATGAACTTCTGTTGACCAAAATTTGATCTGTTTATATGCACGGCAATCAGGCAACAATTTTCCTTAAATAAATCACATACATTCAAAACGTTGCTTAAACCACAAACTAAATTGTTTTATTCCGATCCGAAACTGAAAAATAATTGAGATGTGGTAAAAGACAAAAAACAGTTGATTTAAGGACATGTTCAAACATCGGTTCCCTTTATAAGGACAAATTCATTCGTAGATTTAATGGTTTTGTTGTTGTTTTTTTATAACAACCAGAAGCGAGGTAGATCGTTTACACAAAACAGAAACTACAATGCATAAAATATGATATTGTGCACTGTGCGTGACAAATAAAAAGTAAACTTCAACGAGTCCCTGTTTGTTTCATTCTCTCTTTATCGTTGTGAAGAAACCGTGTTAACGTCAACGCAACTCTTAGAAAGCTTGAGCCACGTGCTTCATTAAATCATCTCCAATATCTAAAGAATGAATTAACCCGAATCTTATTTCGAATTTTAAAAAGGAGTTGTAGTAAATTTTACAGCAGTAACAAAAAAAATCAGATCGAGTGTTCAGAAGAAACCACATATTACCGAATACACGGTATCCAAGTCCTTTTACAGTATATTGGTATGTGGCTTCGCTCGGGTTAGTTAAATATACCGAAGCCCTTTTTATGAAAAATGTGTAGTTTTTTCACTCATAAAAGCTGTTCAAGTTGGACGGTCCAACCCTTGCAAGTCATTAAAACCCTATTCACCCGTGAATTATCCTGGGTTATTCCCAGGGAAAAAAACAAAACCTAGAGCGAGACTTAAATGGAATAAAAATATCACATGACATCATATCAGGTGTCGATAATAAATGAAAAATTATACAAACAAAAGAAAATAAATAAGTCATCCGAGCCTGAATTAGAACTAACGGCTTCAGATCTGGGGAAAATGGTATAGTTTTCACTCGCTTTACGGGAGCAAGGAAGTATTACTGCAAGGTAGTTAAAAACGTTTCCCAGACTATCTTAAAGCATCATGCAAAGTTTGCCGCTCCGTTGGGTGTATGGTTGTAGAGATTATAGCGAATATACACACAATTTGACGTTTTTATATACAATATGTATAAAAGGGTCACTGAAATGAAACACTGCTCGCCGTGCTGCCTGAATATTTGACGCTATAGATGATAGATGGCAGCACAATGTACAGGAGATATCACGTGGAAGAAATAGGACATCACGTGGTCAATTGACACGAGATTTCCTGTGGTAAGAGAGATCACTTTCCCAAGAGATTACTTTCCCGTCTAAGGAAGACCAGTGGAAATCTTTCTGTACATCCAAAGAGTTTACGGAGACGCCTGTTTGAAACGGAGCACGTTGTTTAAATGGTTGCGGGGTTTCGGGCGGAAGGGAACTCACAGGAAAGACACCGGTACGAAGAAATCGATCAGGCACATGTCATGATCACAGAAAACATGACATCAGTAAAAAGACTGGTGAAGAAAAACCGCCGCTCACCATTCGTGAACTCGCATCAAAGTGAACTCAGCGTTCTGCACCGATTGGGGTACCGAAAGGCGTGTGCTCAATGGATGCGGAAACACCTAACGAAACAATAAAAGTCCGTCGGATGGGGCTCGCCCTGCATATCTCATTCATTATTACGAGCAGAGACCGGCATTCCTACAGTATCTCAAATCATAACAGGTGATGAATGACCTAACAACAAACCAGTTGAGCATGGAATGGCGACTTCTGTTCTCACCCCGGCCCCACAAGGCACGCTTGTCGGTAAGAACTGGTAAAATCAGCTGATTCTACTTCGATGAGAGCATTTTTGCTGCTGAAATGGTGTTACAGGGTGGTACGATTAATTCTTCAACTTAGAGGCGCTCGGCAAAGCCATCGAAAGCCGAACATTATCCGGCTTTACGACAATTCCAAACCTCACACGGCGAACATCAAGTAATGTTTCTGCTGGGAGGTCCTTGCCCCCTCCATAGAGTCTGGACCTCTCCCTCTCTCCCTAAACATAAAAATGCTTTAAAGGGACAGCATTTCGCCTCCGAACAAGAGGTTCGCGCTTCAGTAAAGGAATGGTTTAGACTTCACACTACCAGTTCTTTGCGGTAGGTATTCAGAAACTTGCTAACCGTTGGGACCATTACCTGAACAACATGGGTCATGAGTGACTAGGTGTATGCACAATCGATCGACCACAACTGGAAATCTGTTGTAAGGTATATTGCTGTTGCCAAACTATCCATTCTGTCAACTGTATCGCAATCCATTTCTTTGAACAACCCTTAGTTTTTATTAAGTATTAACAAAATAACTCTGCATTATTTAGTAATTAGTTCGTATTTGGACATTTTATCACTATTTTCATCTCTGTCTTAATAAGCTCTTCGTGTTATAAGCTTTAAATTCTTTATCAAATTGGTGTAATTGAGAAATAATCCAAAATGCTTTTTGCAGTTAACAACTAGGCTGTTAGATACAAATCAAACGCTATCACGAAGCCTATCACATGTTACGACACACACAAGGTAACAGGGCTCATTGCCCACTGGCGGTCAACAACACAGGGCCATTGCGAGGCAGTACATCACAATAGAGAGCTGTACATAATTTACTTAAAACTCACGGACATTATGAAATGCATTGCTGTATGAATTGAGCAATGATACCTTATTTAATGGGTCATTACTAGCAATTTTGGATATGTCGTTCAAAAGCATAGTACATGTATTTATTTACTACTTTTAAAAAGAGAACAAAAATGAATGTTCCTTTCAGGTGTAATATCGACAGGCCTTAAAAGCTGAACTTATTAGAGGTCACGGCGAAGTTTTAATCTCTGACGTTGGAAAACCAACGGGCTCATTTTTATCTCGAACTAACAGCGGGATTTCAAAATTTTTCTTTTGTTATTTTTGCGTAATTCTTGCTCAAGAGAAGGAAAAGGCCGTGCATAACTCTAATAAAAAAACATCAAAATTTAATTATTAATTAGCTTAGAAATTGACGAGGGAAAATGGGTAATTCATTAGGCAAGAAAAATATATTTTGCCTTGTGCAAGATAATATTTATATTCGTAACAGGTTCAGGATCTACGAACGCTTTTCTCCGACTGTTGAGTCAAGATATTACGTATTCCCAAACTGATGTTTAGATCAGAGCATTAAAAGAAGTCAGGCTATGATCAAAGGGTCATATATATCTGTTTAAACAAATACTCTTTATCTTACATATTTGAATTTAAATGAATCAACCCTATGGAAAAAATACACCGCCATACAAGACTGAAATAGGAATCCTGATTAGCACGATTGACATGAAATTTAAAGAAAAAAATAACGTTAAAATATTTTATTTATATAATACAAAAGTACATAGCAAGATACTTACATGTGACGCATTCGGGGGTCCTAGGTCGCCATTTCCCTCTCACGCATTTGGCCGTTTTATTGCCGATGTTGAGGCCGTAGCCTCTGCCGCAGCGCACCTCCACTTCTGTCCCGTGTGGCATGGTGTCATTTCCATCGCCCAGTTTAATAATATTGACTTGAACATGTGGCGCTTCCAGAATGGGTTCGCAGGGAACTAAATCAAAAACAATGGACAGAATTTCATTAAGACAACGAAGAAGGTCGTCGTTCTCATAACCATTTTTTTTATTTTTTACTGTTATCTTGTTCCGAATTTTTAGTCTCTCTATTAAAATAGAACCCATTGATTTTATTATTGTCGTTACAGAAACTGCTAATAACATTTTGTGAGGGCGAACCAGGAAACGCCTTTAAAATATTACACAACTTAAAAAATTATCTAGAGCCGTCAGGCAACATCTGCGATACCTTCAAATAGATATTCCGTTAAATGTCTTAGACATCTTACTACAGTAACAAAGGCTGCATAAGAATCAGAATAATAATAAGACGATAACTGCTTTCTTCAATGCATGCATCAAAGGAGAAATGGGGTTTCTAGTTCTTCCTTCAGGTAATTTCTTCGTACAGAAATCCATATATCCAAATATTTTTTTGATAAATTTGATGAATGGAGTACTTGTCTTTCGAGCAAATCGAGCATAGAGAATCGCAAATTCACAAAAAGAAGAATCATACCCTACTGCATTTACATGCAATTATTAAGTAGCGCAAGAATGGAGCTACTTATCGGTTTCACAATGTCCGTCTGTCTATCTGGTCGTCCCCTTCATAATTTCTGTATTATTTGAGGTAGAAGGTAGAAATTCGGAATGCAGCTTACTGTGGGCATGAGTACCTTCACTATTTAATTTGGTTTTGGTTGGCCCTCTGGGGTCGGAATTATAGGGGTGGGAGTTAGAGGGGACCAAGTGATCTATGTGGTATTTAGGTATGTAAAGGAGTGAAATTCGATATGCATATTCCTCTAAGCAGTATCTACATTCCTATGAAGTGTGGGCCAAATTCTCCCAGTGGGGTCGGAGTTGTGGGGGTGGCAGTCACTTGGTCTTTAGAACTATGACAACATGTGACGTGTGATATACCATTCGAAAGAAAATGATGAGAAAGGAAAGATGATAGGGTTCTTTTATATTTTCTAAATACAAAGTTCGAGAAAAATCAATTTTTTTTATTAAAAAAAATTGGGAGGGGGTTAAAAGTGCAGATAAAAAGTGAAGGGGTAAAAATAGATGAACTCAGGGCTTCCGCTACTTTCCTATATCTTTCTCGGGAGACTTAATTTCTTGTTTTATTTATATTTTAATAGAATGGGAATTCGGTTTTTGGCGGAAGCCGATTTCACCAAAAAAATGAAGGCGGAACAATTTCTACTTCTTCTATTCTTCCAAATCGCTTTCCTTACGCCTTGAGGCCACTGTAAACAAACAAATTTTGCTGTCAAATTTGTATCTAATCGTGGTTAACAGGATCTAGCGTATTCAGATTTTTTTGAGATGGTTTATATTTTATGCTAAGATTTTCATTGAATTCGCTCTTCTCATGTAATACTAAAGTTTCAGTTATACAGGATAATTCAAAACGAACATGACAACATAAGGAAAAAAATAAATAGCAGATATATCTAATATTTATTATCTGGGGAAGTGATAATCCTCATGAAACCATCGCTCACGAAAGGGACGTTCCGAAATAGAACTATTTGGTGCGATGTCCAAAAGGCAGATTTATGGGCCTTTTTCTTTAATCGAAACCAATGCGAACGACATAGCTTATCTTGACATGCTATTCAAATAGTTGATGCCGCATTGATTGATGACTAAAATGGGCTCCACCTCATTTTCTGAATGAAAATTGTTAGCGTTGCTGGTTTAGACGTTCTTTCCAAGATGATCAAAGTGTTATGTCCTGGTTAATAAGATCTCGTACCTTATCACCGATGATGTTTTCCTCTAAGATACTGTTAAAGACTCAATTTTTTGTCCCATCCCTCCCTGTAACTTAAGAAGATTTACGAGGACGCATAAGTTAATCATCACCAAAGCTGATCAGATGCTGAAATACGTGTTCACATAGATGGCAGTAAATATTAAGTATCTGCTCTTTAAACTTTAGCTTGGTGTCATTTTTCCATGTTCGAACAGAAACCCAACTTAAAGTCGGAAAAAAATTCCGAAAACTGAACCCATAACTAAAAACCGTTATTTATTTCGTTCTGGATTTTTCCGTTCCCATTTCGCACATTTAGGAGCGATAATCTTTCCATGGAAAGAATTATATAACGATTGCATGTGACAATCTCGAAGATTGTTATATATTACTCGAAACTGTGAATCCAGTAGTGTGTTTGAGGCCAGCAACAAAGTGATTGTTTAAATCAAACTCAGACGAATTTTTTTATAGAATATTCTCTCCTAACCTGTCTCTCGTCGGCCTCGGATATCATCTACAAGAATAACCCCCCCCCCCCCGAGGAGGGTATACGAAAGTAGCGAAAGCCCTGCGATCATCTATTTTTACCCCTTTATTTGCACTTTTTATTCCCTTGCCCCCAAGTATTTTAATCAAAAATTGATTTGCTCGAATGTAGTATTTAAAAATAGAAAACGAGCCTATCTTCTTTTGTTTCTCATCATTTCCGATCGAAGGATATATCCTATGCCATATGGGTAAGAATTCCTGAAGTGGGCCCCTCAAAAACAAACATGTGAAATTTAAAACTTTTATTATAATTTGACACCAAATACATTCTTTGAGGAATGTTTCTCTCTATCTCCAAATTACAATGCACCTTTTAAGTGGGTGTCGTCTTTTACTGTCACGTTAAGGTATCCCAACGCCTCTTCTCTATACCAAAAAGTTGTTGAATAGTACTTAATGGAGTATTAAAATTCCCAAAATATTTTTGAAAAATTTGCATTTGTTAAAAAGTTATAAACAAATACATTTTTTTGTTTGGTACTTTTGGTTTAAAAACTCAAATCGCAAGCTAATTTTATCAAATCTCTTTGAAATTTTAAAGATAACAAGTAAAGTGAATATATTTCAAAACAAAATATAAAAGAATGAGAAAAAAAATTTTTGTGTAAAAAAAAAAAAAAAAAGTTTTTATTTAAAAAAAATGGCTATTTTTTAATGTTCTCAATCGATTTCAACAA
This sequence comes from Rhysida immarginata, assembly GCA_023313115.1. NCBI lineage: Eukaryota > Metazoa > Arthropoda > Chilopoda > Scolopendromorpha > Scolopendridae > Rhysida > Rhysida immarginata. The sequence goes on from JAHWFO010003124.1 coordinate 11,787,480, forward strand.
TTTTGAAAAAACACATTGAATCTGATTTTATTAACGATTTAGAATTTGAAAAAAAAATTTGGTGATCTCTGTTTTTACGCGAATGCCATCAATTTTTGTCAAGCTAGTCAATCATACCACTGGGCTGTAACCTTCGAGCATGAAAATAGTCAATCTATTTTCATGCTCGAAGGCTGTAACGAAGCTGTTTTGATCGCGTCGGCTTCGTCTGTAAAGCAACTGCTATGATTCTTGCTTTACAGGGAAGCTCCCTATTGTTGTCTTTATTGAAAGATGAAGAGTTACTGTACTTGCTTAACAGCTTGGTTTATGCTAGTAATGTTTTACCATTTTTTTAACAGCCCAGTGATACGATTGAATAGCTTGACAAAAATTGATGGCATTCGCGTAAAAACAGAGATCACCAAAATTTTTTTTTAAATTCTAAATCGTTAATAAATACAGATTAAAAATGTTTTTTCAAAATTGTTGAAATCGACTGAGAATATTAAAAAAAATCATTTTAACATTAAAAAAAAAATCATTTTTTTATTAAAAATTTATTTTTTTTAACTCTCTAACTCCAATCACCAAAATTCCGACCCCAGTGGGACCAGACTAAATAGTGAAAGTATGCATGCCCATAGTAAGCTACATCCAAATTTCAACCTTCTATCTCAAATATGCAGAAAATATGAAGAGGACAGACGGACATTGTAAAACCAATAAGTAGCTCCATTGTTCCACTACTTAATAATATGAAATTTAGATAAATCCATTGTAAATGTTTATTATTATTATTATACATAGTATCATTCATTGTTAATTTCAACCATAACTTCTTCAGTATAATAAGAATAAGTCTTGATGAAGGCGAAATGTTGAAAAATGTTGGCTCATTAAATCAATTACGTTTTGCTTAAACTGGACAATCATTTCATTTAATATTAAGAACTAACAACAGACAAAAAATTCTATTTAATTAAATTTAGTTCTGTCAAAAATAACATAAGGCTATAATAATTAAACTTAATATAATATTAAGGTTAGTCTTGTTCATCTTTTGTTGTCAGAACGAAGCCGGAGCCAAACCGAAACTTTTGAACCATAACAAAAACCAGAACGAACAAAAAATAACGGTTGCGATCATTTGTAATCAAACTACTGTATATACAGAAACTTTTTAGCATTTTGAACGTCGCGTTATTGAACACCAGCTATTTAATTATATGGTTTTAAAATGACTAATGAAAAGAAGTTAATGTTCCATTAAACCTATCAGACAAAATGAAAAATGAACCAAAACAGTTTGCAAAACCGAGTCTAACGGTAAGTATAAACTGAAATTGTACATGCTTTGAGAGGTAGAGGTTTAATGCCTTATAGAACAACGCAAGTATTCTTTCTATATGCGACAGAAATCGCCTTAACCAAAAGCAGCTGATCTAATTGAAATGTCATCCCTCCAACATGATGACACTATTCTAAAATACATGATATGATTCTGTATATGATTCTGTTATAGGTCATATAACTGTCGTTGTTAGATCAAGATGCAAGTTTTGAAATTAACTTTTGCCAACTACTTAATCTGTAAAATAAATATATTTTCATAATAGCTTATAAAATTACTTAATGGAATTTGGAATTCAAATTGTTAATTTTGCTGATTTATTTATTCAATCAAATTTCTTTTAATTTCCTTTCACAACACTTAATTTGCATTCTTTAGTTCCATACCAAACTGTTGTGCCCAAAAAAGTAAAAAAGAAAAAGCACACATAAAATTAAGTAGGAAAAAAATCAAAATTATTAATTTAAAAAAAACATGCATAGTCTAAAAGCTAATTAAAATAGTGAATACTTTATCACGGGAAAAGAAGTAAAACACATCAGTGATAAAAAATGAAATTTCAAAAAAAAGCTTACTTTTTTTTTTATTAGTTCTTGAAGAAGATAGTCTCAAACGTTTTAACAAGAGTTAAATTAAAACGATGGCAGTGTGTAGAAAAAATTTATCACGAAAACACTTCGTTATTTGTGAGTTTAATCATTCTTCTAACACTCTTAATCATCAGTAGAAAGAGAAGTCCATTGCCATGCGTCATGCCTACCTGAGCTCCTACCTGGGTTTCTTCTGTTGCGGCGCTTGCCGAGGGGCGTGGCTACCTGGTCAGGCGAGGCACTTGTCACCTGGCGGACGGAGCGGACCCACCGGAATCGTGGATGCTTTTCTCGGACACATCGGGGCATTTCCTTGGGGCTCCAGCGGCCACTAAGACACGTGGAACCTTGGGGGCCATCCACTAGACTGTAGCCTTTGAAGCACTCGTACAAGATCTGTTTGTTGTTGCCAACTTTCCTCACATACGGACGATAGTCGTAGAAGCCCATGTGACCCACCAGCAGCACCCTGCCATTGTCTATGGTTCCAGGAAAAGGACAATGCACTAGAATTAAGAGAAGGAAGTTCAAGTATATTCTTAGTAAAAGATTTGTTAAATTAGAATGGTTTTTAATAAGTTATCAAATGAAAATTCTGAGTGAAATGCTGCTGCAAATTTAAACATACAGGGTGTTTCCAAATGGAAGGACAATAAGTTCATAGCGTGATTCCATGCATCAATCTAAGCAAAAAGTTCCATATCGAAAATGTCTAAAACTCAAAATTTAAGGTCTAAAAAAATTGCGTCATTACATCATTTAAAATATTCTGCACCAGCAGTTCATTAAACCCCTCCCCCTTTAGATTTAATGATGGTTTAACCAAACTAAACAATCATTAAATCCAAAGGGGCGAGAAAGTTTAAAAAAAACGTACGCAGTGCTTTGTAATAAGAGGTTGGTTGGTTGGTTGGTTTATTAGAAATTTTGGCGTCGACTACTAAGGTCATTTTGCGCCTTTTACACAAGTTATATCTGACGCAGCCCAGAACAAACACAAACATCCATGCCCACGGCGGGATTCGAACCCACGACCAGGTAGATTCGAGGACTAGAAAGCCTGCGCCCTAGCCCTCTCGGCCACCTGGCCGGCTGTAATAAGAGGATTACTGTACGACGTCACAATGACGCAGTGTATGTAGGCAAAACAAAATCATATACAGCTGTAGAGCCGCGTATTTTAAATTTTGCAATCTAAAGAATCTAAATTTTTCAACATTGTGGATAGCTTCTTTCGTAACCAGTTATTTGATACGTTTCTTTATTAAGTTTCATTGTGTTTTCGATTTGCTTGCGATTTTTACTGTGATCCAAACATGTACACAAAAGCAGAGTGTGCTGACATGCATCTTGTATTGGGCGCATGTGAGGGAAATGCATTTACTGCCGAAAGTCTCTACCAGCTACGTTTTCCAAACCGTCGGCATCCCGATTACCGCGTTTAGTCGAACGTTTAATCGGGTGGACCGCAATTACGTGAATCGGGCATCTTCCAGCCATCGACCGTTGGGCAAGTTGGACCAGTTGGTCTACATCCAGATGCCGCAGATGAAATACTGAAGTTGGTTGCCCGAGAGAAGTGGCTCGAATGACACGATGACCTCATAGCTCAGCCTGGAGAGACATCAAAATTTGCAACGTATTTATCACATACAGCGTATTCTAACAACCTACTGACTTCCAAAGGCAAACACGCTTCTGCAACTGGCTCCTTAACACAGGACGAACGACTTGTATTTGAATCGAATAATGTGGACTGATGAAGCTACTTTCAGAAGAGACGGTGTTATGAATTACCACAACATGCATATCTGGTCGCTTGAAAATCCTTACGTCGTGCGCCAGTTGGGTTATTAACAGTTTTGATATTGGGGCTGGCATTGTTGGGGATTTCATCATTGGTCCGTATTTCTTACCTCGTCGATTAACTAGTGCAAACTACTTGATCTTTCTTGAAACAGAGTTATCAGTGTTACTGGAAAAATGTAAGTTTGCAAGATCGAAGAACCATGCGATTCAGCATGATGGTACCCCTGTTCATTTCGAATTAAGGTAAATTGAAATCACATAAATTAGAGAAAGAGAATAGGGACTTTAATCATTTAGCCCAGTCACCTCCAATAAATTACATTTTTCCTTCTCCACCGCTCACATTTCAGTCTACCTATCACATAATGAATCACTATGGCGGCAATTGTTGAGATTAAATGGCTTTTATCGCCAGCTTTTTTTTTTTTATTTTTTTAAGCAAATTTCGCGTGACGTTTAGACCCTTAAAATATGAGTTTTAAACATTTTGCATAAGGAATTTAAGTTTGTCATCGTGCAAAGGATCACGCTAAGTACTTATTGTCCTTCCATTTCGAGACTGTATATCAGAGTGTCCAAAATACACACACCGGCCAATGAATTAGAAACTTCGTTCAATATGGTATTGACCCTCCTTTGGCTGTAATTACAGAACATGCGTGATTTGGCATGGACTCTACAAGGTGTTGCAATGCAGGTAAAGGTAATCGCAGACCACGCATTCGTCAGAGAGACCTTCAAGTCCTGCAGAGTAGACGGAAGCGGATGCCTTCGACGAATGGCTCTTTCCAACATGTCCCAAACATTCTCGATCGGATTCAAATCCGGACTTTTCGCTGGCCACAGCAGATGTTGCAACTCCGTGTCATGTTCAGAAAACCACTCCTGAACAATTCTTGCTCGATGGACAGTATCACTGTCGTCCATGAAGAACCCGTCACCATTTGGCTACATATGCACCATTGCAGGATGGACTTGATCTGCAACAACGTTCAGGTAGTCTTTGACTTTCACCCGACTGTCAAGGAATATCAGGAGACACTTGCCATACCAACAAAACATGGCCCATACCTTCTTCCTCCTGCAGCTTGAACTGTGTTCACAACACATGAGGGGTCCATCGCTTCATGGGGCTGCCGCCAAATTCTCTGCCGGCCATCGGTGCAAAACAATGTGTAACGTGACTCGTCCGACCACATCACCTTTTTGCAAGACATGTGCATCGTCTACTGTCCAGTCACACCGTTCTTTACACCACTGCAGGCGAACTTTCCGGTTTGTTGCTGATACCGGGGGCTTCCTCACTGGCATGCGACTTCCCATCCCTATTCGCTTCAACTCTCGGCGCATTGTTCTGGAGGAGATGGGTTGTGATGATCCTTCATTGAAGTCTGCTGTCAGTTGCTCCACAGTAGACCTTCGGTTTTGCCGCACAATCCGTCTCAGACGACGTCGGTCCCTGTCTGTGTTGATTGTTTTTGATCCATAATTCTGCCGTTTCGACAACTCTTGTGGATTCCGTTTCCACGCATTGAACACCTTGGAGACCTGACCTTTTGAGATACCGGTCAGTTGTACTATCCTGCAAATCGTAGCTCCAGGTAGACGGGCTCCCACAATAACTCCTTTTTGGAACTCAGACAGGTCTGCTGTTTTCCCCATTTTGCTCAACTTGAGCAGCTGCAGCTTGTTCCTATCCCGTACCTGCAGCTTGGAATGAGCATGTACCTCACATGATTGCATTCATTTGCATAACACAATCGTTTCTGACCTGTGACCCCGCTTTACATATCACGGGTTTCTAATTCATTGGCCTGTGTATGTAGGAAGAGGTGTAAAATATGCAGTATTGTAAAGATATTCTCGCTGAATGATGGTTGAAATGTACATACTCGTACAAATAATGTATAAATTCTCATCCAAGAGGTTTTGTATCTTTCTTCAAAGAGAATTGCAAATGTAAGTTTTTTTCGTAAAAAATAAACCGTGCCATCAATGGGAAGCTTCATCGAACAAACTCTCATTTTTTTTCCAATCGGCGATAGTCCAGTGGAGTTAAGTATGGACCCATTGCAACAGCAACGTTGTTTGGACCGAAAGGCATGGCATCCGTACGGGTCATCTGGTCATTACAGCAGATAAGGACGAAGTGCGACACATCTTGCGCTCAGAAATTGCTCTCTCCAGTACGCTGTTAGACTGTATCGATAACCAACAACTGGTTGGCACTTACAGTCCTCTCCAAGTATTACTAAGAGGTTGTCGGCGACAGGATTATTTTTGGCTTGACCTTTTGTCGGGCGTTGCACCCATTCTCGGTATACACGAGCAACAGTTATAGAATAAAAGCCCAACTATGATAAACCGACTATGATGCCGGATTCGAAGTCACTCGAATCCTTTATGAAATATAAAAATGAATTGTAGAAATGGAATACCTGAAATAAAAAGGAAAACACGAAGAAGAACATAAGATGAAATATGTAGCCAATATTTCATCGCCTGGTCTTTATGTACAGAGGTCATGCCAAGCTAGGTCAACAGATGCCGAATGCTAGATGCTGTTTAGCGGTCTCATAATGCTAGTCACGTTTCGCCTAATCGGAGTAGTATCTCATTTCTACTAGGAAAGGCGCATCTAATGCAGCGGCCGCTCAGTATACTTTATGAATATTTTGTTACTTAGCAACTATGAACGCAACTGTATATAAACATATAAACATAAACATAATATTATTTTTAAAAATTAAAATTTATCTAAACAACCCGCGGGTTGCCCCCAACAGGCCGAAGCCCAACACGGGGTTTTCACATTATAATAAAGGACAATCACAAACATCCATGCCCCAAGCGGGATTCGAACCCGCGACTTGCTGGTTGCGAGAGCGATAAGACCTGCGCCTCAGCGTTCTCGGCCAACAAGCCGGATTCAAGACATTTATAAACATATTCAAGACTTGCAGTTGACGATACTTATCACTGTTGCCGTGGTTATTCATAACCCTTTAGCAATTCATTTTAACACGTACAAGTGTGTGTTTGAACACAACCAATGAATTAGGATCCGTGATCTTCTTTACGTTCCTTCTTATGATATTATAAATGTAACTATGTTTTTAGAATTGCAGGTAAATAAAAAAATGAGGATTAGGGGCAAATAATGTAGCGAAAACAAGTTTATTTGTACATACTCTCTTTGCAATAAGGGCTGTCTCCGGTGGTCCATACCCCGAAACGGCATTCGGTGACGTTATCGCCGCGCAGTTCGTACCCATCCTTGCATCTGAATTTGGCCCGCATTCCGTGCTCCGTCTTGGGGGCGATGACCATTCCATGCCGGGGACGGGGAGGCAGGGTCTTGCACCGTGCTGATCCACCCACCGGAGAGAAAGAAAGATAAAACGCGGAATCAGGTCACAAGAAAACAGGAAAAAAATAACTTTTTCTAAACTTACAGGGCTTCCAGAGCTCACGACTCATATTTTATGACTTTTATGAAACTGTAGCGTTGAAACAAATATTAAATTATGTGAAAAAATTAGCTGTAATTGATAGCATAATAAATAGGAAGATAGTAAGATATTCAGACGCTTCATGCAACATCCTTTCATTATTGCGGAAGAACGTTTATCCTTAGAAGGTTATCTTAACTAACCAACAATGTTACAGGAATGTATTGACGAATATTAGGTTCACCGCATTTTTAAAGGACCGAAAGTGTTGTTTATCTGCTCTTCTGACTTTTTTCCTGTGAGATCATATCAGCATCCTATCGCAGAAATTAATCAACTCAAGGACATCATTCTGCAAGATTTCAACGCTATTCCGGAGGACGTGCGTGAAAATGTTAAAATTTCTCCCTCTGAATGCAGGCTTGCATCTAAAGGGAGGGAAACGATTGTAGAGAATCGATTGGACTATCAATTACAACTTACTTGTTGAAATAAGTTACGTTTATTTGCACACTATAAAACTGTGAATGTATTTCTGGATCATCCTATTTCGGAGTAAGAATTCTGAACACATTGACACATAGCAAGACACATTGACACATCCTATTTCGGAGTAAGAATTCTGAACACATTTTCATCGATCGCAATGGCATTTGTATCTGTTGTACATATGCTCCACAAAAACAGAGTTTGGGCCATTTTAATTTAGGAAGATTAAAAATATAACAGGAAATCACAAAAAAAAATATTTTTAAATAAAAATCTTTCTTAAACAAAATGATAACTTAACTCTGTTCCCCCTCCCCCCACCTAAAATCGCAAAGTATGCTTTTTTTCTTAGTGGCATGCAATACAAATGAAAGGTAAGTTTCCAGAAATGAAAAATCTACATTAAACGAGAAGTTTCGAAGAAATGTCAATGAGGTATCTGAGAACTTCTTGTGACAATTATTAACAGCTGACGTTCATTTTATGCTGATGAATCTGGTTTTCTTAGAAACGTTTGAAAAATTTGTGGGGGTTCATTACGAACTGCGACCCGAAGCGATCAAATAAGAATTCATCTGTTCATTAATCTCAATGCCACGAATTTGTGCTGACGAAAAAGCCATAGATTCGATTTTCGTGAAATGCCATTTAATTATAATGGGAAGCACCATTAACGCATAAATAGTCGCAGCTAAGGGACGAGGAGAGAGAATAAAAGACGATCTCCTGACGTCATCAGTCTCCGGGAACAAGGTCTGGTTATTGAAAGGCAATCGTCGGGAATGAAATGGTCGTTAAAAAAGAAAGGGAACTTCTGCTTTCTCAGCTTCCAATTCCAACGAATGCAACAGCCTCACCCAGTCGATC
>JAHWFO010003124.1:11796119-11839059 GCA_023313115.1 Rhysida immarginata
CTGGGTACGGCCCTGAGGACAGTCGTCTTGCTAAATGAGAAAACATCTTCTTTATCAGCAACTTCTTAAAGAATAACGCATTGACCTCTTTATTTAAATATACTAAGGTATAACATTAGCCAAAACAGTCAATTAAATTAAATTCAATTCGCTTTCTAAAATGTTGAAATTTCACACTTAATGATATACAAAGAACGGTTAAAGTGAAAAATATTTGCGTTTTAGGTTTGCTTTTCGCAATTATCGAAGTTAAAAGTTTAACAATTTCAAAAAAGCAATTGTTCACAGACAATTTTTATTGTGACAAAATTTACATAGTTTATACGAGTATAAACTTTTTAATTTACCAAATATTCCGTAACACTTAATAACATAATACTCATTGGAATGTGCTTGATCAGCCACTATGCAGGACATGTTCAATATGTCAAACTTATTGGCGTATATCCTCTTCGAGAAGAAGTTTTGTTTCTTTATCCAGAATTTTATCCATGGTTCTTTTGGTATTCCAAAAACCTTCATGCTTGTGAAAAATTTAAAACAATTTCGCTGTCAATTTCTGAATAAAAACTTACGATGTCCTCTCGCATTTGCATTACATTTTTATTGCGGTAGACCCTCTCCTTCAGATGTTCTTTTTCTCAAGGGGGCATCTGAAAGAGAAAGTTCACTGAAATAACCATAAAACGTAATGCAACTGCGAGGAGCCATCGTGACTTTCTTCCAAGAATTGACAAAGAAATTGTCATAACGAAGTAACAAACCGAGGATTTTTCTCGAAGAGGTTATACACCAACAAGGTATTGAACATATTGAAGACGTCTGCGTACTGGCTAACCATGCAATGAATATTGTAGTCCAACTACTATGTAATATTTGGATATTAAAATTTTTATAAGCCATATTTGGTGATTGCCATTTCGTGCGCCACCCTGAAGAAATAAAGCCTTCTTCAATATTCCAGGATCAGAAGTTCTACGAGACCTTTCAAATTTAATATATTAAAAAATGATTTCTCCAATTAGATAAACCAACATAATCGCTAAAAGCCTAAAGTATTCAGAGAAAAAATGTCAATCGTTTGGTAAATAAAATATCTTATCTACGTGAGAAACCAATTATTAAATTCAAAGAAAAAATAATTAAACTGAAGAAACTCTTCAAACATATCATTATTACGAAGTAGGATAGGGAAAGAAAGATTCCGCGAAATGCATGGCTCCTGATTGGGATCCAGATCGCGGAATTTTCCCTTCCCTTTTCTACTTTCAATCATTAAATGTTTGGTGAACTGTCCCATTTCAAGGCCATAAGATGAAAACAGCCTTCAAATAATAAAATATAAATGAAAAAGGAAGGAAAAATTTCATATATAATCTTGAGGCATAGTTTCAGTATTTCCACCATTACTTTACTTTCCTTGAAACAGTTTTATACATTTATTTTTTTAGGGTTGGGTTGCTTTTTATCATACGTTTCTGATGGCCTTAGATTCTTATTTTTATTAAATTTTAATATCAAGAATTCTCACTCGAAGACTTCCTTTGCCTTGCCCTTTCTAGAATTAGTCTGGAGTGATGTTTTGGTTCTGGTGATTCATTAAATTCATTCATTTTTTTCTCCGTGAAATACGAGAGCTTTTCAATAACGATAAATCGATTTCTTTCTCCCGTTCCCATTTTATTGGTTTTAATGTGACTGAACATGATCGTTCATGAACTACTTCCCTCCACTTGGATGCACTCGTGCAGACGTGTCTTCGCTAATTTCCGTAGCGCAGGCAATTTTTTTCAAGAAATTGACTACTTGGTTGAAGAGCACGAAGCTGCGATTCCCACGAAGTCCAGATTTGATATCATTGCTTTTTTTTTTTTTCCAGCGTGTTTGATTCATCTTTGACTCACCTCATATCGATGATTCACCTTCTCCTTAACGTATTTTCCAACTAATCCAATGAAAATTGCATAAAAAGTTTTGATTGATAATATAAAGATAACTTGCTGTCACCGGCTAAAATTTTGCAGTTAATATAGCATATTAATGTAGGTTGTATCGATTTTAAGCTTCAATTTTCTTAATAGCTTTCCGAGTGATGAACGGGATTAATAGGAAATTAATAATGACTGACAGTTACAAAAAATATATATATCGACGTCCAAAATTAAATCGGAAAATAAACGCAGACAATTATATTAGAGACAACACAATGCGGCTAATTTAATTATGGCTCTTCTTTTAAAAGAAATAAAGATATATGAATATTTAATTGATAGTCATAAGTCTTAGTTTAAACGTTTAATCAAAGTACAATTGATCTCTAACCGAAGTCAAGAAATATGCGATGATATTTGTATTGACAGAAATTATGAAGCCAAGAACCCTGTGCTTTAAAATAAGTATGAATATTTTTTTAAAAAAATGAAATAACTGTTTGTAAAAATACGACTTAAAGTGATGTCAACTGCTAAAAAAGTATGGCGACTAAAAGCGAACGTCTACCGATATGAAACAGAAAAATGATATGGATTTACCGGCTATAATTAATCGGAAAAAAGTGTAATTTTCACGTGTTATCATTTACAAGAGCTTTGTTTTTGCTGCTAATCTTTGTTTAGCTTTGTCTTTCGTGTTAATATGAAGTTTGGATAATCAATTCGACAACTCAATCGCAGCATTTAAAAAATTAAAGAGTAATCGAGTAAAACAGATATGCAAAAATAGGACTAGTGACGAATGCCACAATACTGACTCAAGATGAACGCACCGAGATCATCCTCAGGAACAGGGAGTTGGCGGAGGAATTCATTCGCAAACTCCCAGAACGATCATGTCAATTCGTCATTTGAAGGCCAGAATCTTACAAGCACGTCAATTGACAACCTCTGACATCTTGAAACGTGTGCGAAATGAATGGGTCACCCGTCTGAATCCCTACGTGCAAGAGGACGGCAAGTATATCGAACTGCTATGGAGCGTGACTCTCGGAAGACCCTGTAGAATACTTATAAGCCACATTGCACATTTTTATGTGCCTTAAAGACCGTTTTGTGTAACTTAAAGAGTTAGCTATTTCTAGTAGAATTTGGAGAGCTTATAAGCATATTTGAAACATACATCTACTTAGAATTTGGCTTTGAAACATGTTCATGATATTTTTCATCTATTGTATTTTTCGCGAACGTGGGCGCCGGAGATTCAACGCTCATGTGCATAGCTTTCATATCACTTTCAGAGTAATGAAAATTGAATAAAAGTACATAAAACTGTTGTTCGATCTCCACACTTGTGGCAGAACAGTACTCGCGGAAAGCGTTTCTCAACAAAGAAGAATGAAAGATCTACAACTTTTGTTGACCAAAATTCTCAATAGGTGCTCAGATTTTTGTTTCTGCTCCGATCTTACCCAGTTAAAGCACTATTTGAAAAACGTACGAGCATCGGATTCCAAGTGAATTTGCGTTTGCGTACTCACTTGTCTTATCAAAACGTCTAAAACGCATGGCAACAAGCGTTCTTGTTCAATTAACTTCATTTCATTGACTATACCAGTCTTTTGTCCCAATAAAAAACATGCAAGAAACAGATTGTTTTGGGACTGCGTATAATTTGATAACTGACCTGCTTAATTTTCTTTGGATGTTAATGCGTGGCTTACTTAATAACTCTTTAATAAAGGAGAGACCGTAACAACAAGACTAAGCAAATATTAATTGAAATAATTAAAAGGTGGATTGCTTCACCGGATAACTTACCTGGCACACACATGGGGATCGTGCTCCACGTTCCGTTGTAGCACTTCGCCCAGGTTGTATTGGACGTGAATTCATACTTGTCGTGGCATTTTATAGTGATCACCTCACCATGGGGGATCATTTCTCCAGCTCGTTTCGTGACATTCCCATTTGTCACCTTGGGAACAACACACGGTCCTGCCAAGTGCAACGCATAAGTTTTTTTGAAATGTTAACTATTCCAGTTTTAAAACTTTACCCTAAAATTTTTTCATAATTTCAAGATTTACTGATGGAAAATTGTTTTTTTTTTTTATTCACAAGAGTTTGAATGGAAAAAAATAGGAGTAAGATAGGCTATGGGAAAACGTCTTTACCCATGCATTTCGGAAGGTCGTGGGACCATTTTCCATCTACTTGGCACGTGGTGGAGCTAGACGTGCCTACGAACCTCATTTTTTCGTTACATTTAAAGAGAATCGTCGTTCCGAGTGTTGTGATGAGAGTATTGGGACCGCCGTGAAAGTTAGTGACGGAATTATTGGGACCTTGCAAAAATCCGTTGTAAAGAATTCCAGGGCTTCCGCAGTCAATCTCTATAAAAGAAAAGAACATTAAATATTAGAGCCGTTACATTTTTTATGATAATGTAATTACAATAAAATCACAGGAACGATGTCAATATGTTGATTGGCCATTTATCTCAATTCAAAACATGGTCTTTTATATTTGATGACTATAAAAGAAATGAAATTTTGAATCTTAATTAATAAAGCGATATTTAAAAAAATTACATTTAGTAAAATCCTTAAATTATTTGTAATCTTTAAAGAATACACCACATTTACATTTTAGATAGCAATGAAAATTGCCAGATTGAACCTTCCATAACCGCCATAGTACAGCAATGTCTTCATATGCAAGAAGTATAGCGTCCCGCAATTGCAAAAAATTAAGGGTGGTTGTTGCCGCATCTTAATAGTCCCTTCAATTTTAACCTACATATAACCCATGCGAATAATATATGGAGATTGCGCCGGACCTGAAAATACGACAAACTCTTGGCCACGCTATTGGAACTATTCGGGCATAAACAAACATGTTGATGCCATTATTGTGCTGAAAGGGAGATCGTATCCTGAAAGAGAACAAACTATGGCTATAAACGGATGAGCCTGGCCTGCAAGAGTATTCGAATATAATGTGGCGTCTGTGTTGTCTACATGCATCAGGGGAGCTGAAGTTCCTCAAGAAAACATGCCTCAGACTTTTGCAAACCGCCACCAACTTGTAAATTTGATACAACCAGGACGGATCCATCGCTCATGTTGGTTACGCCAAATCCTCGCGTTGCCATCCGGCACACGGTCTTAGCGCTCGCTGTTTGTACAAGTCGATTGGTTATTTTGCAAATTGTTACCCCCTCCCCTGTTGGCTGGCATGTACAATCCTCAAGCGTCTTTATCATGAAAGAGATATTGTTGGCCACAACTCCATCTTTCGCTTGAAAATTTTTGCAATTTTTGCAGAATTGCTAGGTCAGCACCGATTATCATGCTGGGTTCGAAGTCGCTCAAATCCTTAGTTTTTTTTTTTTTTATAAATTTAGCACATGCCATATGCTAATAGTTGCACTGTAGTCACGTGATTAGCGGTTAGACTGCTATGCTACGTGTATACCTAAGGATGTAGCTATTCTGTAAACTAGAATTAGTAATTTCTTGTAAAGTGAAATGAATTATTACTGTACTAATCTACATAGAAAGCTTTCCTGAAATTGTCCATGCCTTTCTACGGGATGTTTCTTATTTGAAGGAATACCTGTATTTTTAGACCATAACAATGTTCAAAATTTATTTTGAACTAAATCAATGATAAAAACCACATGAATCGCTTCGAGCGTTGAGAAAATTCCAATAGTCTTGCCAGAAAAAAACTTTTCTTCGCATTATTGGCCTCTTTGCAAAGGCTTCAGTGATTTCATTCACTGCTTTAAGCCATTCTATTATATTAGTCCATTTTCTCTAGTTTCCATTTTCCTTTTAACTGAACTTCTCTGCTAAGACGCACAGTATCTCATCTTCTTACTGGATATAAAACCACCGGAGATATTCGCAGTCTGGATCAACAGAGAAAGGGAAACACCGAAAGTAGCGCTCTTCTAAGCGGAAAGAGGACTAGATTTCGTCTTTCATCGATCACTGAAAAGCCTTTAGCAGGCTGAACTCGCATATTGAGTTCTACATTTCGCGATCACCAAACGGCTTAAGATGTTTCTTTTTTTCTGGAGATACGGAATTCTCAGGAGAACTAAACTTCATCACTTTACGGAAAGTAGGATTTCCAAATGAAAATTTACTTTTTGGAGGAAATTTATTTTGTTGCTTTCAAATATGAGAATAATTAGATGATAACTATGAAGAGCATTGTGGCTGAGAAAATATTTCAGTTCAAAGTCTTTTAAGTGAGGCATGATGGACCGCTTTCAATTGACCAACATCAATTAACCGAAAAGAACTAATCTCCTTTTTCTTGCAAATTTGCGTGCATTTCTATTTCCGGTGATAAGCTCTTCTTATTTAGGTCATTCAATAAAAGGTCATAGTTAAATGCTCTATGGGATAATTGCGGCATATTCAGCAAGAAACATTCGGCACCAAAGGCAATAGATGGTCATCATTTACTTACGGTTCGAGGCCAAGGCAAACAAACTTGCGATAACAGATTTTTTTGAACGAAAGTTAGTAGCTTCATTCGGCTGCAGTATCGGAAGATTTTAGTTAATGGGTACCACGAAACTTTGAATCTGTTTAGAAAGGCGTTCGCATGGGTCTTTCCTATATTTGCTCGGGCATTACAAAGAAGGCCGCCGTTTCAGCAACAGTCATTGCAGAAGATGAAACGTGTTTCTTCCATTATCAACCAGAAGCAAACGAAAAGTAACAAATGGAAGCGCATGTCTTCGCCGCCAAAGAAATCAAAGAGAATGAGGAGAAGTGCACGAAAAGTCATGTTGACTTTCTTTATCGACCACAAGAGCCCACTGTAGGAGCTGTCCTTTCTCGTCCACGAAACACCGTAACGCTACCTGGTATGAGAAATCCGCATTCAAATCTAACGGCAGAAGCTGCGAAAGTAGAATTATCTTACCAAATTCAGATGGAAAATATTCTAGCAGCCTAATTTATTCCCCTATTCCTTACATTTTCGAGGACATGAAGCTCTGCGAGGTCGAAAACTTCACTCGGACGAACAAATGCAGTTCCACCAAGACCTTCTACGCATGAAGAGTCGAACCTCTTGTATCATCAAAGTGGAATAAGTAACTTACAAGCCGCGGAGGTGCTTAAGGTGCTATTAAGCTATAAAATTTCCCCCTGGTTTATTCAAATAATCAGTATATTGTTTCTCCATAATTATTGTACGTTGACTTCTAGGTTATTTGCGCCCTTTTTCTTTACGAATTGCAGTCAAAAAGTTTCCCGAATTCCTTACAGATAAAGAATGAGAAAAAATAGCTAATGCTGTGCAGGGAAGCTTAGCATGTCTAACAAGTCATGGACTGCAGTTCTTTTCCTTCCAATTAGACATCAGGGGTGGACATTCCAATGTCGCTGTTTGAACAAGATCAAGCGTACGAGAACGTACCATCTGGACAGACTCTTATTAATCATTTCTAATGCAAGTTTTGCAGAAGTTGTGTGTTGCAATTCGTGACAAGATGTATGTAGAACGACTTCTGCATCATGACAACACACCGCTAGTTAGAAGAACATTATCGCTAGTTGTGCAGCAATTGCTCGCCGAGAAAAAATCCTATGATCATCCTATTCCACGCTCTTAAAATAAGCCTCATGAGGACACGTTTTGCAACAACGGCGTGGATCGAAGGAACAGATCTCTGTGACCAAAAATTAAACAAAACCTGTGAAATGGAACAACCAAAAAGGGAAACCTCTAATCTACAAGGAGAACTGAAATACCGGATACATTTTTTGGCTATCAGATGAGAGACAAAAGTAAAAAAGGGGTAATGCCTTAAAGGAGAGAATATATAGACAAGGGAGGTGCAGCAAATTGCCAAGAACTCTAGAGACCACCAGCCCTAAATTTAATAGTATTGCTTATGATCTGCAATTAACTAACGGCCTGGAAAAAAAACTTTTAGCGCTTGCAACTTAAAGATTGCATTCAAAAGTGGGAATACTTTGAAAGTACTTAGGAAATCCTAAAGATGCCATCCTATCTCTGGAAAGTCGATGGGTTGGTTGGTTTATTAGAATTTTTGGCGTCGACTACTAAGGTCACAAGTTATATCTATACGCAGCCCGGGACAAACACAAACATCCATGCCCACGGCGGGATTCGAACCCACGACCAGGTGGACTCGAGAACTAGAAAGCCTACGCCCTAGCTTTCTCGCCACCTGGCCGGCCCTGGAAAGTCGACAATCTATCTATTGCAATTGATTTTTGTGAAAAATCTATGTTGGTCAGAGCTCCGAAAATATTATTAAAAAGGTGGAAAGAGCATTTAGCTCATGTAAAATATGACAGTTCGGACAGTTCGAGCATCGCCAAATATACAAATGAAAACGAAAATTATTTATTTTGTCCAAAGTGTATACCGTTAGGAATTGAAAAATACTCTCCAAATGCGTTAAAGCATTTATCCCACTGTGCAACAAGGCGTGTAATTCCTTTATGGAAGAAGTCTTTCGGTTGCGTGTGGAACCATTCCATAACCTCTTCCTTCACTTCATCGTCCGAATGAAACCTGCGTGATAGTCACATGGGGATAAGTCAGGGCTGTAAGGTGGATGCTTGCACTGCTTCTCAGTTGAACTTTTTGATGAGGTCTACCGTTGCTTTCGTGGTGTGAGGACGCGCGTTGTCGTGGAGAAGAAGCACTCTTTCTCTAAGAAGTCCAGGACGCTTGAATTTGATGGCCGCGCGCAGTGCCTTCAATGTTTCCCCATATCGTGCTGCGTTAACTGTGGTGCCTTTTTCAAGAAAGTCCAGTAAAATCGGGCCTTTGCAATCAAAAAACACGGTCAACATCACCTTCTCCGTGCTGTTTGCGATTGCTTTTGGTTTTTTCGGGGGTTTTGTTGTTTGGACGAAGCGATCACTCGCAGAATTTGGAAGCGCGAGCTATCGTTCTTTCTTACGTGATGCAACACTTGCAACCTACTGTTCTATTTGCACGTGGGGTTTCGCAATTGTTGAAAACAAAAACTTACGATCTACACGTCGTCTTTTTTTCCCCCACACAAATTTTCGTTTTCATTTGTACGACCCTTATATTTTGGAAACAGGTCATGGTATTAGTCGAACGCGCGACTTGGTGGATTACCACACCGCTACCGGATCATCTATAATAAATATCTAGCTTAAAAAGAAAATAATAAACACTAAAGTGGCTTTATGTTTAATATTAAACATTTTAAGAGTTTAAAAATCATACTAGCAAAAAATAAGTTTTAGTATTTTGCTGTTCATCCATTAAAACAAAGACACCCGCAATCTCTTGATTTAGGAAATCCGACAGAGAGACGCGGTTACCATTATTACCCGAGTGAAAGACATTTCGAAGAAATTTACCGCACCCAGAAAAAGAGAGCGAAGAGTTTTCCTTTCATGGGTAATTTAACTCTCTTAATGAAAGGGTTTGGCAAAATTAAGAACGCACAAAAAACATTACGTGTTGTCCTCCGCTATCGTTAAATGTTTCATGCCTCCTTAAATTATTTAAAGTCCCTATTCATATTTAATCTTCCAGGGAAAGCTTTACAAAAAGCCTTCAACTATGTACGAACATCGGACATATGCACAACATTTCTTGACTATTAAATTTGGTATTTTACCAGAGTTAATTAGCAGCTTTCAATAAAACATTACTCTAAATATTTTACGGGAATATATTATTATTCTAAGCTCATGTAGAATCTGCTTTAAAGTCCTTTAAAATGGTTAAAGCTTGACTCGTTTCTTTTAAGTCTAAAGATAAGAAAACCGCTTCTCATTCAATCCCAAAAATATTTATGAGAGAGAAAATCTCTGAAGTTTTTTAAGGTTTTGAAAGCAGAACATACTAAATATTAGATGGATTTTTTTCCATACAAACAAGGGTGAAGCATAGCCGTTTATGAAATATCATTAATCACTAGTTTTAAATGAATAAAGTGACGTCACAAAAGCTCCCTTTGAGAATTAATCCTTTTTTGCGTAATGAAGAACCACGAGGAAAACAAGAGGAAGATACTTTCTCCAGATTCCAGAAAGCCTTTTGAAGAAACCGGCCCAGAATCGATCCAAGATTCTCTGTGCAAATTACAAAGATTAATGAGGCCCATGAAGATAACTGGGAAGGGGGAAACGTGCCGCTCCCCAATTCCATCGCCGACGGATCATTCAGCAGAGCACCCGCTTCTCGTGACAAACACCAGATTTGGAGGTAACGAAATTCCTGTTATCAACGGGAGATGCCCGCCTTCTAACAAACTGCTGCTGCTCAACGAACCGCCCTCCATATTTCTTTAACGTTAACAAATAAAACTGCGTCGCTACTACATTTGGTTAAGTTGGGCCCCGTTGTCAAGAAACTTATTCATTAAACGCATTGAAACGATCGATCAATTCACAATGCGCTCATTAATCTCCTACGGCCTCCCAGCTGACAGTGCAAAGAATCTAACGAATTGCGATTAACTTCCGTGAAATTAACACAGTGCAGGACAAGTTTCCAGATTTTTAAAATCGAATTCATCAAAATAATTTAATTAGCTGAATGCGCTTTTTTTTACCTGCAGATTGTTATTATGGAAAAAAAAATTGGGGTTTAAAAAAAAAAATGTTTACTTCTTTATAGTCATTAGAGTCGCTAAGAACTCAAGTTATAATTTCAACTTTGGTCTACATCATACGCTAGTTAACTTTAATTCTTTAGTTTACAGTAATCGGTGCCATATATCTCTATCGCAACGAAAAATTAGCATACGCAGAAAAAAAGATATACACTTTCAAAAAAAAAAAAGAAGCAAAAGAGACGCGCTTCGGAAAACCAGACCTCTCGCCAGTTTCTCTCCCTACAACATTTCAGTGCGCTCGCCCGGACAAAGAAAAAACTAATCGGGCACGTAATCAAGCTAAGTTAAAAGGATTTTCGTCTAACCATTTTTGCTTTTGGCGTTCTTACTGTATTTAATAGAATCCTCTCAGAAGAATTCTTGTGCTCCGTCTAGGCGTTTAGTGAGTAAGTTTGGCAATAAGGAGATACGTTAGAAACCTTTTACTTCAAAAGTTTCTAACTTAACGCCTATCTAAGAATTACTCAAAGGAAATACAGACGTCCAAAAAAAGCAGAAAGCGACCATGTCTTGTTTTGTTTGCAACCTCTGAATCAATAATGAGTTTCTCTCTACTTTTTCTGATAATTACATGCAAATCTTAAAATGAAGTTTTACAAGCGATTACAATGGGTGCATCCATTTCATCAAAACATCAATAACTATGACTGTGCATCAGCTCTTAATGTTCCTTTATCCGACCAAAGAAACGTAATTCAATTGAATATCATTAAATTGGCTTTTCCTACATTATTTTCGACAGTCGTCTTCGTAGGTAGAAATTTCGCAAAAGTAGAAAAAATTCTATGACTCTAATTGTTCCAGAAACAACTACCCCTAATTACATTAGATTAACTGTTTACATATATTCCGCAACTCATTAGGATCCTTAAAAATTAAGAGATATTACATTCAAAGCGAAAGTACTTATAAGAAATCCTAAAGATACCGTCAACCGGAGTAACTTCGGCCATTTCGTTTTTCAATCGCTTAGAAGCGTCTATCATCAAGGGACAGAGATGAACTACTTCTAATTAGTACATCGAGAACTAAAAGAGCGCTTTGTATGTCCTTTCTCATGTGTGCTCAACGTTGTCGCCATTTAGGAGAATTTCCCTCCAGAATCACGTTATGTTGGTCGACAAAAACTGAGCCTTCATTTGCATTCTGAGAATATATTTCTCAAGATTGAAGTAGAAATTTTGAATAGTACAGTCAACCAAAGGAAATAATCCACACAAGTTTAATGCTTAATATTACATTTCATGTTAATGTGTTGTTTTAATAGCTTTCTTAATTATAATTATTTAAATTTAATAATCTTAATAATGGTAACTCTAAATGTAATATTAAATTATTAAAAATAAATTAATATTGAAACGGTAAAACGTAGAGTAAAATACAAGTGTGGATTATTTCCCTTTGATGACTGTACTTGCATGCATCACTCTTACATCATTTGGTGTGAATTTTGATTTTGTATGGTGATGCCACCTAAATATTGAAAGGTACGCAGAGGTCGTTCTTATCAAAATTTCAACTCCGTCAACCTTGAGAATGCCCTAGAAGAAATTAGAAAAGGTAGACTTTCTATTCGGAAGGCTTCCGAAATGTATCAATTCCTCGAACAACTCTCCAAGACAAGACAAAGGGGAGCCATGGAGGAATAGTAGGGCGTCCTTGTGTTCTAAATACTCATGTTAGTTCTTATTTGTTTAAAGGCACGCCTTGATGTAGAGATAAGACTGCATCATGGAATTGCGAGCATATTATGTGCTAAACCAATAACGTAGGGACATTCTTTTTTGTGTTATTAAGAAGAAAATGATCTTGTTCATGGACTCACTACATGTGCAAGCTAGGGATTTCCTTTGACATCAGGGGATGTAAAATACATTGTGAAACATTACCAGGATAAACCGAGAACTACTGCTGTTTTCCGGAACCATTTACCTGGAGAAAACTGATTCTACATAATTTCCTTATCGGCCTCGGTGGCTCAGTGGTTGCGTGATCGCCTCTGATGCCCGAGGACGCGGTTTCGATCCCGGCCGAGGATTTTTTTCAGGGGGAAAATCATGAGATCATGCACTTCCTTCGGAAGGGAAGTAAAACTGTTGGTCCCATGTAGGCTTTTGCCGGCTGCACGTTAAAGAACCCTTGCGAGGCAAAATTTGCGGCCCCTATAACGCCGTCCTGACCTTGGCAGTTGAAAAGGACGTTAATACCAAACAAACCAACATAATTTCCTTGCGTACACAGTTGGAACAGCACATTCAAACTTTCCAGTTTGTACTTTCAAATCTGTTATCATTCATTCCTACCATTCTGTGATGACCGAAGTAAGTACAGGTATAACTTCGTTTTCTCTGTTAACAAATCTGGGGTAACGTCCACCACGATATATTTATCTCTAAGCCTACTATTGTTGTATAAAAAAATCCCTTGAGGGTTTGAAAGAACAGAGCAGATGTGTGAAATACCACATATATAATCTATTTTTATTTCCACAATTATTTCCGTGTTAATATTTATAAAAAAACCTAAAAAATATGGCCGAAGTTACCCCGGTTGACTGTACGATCCTACCTCTGGAAAAGTCGGGAATCTACCTATTTAACTGTGTTTCTTGTGGTAAGAATTATGTCAGCAAAGAGATCAAACTTTATCTAAAGATAGAAAGAGCATTTCATTCATATAAAATATTTCCAAGTCGGAGAGATCCAATGCCATCAAACATGTTCTAGAATTAATGTCACAGTATTAGTGTAGATGATTTATTTTAGGCCTGTTAATTCAAATCAACACTGAAATCTACAAAATAGATTCTAATAAGTTGTTAAATGCTGAAAAGGGGCCAATGCCAGAGTCTCTTTTATTTGATTTATTGAATCTTGGGTTTTAGTTTTCTTGGGAAAAATATTTTTGCGTTGCGATATGCGTTGGTATTACGACTGGTTATTGGTTAACAGATGTCCACGCTATGAAGGACAACAACTTCTGGAATGTATGTCGACTACATGTGTAGTTAGCGCCATCCATGTCTGAAATCCGGAAACTTAGTTGCACATCTGGCATAACGCGGAACAAAAATTGCGAAAGTCCTCCTATAACGATATTCTTATAACATGGTTTCTATTTTACTGTGTATAGCTTAATTAGATTAATTGTAAGCGGTCTCCCTGTACCATGAATTTTACCATTACATTTTCATGGTCAAAAAAATGAAGAAGCCCCCTGATTTTTTTTTCATGCACATATAACAGAATTTTTCAGTTTTAGTTATCAAGGAATTCTGCATGCAACATTACAACAGATGGACAAAGCAGCTCGACGATATTATGGACGGTCGCGTGTTCGCATGACTTTGTTTATCCAATTGCGTCGCAAAAACTGCTTATACAAGGGGTTTACTAATCAAACGGCAATAATTCAAAGGGTTATTTTAAGAATATTTTGTCTTTTGATAATTTTCGGGATACCGCTGTGTTTCGAAGATACAAGGCGATAAAGTTTTTTCGTCAAAAACAATTTTTAAAAACATTCTGATTACTAAAAACGGCTGTTTTTTTGCACTCACACTAGGTTAATGCAGATATTGAAAACACTATCGGTTTACACGTGGATTTCATACGTATTGTTGAATACGTCTCGTAACTTGTCATTTTCTTACTTTGATAGGTGTAATGCAATAAGAAAAACCCTGGTGTTCTTGAAAAAGTTCGGCAGTCAATAAGAAGAAGATTGGATTCAGGCATCCTAGCTGGTGATAGTCATTTTCAGCAGTTTTATAGATTAATAAGCATTACGTGTAATAATAGGTAATAAAAGATTGTTTTTGTCGAAAAAACCTTTATTGCCGTGTATCTTCGAAACAAAGCGGCATTCCGAAAACCACAAAGGATAAAAGAATCTTAAAGAAGCGGTTTCCATATATCACAGCATACACTGTCCATATACCGCGTTACGAATTAATTCGAGTTTTCTTTACTCTTACTAAGATTCTTATAAGACGGTGCGAATAAACCTGACTTGTATTTATTAATTCCGAGTTTCTTACAACACGGTTTCTATATAACCCCGTTCAAATGGTTCACGTTATAGAAGGATTGACTATAATTGAAAATTTAAGCAGCTTTATTAGGGTTAGAAATTAAATTTAGAAATTAAATTTAACCCATGCCCGTTTGAATAGGAATAACTTAATTTTCCACTGCCCCGCAAAGGACAACGTTCTATTTAGACTCGATTTCACTCTGTTCTGATTTCTGCGGCCGTTTAAATTACGTTTAAACAAATCCAAATGTTTAATTTAAAAATAACTGCCTCGCTTAACCCAAAAAACGATCGATTTTTCGCAATTTTTCTTAGGAGTAAAGAAGCTTACAGCAATTTTTGTTGCCACAAATTCAATTACGCTGCTTGTTCCTTAAAGCGAAAAATCTATTCGTATAAAAAACAAAGATTGCTAATTTTTTTGTAATCTGCTAAAGCGAAATTCGTTAAGTGAGTGCTGATAAAAAGAAAAGCGACCCTATTTCTCTTTGCTTGCCCTCCAATAGTATATCAAAGTGTCCAAAATGCCACGGCAATACCATCTTCCCCTCCCCTTTTCCTAGCTACGCAACTGGCAGCTGGCATCGGTTCCAAACCGCAGGAATGGCAAAAATGTGTCAGTGTAAAGAGAGATAATGAAAAGCGATGATACTATGGTAATCCAGGGATGTATATATTTTGTACACATAAAAAGTCCAAATCAATAATCAACCAAATTGTACAAAATCGGGCTAATTACCAATTCCGTACAAAGAGAAAAAATTAAAGTAAAATTAGAAATGTGTCGCACCGTATTTGTTAATTTAGTTTTGTTAATTACTAAACTTGTTTCTTAGGAGTCTGTAGACGCGAAATGTGAACCTTTGTTTTATCCCGAAAATTTCTCGGTTTATTAAACTAAAACTTGAAATGATTTCTTTCAAATGTCCAGTAACGATTGCCTTAGTTTTGATAAAGGCAAAAGTTTGATTAAAGTGACTCCAGCGTGAATTACTTCGAAAACTGTTTTACAGCTCTATTTTGGCTCCAGGAGGATTTTGAAATAAATAAATCGGAAACGAGAACTAAAGTAAATAACAAAATACGTTGAAAGGGTTTGTTTCAAATGCCATTATGTATTAATGTCTTCAATTCAAGCTGATAGCCCATAATATGCAAAAGCTCCATTTCTGCTGGGGTTATTTAAAACAGCGACAACTGGACTGATAGGCTGATAGCTGCGGATGCCAGAGAAAAAAAAAACAGAAACCCGGCTCGTAGGTTTGGCCGGGACAATGCGTTAAATTTTGCACGTACTGATTGTCGAGATCGTTTTTTAACGAGACTAGAGGTCGTTAGGCAGGAAATGTTACCTAGCAACAAAAGTGAATAAATTGCCTGTTTTCTAAGAGCCTCGACATTGAAAGATGCTACAATGAAGTGTGGAAAACTCCCTGATATATAATAACGGCCATGAAGCCCAGAGTGAACTTTGAAAGACTCAGAGGAGCTCCTACAAATTTCTTTGATAGAAATGGAAAATTACGTCATAAATACTCGCAAAAGATAGCTGTTACATCTACAGTAATGACGTATCTTATTAAGGTCTTCTTGAGTCCTACTGCTTCGTTTATTACCGTTTGCAATGAGCAAAAAAATCAGCTGGTGGAAGTATAGCCCATATAAAAATGGTAAAAGCATCATTGCAATCAGAAAGAATCTCGCTTACAAGTAGATGATATTTCAAAAAAAGAGCTATGTAGCTTTGAAATAGTGCATGCATTAATACAGAAGACTTAATGCAATCAATTCACCGATTTGGAAAACGTGTCGAGATAATCGCACATTTCTTCAAGTAATGACAGAGCACAGGTTATTAGGGTACCACCTGCTTCAATTTGAAGTGCTATACTACATTATGATAATTCTTAATAGTCTGTATGTTCTTTAAATAAATGTACAAGATAATTATAAATGAATGAAATTATTTTACGTGTTTAATGCAAAATAAACATTTATTACAGAGCAACGTGCAAGGTGTCAATCAGGAGGAAAACTCTCGTACCATTTCATTGTGATAATCACATGACACTCGGGAAATGTGAGAGCTCATTCCATTTATCGCCATAATATGCGCATAGATAACACTCACGTCAAAAGAAGCACGTCTTTTGCGGTACAAAGTCTTCGTCCCATTGTTTTTCATGGAACGAACCGTAACTGGAATAAACTATTGCAACATGCTGCAGCAGTTTCTATTCCTGCAATTATATCAGGGACTAACTGTTCCAATAAGACAGTGCACCACTCCACTAACACAATTTTGTCAGCATTCTCTGAATGAACGTTTGCCTCCCACTGAATTGGCTATGCTACTGCAAATGATCTGGCATCTAGCAGACGGGCACCCACGACATCTGACATTACTCCCTGTGATTGTTTTCTGTGGCGAACGCGGTTCCACCAATAACGTATATTAAAGATAGACTCCGAATCCTATTGTTAACAGCGCCGCCAAAGTAAAGCAAATTGAAGCCATGATTGTCTGGGCAAGAGTGAGCGGTGGAGTAGTTAGCTGTCTTGGCTGCTTTGATTTTGACGATTTTGGGCCCGAGGAATAATTAATTCAAAATCATTCCTCAAAGTTGTCGTGCGTACAACTGTACAAACAGACACGAAAAAGGATCAGGAATCATTTTCCACACGCATAAATCAAAAATACATAACTGAAATGAAAATACGTAACTGAAAGATGATCGAAACTGACATTAATCGAAACTGAATAGAAATTGAAACCATGATCGAAAAATGGTTTAAAAAATATAATAAAATACTTCAAATACAAAGTTAACGAAAAGATAAACTTATCACTCTGTGATCGGCGTGTGAAAAAATTAGTAATTATCTACCCGTTAATCATCTACTCATGTTTAGCATCATCTTCACTCACTTTCGGCCATGACAGTTCTGGGCGGTGGAGCTTCCCAATTTGCTTCAAGTATTGCGGCTGGTTTCGGAGTCTATCTTTAATATACGTCATTAGGTTCCACCTCGGGGCCAACGATATAACGGGAAGCCTGAGTGCGAAAATTTCATACATTGTTACATCATCATATTTAGTCATAATTTAGGGCTTATTATTGGTATAAATGCGATTAAAGATGACTACCTATGACGTTTTAACAATGTATGACGTTTCCGCGCTCAAGCTTTCTCTTTAGGTGGTGTTGCCCCAGCGCGGAAAAGTCACCTGACCATCTTAGTCCGGCCAACAATCCAACCATCATTATTTCCAACAAACGAAAAAACACTTATTGTTAAAATCACGTTTCCATTCTGGTGGCGTGAGCTGTTCCACATTAACAGAAAAGTACGTCGGAAAATTAGAACCCAATCGCCATCTGCCGTCAATTTACTGTTCTACTGGTATCCCTGCAACTCCAAATATAAAATAGACGACCCAAAAAACCGCAGCCTTTGCTATGAGCTATCTCTTCTCAATTTCGAGGTGTTTGGCTTTGAAATCCGACAGGCTCTTAATAAAATACCATTTTGATAAAATATAATCCACAGTGATAAATGAGCATTTAAAGGGAGTTTATTTATCTCCATTTAATTATTTTTATAATTTTTTTAAACTTTAGGGATTATATTTTTGTTATAATCAGACAAAACATAAATACTGCTTTCACTATGCACAAATTTTATTAGGAACGAAAATTAACTATTGCCAAACTATAATGACTATAGACAATGTGCTGTGTTTGTAAACAAGCTGAAGCTGACGTCATCACTTCCTGTGTGCGCGCGCATATATGTAGTCATTCGAACAGTGGAGGCATGTATGAAACAAAGCGTTCAACCAGCGATCGTAACATCCCGTAGCATAAATTCCATCGTTCCATAAATTATGCCAACAACAGTATTTTGGCAATTTCAAAAATCGTTGATCCAAGATTTAAAATTTCTAGATTTAAAACAAAACAAAGCAGTGATAGAGTTAGAAATATGTTAAAGAATGAGTTATTAAATTTACTTCCTAATAGTAATTTAGTCACCAACATCAACGAATGTCTTAATGAAAATGATTTTCCTGTGAATGATAATATTTGGGTTGAATTAGATAGATTTGAAATGGCAACTGATAACAAAATTAAAATTTTGAATATAGAAAATTAATTTTGAATATAGAAAATGTTATTGAGAATTACATTGCAGATGCATATGTTAAAAGATCTGAAAATCCTTTAAAATATTGTTAGGTTCATGAAGAAAATAGGCTATTATATCACAGCTAGCACTAAAATGTTTGTGTTAGTGCAACGTCTGTGCCTTCTGAACGCGCATTTAGTAAAGCTGGAGAGTTCATCTCAAAAAAGAGGTCAAGATTAAACCCAAAAAATGTAGATAAATCTCTATTCATAAATTCAATGTATAAAATGAATGAGGATAAATAAAAATGGAAAAGTAATGTCTTTTTTCTTTTTTTATTGATATGGAGTATCGGTAATTGGTTTCGACGATACCCACATGTGTATCGATGGTATCGAGTACTTCAATTGAGTATCGCTCAACACTAGTTTCTGTAGTCTTTTCTGGCTTTTTGGTGGCCGGGATTTGTTTCATCTGACTGATTTTTTGACTGCACGCACACCCAAGCCTCATACAATTTGTTTTTTCCCGATTGTCTCTGATTAGGAAGCACAAAAGCTTTTAAAAAGACAAATTTGCATTTCTTACTAATTTCGTGATATTCAACTGACTGGACATGGCCACAGTAAAAATAATTGTATGCTTCCAATGATTTTTAAGCTTTTAAATTTTCATTTGTAAAAATGCTCGGCGAATTGATCAGGTAATTAAAAATATCGGGCCAGTCGACACGATCATTTTTCATATGGATCAAGTAAGCGTTCTTCGGAAATTAAACATAACTTTTTCAAATAATGCTCCTTGTCTTCAAGAGTTAAACTATTAAAATAAGCCATAATGAACGCAAGATCATGCAGCGAACCGAAGAGATCCTGTATATCTTGACTTGGTTTTGACTACAGTGATGCGCGCGCAGGCTGCTGACGTCACTATGATATCATGATTATCTAGTGGGCTGTGTATCATGCATGATGTCGACCGTCACATCGTCTATAATGGCATGCGGATTATGACTTCTTTTATGTAGTCTCCAATAAAATAAATATAAATTGTAACAACTTTTCATTTAATGAAACAATAATAGTAGCAAATTGGAAAATTGAGATTATGATTTCAAATGTATTACAGACTTCCGTACATATTAAAATGAATTCAGGAAGAAAAAAGAAAAAAAAAATTTCGAGGGCGGGATTCGAACCCGCAACATACCACTGCGCTACAACAATACACTTCTTTTAGTATCAAAATTCTGGTATTTATAAACAAATCACATTGTTGATAAGCTTTTATGAAGTTTTTTTTCTGCTGAAAACTCATCTAGGTGAATGCAAAGCAGCTTCTTTTCAATATTCTTTTCATTTTTAGCCATATTCTTCGAAGTTCGCCAAGGGAGATGGAGAGAATGCAGACTCGATTCGATAGAGCCAGTAATGGCAGCGAAGAGCCAGACCGATGCGATGGCGTCATGGCGATGCTGCCTTCTGATTGATTTTCCGTTCTTTGGCGAAACGGGATGGAATATTTCCTTCAACACAGTTCAACAAACTTTCCATCGAAATTCCGGTGATCAAAAACGGAATGGAAAGGAAGTGACGTCATAAAAATTTTCCGTTAGGGTTCCGTTCTGGCGTGATTCCGGTGGTGTGAAAACCACGCCTTAGTCCGTTTAAGTTAAGAATTTGCATATCGCCTGGACATTTACCCTATAACTCCTATCTCCTATATAAAATGCTTATGATTCATTGAGACTTTTCTCATTCATCGATACCTTTCACGTCGTTTTGTAATAAGTGTTACTTCATACTGAACACGTAAAGTAGTTTCACTAATTTCGAATCATTCTATATACAGGGTGTATCAAGACGTAATTCTAAGCCTTCTGACGTAATTCATCCATGCCGTAAAGAATTGATATTTTAAATTAGCGAAAATTCATATCGAAAAATCATAATAGCTGCTAAACTGACTCAATGCTGATAGGAAATATCGTAAATAGTCAAGAATAATTAGGATGAATTACGCCAGAAGGCTTAGAATTACGTCATGATAGCCAAACTTTGGATAACGATTTCAAGCCTTTTTTTTGAGAATCTTGAAAAATGGATAAGAAAAATTATGCTTAGAATTTTGCGGAGAACAACGCTAGGTATTTTATGACCATCGAACCTGATACACCCTGTGTATGCATATACTCTGTGTATTGAACGAAATGAATATAAAGATGTTTTAAAGTTTTAAAAAATCGAATATAACAACAATGACTAAAGTAGTTCTTTGGAAATAGCGTTTGGGATAAAAACAGATTCCTTTATTAACATAATTTTTCCTTAATAATTAAGCTAACAAAAAATCAAATACACTGAACGACCAAATTTATTAGAGACACCCCACTAATAGCGTGTTGCACCTCCTTTAGCGGCGAGAATACGTGCTGGCATGGATTCAACGAGGTGGTGAAACCGCGTTGCGGAGGAATAGCAGCCCAGGCTGACATCACAGCGTTCCGTAATTGGTGCAGGTTGGACGGTAGTGTGGGAAGGCGTCGGATGGTTCTCTCCACTTCATCCCATAAATGCTCGATCGGGTTGAGATCGGGCGACCGAGCTGGCCACTGAAGCAGGTGGAAGTCCGCGTCATGTTCCTCGAACCAGTCCAAGACCATTCGAACACGGTGACAGGGAGCATTGTCCTGCTGAAACTCTCCTTCACCACTAGGAAACACAGTCATCATGAACGGGTGCACCTGATCGGCAACAATGTTCAAGTAGTGTGTCGCATTCAGGGATGTGTCTACGGATATCAGAGGACCCAGTGTGTCCCAAGAGAAGAAACCCCAGACCAGATGCGCAGTCTGCCGTCCGCATGATGAAGTAGGAACCGTGATTCGTCGGACCAGGCGATCTTCTTCCACTCATCCAGTGTCCAGTGGCGATGTCTGTGTGCCCCTAGCAGGCGCGCTTTCCTGTTTTGCGCTGACAGTGACGATACCCGTACTGGCCGTCTCGGTGCAAGGTGCACCGCACCGTGTGCTCCGAAATGGGTTGGGATACTCCCTCACTGAACTGCACTGCAATTTGTTGGGCTGTTCCCGTCCTGTTGCTGTAGATGATTCCTGCCAGTCGCCGTTGGCCTCGTTCATCCACGGCCCTGTTTCGTCCGAAGTTGTGTTTGTTGGAGGTTGTTTTTGGCATAACTGCCATTCACGGAATACGCTTGGCACTGTTGCACGGGAAAACCCGAGGAGGTTCGCGGTTTGCGAAATGCTCAACTGCGCCCGTCGAGCTCCAACGATCATGCCTCGTTCAAAGTCGGTCAAATCCTTGGATTTACCTATATTCAGTCACTTCTGCTGCTGACTGCAACTTGTGATTCAATGCATCCCTTTTATACACCGCTTCGGCCTGTTCCATTCTTTGGGTGTCACTGGGAGGCCGATCTATTTTCCGTAAGAGGTGTCCCTAATAAATTGGTCGTTCAGTGTATTTCTTACATGAAGCCAGAAAAAGAGTTCACTGGGTGGCTCAACAAACTGCTTTATTACTTTCAAATTGAGAAACCCGTGTCACCGTTAAAAACAGAAGTTGAAGATCCTGATAAAATTGTTTTAAATTCCAAAGGCAAATTCTATAAAATTGTCCATTTATTAGGGCAAGAAACTTCAATAAACGTTCAAATTAGGAGAATAAAAAACGAAATGAAATTTCAATCTTATAAAATACTCGCTAGTTACTGAAAACATACAAATACTTTCAGATGGCATTTATCCCCGCAACGGAAAAAAAATAATCGAGTTTTCAATTTAAAAGGGAACTGAATTTTATTTTTAATTATTTTCTCTTATTTTTATTTTTAAAGATTTCTGATTTTGTATTTTAAAAAATAATTTTTTTTTTCTTATTAAATATAAGTAATATAGATGGTAAAATCTCATCAATCATACACTTTTATCAGTATCTTTGAAAGAATTCATGGCAATTTTTGATTATAAATATTGATATAATACGATAAACCGAAAGTTGCAAAACTGATTTCCACTGGAAGCTTGAGCATTTCAATCCATAAAAAATTAAAAGCCTTTTTTTTTTTTTCGTTTTGTCGCAGTCTACTGAAAATTTAATTAAGTCATTCGGAGCACTGTTTTTTATTATCATTTTAACGTGTCATTAGACTTCTCTGTCGTTCATCACTTTTCTTTCCTCGCCTATTGCACCATTTCAAAATCTACTCAACTGTTTTAGAGATCTGTTAAGTCCATGGACATTATGAATTGTTCTAATGATTATTCAGCGATTTTACTAGCGTTGTTATGATCTGTGCGAAAGCTCCGCCTGAAAATAGCAGTGTCGGCTTCACTGCATAGCACCAGTCGAATAAATCCTTCAGAAGATTTCTTGAAGAAGTAACAAGAGATGTTTATCTACATGATGTAGACTACATCAAATGAATAAAGATATTATTTCTTTTATTTTCAATAGAAAAAAAATGTTATAATTTTTTGCAATTCAAAAGCGTAAAATCTTAAAAGAAATAAATTTTTGGAGTCTTCCAATCGTCTGAAGAGTTTTGGCACGCCAAAATAATACTTTCGCCCATCTCAAAAATAAAGAATGGGAATATTCAGATTAATCTTAGAGACTCGACATCTTTATCAATATGCCAAAATCCTGAAAAGTGATATTTATATAAAGAAGAATCCACATTATTTTTTAATGTACGAATTTTTTTAAAATAAATCAAGTAAATGAATAAATCTCCCGCACGAGAGGGTGCCACTCTAAAGAACGAGAATTAAAATCCCGTAATGTGTTAATAAATTCGGATTATTCGGTGGAATGATTCATTTTATATGAAACACGATATTTTGTGTGTGCTATTTACAATGTATCACTTTTACGTCCTGGTAAATGCAATATCGCGTATTAATGGATAGTCACTTTAAATCGCGACCAAAAATTTACCCATTTAAAGGAGCTTTCAAGTTCTAGAAAACTACAAGCAATATTAAAAAAATCATAAAATACATTTCTTATTTAATAACTTGAATAACGGAAGAATTTAGGATTGCTTCTAAATGCTTAATCATACTTTTGAGGGGCGATTTAGTTATAAGTTTGATTTAGAATTCCTATATTATACATACAATGAGAAGGCGACGCGCGTCTCCCGAACTAATTCTGTGCGGCCCTCAGTAACTCTGATGTTGTCTATCTTAATAATAGTTGATGATCCACAGACATTTGCTAATGACTGCATGTTTTAAAACTGGATTTTTAATAATTTTTATTAATTATGCTAAATTAATTAATAATTAAAGTTTCCGATTTGGATATCTCTCAAACAAAGATTCTCAAGAACTGACCATAATTTTCTAAAATACCACTTCTAAAAACATCTAACCACATTGTATATTCTGGGTTTCAATTTATTGGGTTGCAAAACTAATGTTTATTGTCCATAAAAAATCGATGTTAATTTGTGTCTGCTTACCTTTGCAGTAGGGTTTCGTTCCCGTCCACCGTTTGTCAGAGCCGCACCTGCGTACTCTGTCCCCCACGAGATTGTGACCGTACTGGCACTCGTATTCCACAGCAGCCTTGAATAGTGTGCTGTTATAGAGGGCGCGTCCGTTCACTGGCTCCTCGGGAGGGGGACACTGCACCGCTGACACCCAGACGAATCAAGAAATAAAAATATAAATAGCAACAAATAAGAACATTTGCAGCACTCTTCAGGAAATAATTATCAGAAAATTCGTTACGATGGTTTAAATTGAGAAGATGGAAGAAAAGAAGAAGTACCAACCTCTACATACAGGAGGAGGACCAGTCCATTGGCCATTGCCTTGGCACACACGGACGTTTTTACCGGTTAAGTCGTAACCTTCGTTACAAACGTAGGTGACACGGCTGGCGAAGATGAGACCTTCGATTTTGCTAATCGCATGTTTCACTTCCCCTGGATCGCCGCAAGAAATTGCTGCAAAAAAACAAGGAGAGTTGTAGTTTCAAGAAACATGCGAGAAAATGCGCAGATAAAATTTATACAAAATCTAATAACATTTTACTTTCGAATTCTTACAATACGAATATAAATCTTAATTTATAACTTTCTCTTCTATTAAATAACTTAATAAAACTTTTAGACATACTTAAAACATATAAAATTAAGAAATAGCAGTTACTGCTTCATATAAGAACAGTTTTGGTGTTTTAGTATCTTTATACACGGAATAAATAAATCGCATAACGCCACCCTCGAAATTGCGGACCATGTCATATCCGTAAGGATGCTTCATAATATAATTTTGGTTTATAATTTTATCTTTTCGAAAAGTATGGTTATTGAAGAAATTAACATGAGATAAGTATGCAAATTGCTAACAGGAATTAGTAATATTATTTTATATGAATATATGCATTATTTAGATAGAAGCATCGTTAAATGGTTAATGGCATGGAGGTCACAGCAACAATTTCTCTGATTCTTCGGAAATTCTAAGGTTAAGCACACTCATATAAGCTAACATTTAGGATCATTCATCCTTACATACTTTTTCGTACAATTTTAAATTATAGGACCGATTAATGTTTAAAACGGTTTAATTCGGTATCATTCGTCCTCTCTCTCTCCAAACTAAACTGTTTTCTTTAACTTGTAATTTACTATGTACACCCTTAAGATACGAAAGATAACATTAGGTGTTTCTCAATAAAATTAACTCTTACCGAAAAGATTTAAAAGAGTGGAGACAATCAGGACTAATTTATAAAAAAAACTGACGTATTATACATCAAGTTTGACAAAGCGACAAATTCCTATTCTCATTCCTAGGAAACGTTTTGCCTTATATGAATCGAAAGCTAGCTAAATATGACTTGGTCTATTGAATAGATTTAATTCCATATTGTAGAAATGAAACAATAACAAGCTTTCTTTTAACGTTTTAAACATTTTTATTTCTTAAAAAAAGAAAGCTAAACATTTCATTTTATGAACAAAAAGGTCCTAGAAAAGAGTCAAGGCGTGAAGTAGAATGAAAGCGATTGAAAAAGAATTACCTAATTGTCAATTTATTCGCCGAGTCTAGTCTTATTCCTTTTTCATGATTCAACGAAGTATAAGAGATTTTGCAACACTGCCATTGTACTTACGTAAGCACTGAGCATCGGGTCCGAACCAGCGAGCCGTGCCGTTGTAGAAGTAGCACTTGGCCTTGGCGAACCCCTTGGAGTAGTAACCAGTGTTGCACGTGTAGTTGAGCACGGTATCCAACTCGAACTGTTTCTGGTCGTGTCGGGTCGCTTCATGGAAGCCGTTGGCTAAGCTCGGCGGTGATCCACAATAGACTGTCAGGGGAGAAGCAAGAGAGAGAGAGAAAACGCAAGGGAGGGTTGTTGGTCTCCTGTACCTGCCCTCATCCCACACAAAAGCACGCTACCGCCCAATTCACCCCAATGACCACTTAAAAAAAGCTTAGTAAGCCTTAATAAGCTTTTAATAAATGTCAAATAAGTGTACAATTTAATCACAGCAAAAAAACATTAATTTCAAAACAGCTTTAACGCTTAAGTCATTAACGCTGAGCTAAACTTACACACATTCCTTGAGCCAAAGCCAAACCATGAAGGCGGATAAAATATACAGAAGACTTTTTTTTTGAAAAAAATACAACAGCTGTAGAAATAAAGTAATCATAAACAATAATATAAGGGTCGTTCAAACGAAACATTGGCTGGGGCCATACCGTCTACTGAAATTGCATTTCTGAAGGTGTCTCGCCTTAACTCCTGAAAAAGCAGTTTTTAAGAAAGGTAGGCATTAATCTCGCCGATATTTTTCGCCGCCACATGCAGAGATGCATTACGGAGGTGCATTA
Source organism: Rhysida immarginata (assembly GCA_023313115.1). Lineage (NCBI taxonomy): Eukaryota > Metazoa > Arthropoda > Chilopoda > Scolopendromorpha > Scolopendridae > Rhysida > Rhysida immarginata. The sequence continues at coordinate 11,822,761 of JAHWFO010003124.1, forward strand.
TCTTGTTGGAATAGATAGTCCTTTGACTCGTCATTCTAATTGCGGAATTAGGAATTGCTCCAGTATGTCACAGTAGATATTCCCAATTACGATGGGTTCCATAAAAAAATGAACTGAAGGCTTTCTTTTTATGATAGGATGCACAAGACAGCATCTTCGGAGAGGCCCAAATGTGTATATTATGATAATTGGTCTTTCTATTTATATAGAATACAGTTATAGACTTTGCCTGTACGGGCTCTGAGATTAAATTATTTTAATCCATTGGGATGTACGTAGATAAACTTACATTGCTTCTCTGTTCATTGATACCTCTCTCATTGTTCTGTAATAAATGATGACTTGTACTAAACACGTAAAGTAGAATCATTCGTTTAGAATTAACCTGTATTTTGACCTGAAGAAATATGATACATTAAAATTACCACTATTCAAAAGCCACAGCCAATGTTTCAATTGGATTACCCTTGTAGAAAAATTGCATTGTCTAGACAGTATGAAAATAAATTTTGGGTATATAAATCACTGATTAATCTCAATGAATAAATTCCTGATGCTCCCTCTTGCTTTTTTTAATTCTTAACAAGAGTAAAATGTCCATTTTAATATTTCGTAATGTCATGAGGTTCTTTTTTTTTTCCTTTAAAAGACACCGGCAGTTTTTCTTCATCAACCCCTTAGGATTTGTAGAGTCCCCTCAGAGAGACTTAACACACAAATATTTTTTTTCTTTAGCCTCTCAGGAATAAAGTGATATATGGAATTTCTCTCTCTCACATATATAATAGAAACCTTGAGCCAAGATAAGCATTATCTTTTTTAATGTAAAAACCTAATTTAGCAGCTAATCTTTCAATTTTTTTTTCTCTAGAAAATGCAACTTTGAAGTTTTTTTAAGAATTTAGAAAACAAAAGCGATAATGAATGAATAAAACAGGACAATGAAAGTAGAATAAAATAAGTTATTTAAAAGGCAATAAAGAAAAGCATTGAGAATTACAGAACAAAGAATATGCTTCATATTCTCCGAAGTACAATGCTGACAAAAAGCAAAAAAGCAGCTTCCAAAATAAATGAAGAAAAAAGACGCAGCAGTTCTGCCCGCATAAAAAAAAGCATTGTATAATTTTTGCTCGATTTTTCGATAATTTAACCTTATCGAAAGGTAAAGAGGACGTGATTTAAGACGACGGACGAATTAAATTACGTCGCATTGAAAGACACAACCTTTGCAACCTTTCGAGAAGAAAATAAAGAAAAATTAGCATATCCGCGCGAGAGAAATGATGAGGCATGAGAGAGGAGGAAGAAGTTGGAAAAAAATACACAAAAAATTAATTCAGAAAATTAAAATATACAAAAAAAAATAATAGAAATAATAATAAAATAAACCCAAAAAAAAAGAAAAGAAGAGAAAAAGGAAATTGTTTTTCAGAAGGTGATCCTAAAATAAAAATAAAACATATATATGAGGGAGCCAGTAAGTAAGCTTAGCAAAACAAAAAACAATTCTCAAAAAGGTCCTGGAGTTTGAAGCGATTACCTAGAGCTAGGGCCGTGTAATGGAACCTATGAGGTCAAGCTACAACTACGTTTTAAAATTAATATTGATGCATCTAGTGCAATTTCACCTATTAGGGATCCTCGATGTCTTTGTTTGCATATACAAAGTATAATTAAAGGCTGCAAATTTATTATAAGAGTATACTGGTTATTCCTGGGTTATTTAGAGAAACACGCTATCTGTATGGAGGGAAAAGAACACCTGCTCGATCCGATAATAACCTGTAAACCGAGCTTCCAATTTACCGGTAAAGAAAAAGGGACTAGCATATAGGATCCTCGTGGGTTTTAAAGTATACAGTTTTTTCCCCTTATAATTTACAGACAGTCTTTGTTAATTTCTGTATGCCAACTGCTACTTACTGGCATTCTCTCTCGTATTTGATACAAAGAGATAACATAATCCATAAGAGCAAAATAACAGCAAAATAACATCAAAATCCATAAGAGATATTAAATATAAAAGAAGCAAAAACACACATCTACTTCAAAATTAATACACATATTCTCCAAAACTAAGTAATGAACAAATATTTGTTATACCGAAATCTTTTTAAATTCCGTTTATGGATCAAGAGAACAGTAGGGCGTTTCTAAATACAATAAAGACAAACTTCCTAGAACACCTAAGACTTTGTTCAGATGTTATAGTCTAAACCCAGTCTAATCTAAATAAACTTTCTGTTAAATTTACCGTGGTTTATTATTTTATCTCGTTAAGACGAGATTATAATGCAAGTAAATCTCAAATATCAGTATTCGGTTGGAATAAAAAGCAATTACCACTTATTGAAGGTGATGATTTTGCTTAAGCAGTTTGATGCAGTTTTTCATTGGGAATACACAAAATCAAAATAATTCTGAATGAATGAAACTATTTACGTATTTAGTAAAAAATAATTATAGAACAACGGGTCAGGTATCAATGAATAGGAAAACCCTCAAAGTTTACGAACATCGCAATGAACCATAAGCATCCAACGTCTTGGGGATATGCTAATTCTTACCATAAACGGCTAGAGCCTGTCCACATCGATGACTTCAATGACAACAACAATTCTTCGGGCAGATATTGTGGCAGAGGTGGAAAATAAACAACTGTCCTTCAAATAACTCCCACTCTGGCGATGAGAAATAACGATCACTATAGATCTAAGTGGACAAATGTGAAATAACAGATCGTTGGCAGTATCGCGGCCAATTCGAACGAATTCAGACGATCATTCAGACGTTATGATTCTGGGACGGTGCATTGGAACAGAGAATGTCATGCGTCTTCAAGTAATTGAGGTATTAGAAACTGCACTGCATATCACCGTAGATTATCCCAGTGAAGTTTGGTTTCGTGAAAAAGAAAAAGCGAGTCGAAAATTTTCTTATGTGATATAAACTTTTCCTATTCTTGGTATCTTGCACGTTATTCTGTAATAAACAGTTACTTTGTACCTACTTAATAAAGCAGTTTCATGCAATTAGAATTATCATGTCAACATATTCCGCAAGAAATTAATCAAAAATTCATAAAACCGCCTCCCATTTTCAGATAAAATACGCTACGCTAATGCACTAGGTAATAACCTCACGACAGTGGCGTAGCGACGGGAGGGCAAGAGTGGAGGGGCCATGATATCCTTGCGAGGGGGCACCGCGAGGACAAAATATAAGACGACAGGGACAAAATGAAAACCATGTCCTGGGTGTCATTTATCCTCGCTATGCTATTGCCTCACAAACAATATTAATTTTATAATTACACTGTCCAACAACAAAAAAATTACTGAACAGAGAAGCACCGTTTCTAAGGTAATTTTTTGCGTAGATTACAAAAATGACGTTCATTTTTGCCTATCAGGTCTCAATTTTTCGTAAATCGTGATTGAAATTTTTATATTTTTATGCAAATTTGACACTTACACGTAAGTTTCAAAATTATTTAATATATTTTAAATATATATATATATATTTTTTATTTTCAGCTACATATAATATTTAAATAAATGAAAATGCTTAGAGGAACTTGTAAAAACAATCCAGATAATTTTTGTTATATTTGTGGATGTGTAACAACAAAGGTTAATAAGCGAAAAATATCAAATTACGTCCAAAAACTTTATAAGCTATATTTCGAAATTGAAGTGGGAGATCAAGAAAAGAAATGGGCACCACATAAATGCTGTTCGTTTGGTCTAAAATGCCTTAATTTACAGAAATCATAAAATTTTAGTATGCGATTTACCAAAAATTGAGACCTGATAGAGAAAAACGGTTTGCAGATTCGGAATCAGCGCACCCAAATTACCAAAAGTCAACTACTTTTCGCCTAGTAATTTTTGAAAGTTAAAAATTGTTGGACAGTGTAATTTAAATAAAGATTTGCTTACAAAAAAACTAAAAAAGAATATTTTCAAAAAATGTTAAATAAAAATTCGTTCCTCAGGTTATGTGGCTGAAAAGAAAACCGATACGCAATCGGAATTGTTTTCTTTTCTTGCTAATTGGCTTTCTTTTCAGGCTATTCGCGGCAAATTTAAGCTATTCCTCCATTTGTCGTTCCAGTTTGTCTGTTTCCTTTCTTTCAGTGTGTATATTTATCTTTGGGAATCCTTTTCCTTAAATTTTTTTTTGTTATGTAATTGAAACGTGAAAATCACATACAAGGAGGCGGTGGGGAGAAGATTTATTGATTTTCCACTCTTGGCTTTTATCGACTACAAATTCTCATTTGCACTTTACCGATGAAGAGATTATCCGACAGCAAGTGAGAAAGAAAGAGGAGGAGGAGGGAGAGAGAGAGAGAGAGAGAGAGAGAGATGATATTAAGTGCATTTACTTGAAACACAAGAACGCCTAATTCACTGAAATAGGGCTTAAGATAATTTATTTGGCGATCAAGTGAGAGAGAGAAAGAGAGCTTCTAAAGTGAGTGTAAGGTTGTTTGCGGTGGGAATTTTCTTACCTCTTCCAGAGTGATTAAATTGGGGATATGGGGAGTAGGATAGAGGGAGAAGGGGAACGCCTTGTTTATGTCCTCGTAAAAGAGCTTTGGCCTTTGAAATGTGGTTTTCTTTCATTATTCAATCATAACGCTTAAGAGAGTTTTAAGTCCCCTTGGTCAATCCCTTAAGTTGTCAGATTGCATAATTTTAAGAGGTATCTTATTAATTCCTCGTGTAAAGCAATTCATTCAGTTCTTGCCGTTAAACTTGCTATAAACAAAACACTAATGCCTAAAAGATTCAATTTTACGTGTACAGCCTAGTATATTTCATTTTGTGGGAATATACATTTTAGGATACCGAAATCGATTTTGATCTTTCAATAAGAAAGGTTCTAAACAGAACGGTTGATATCTAATTTCCATTTCAATAGGTTTAACAACGTTTAGCATTTCATTAACGGGAGACTAGTACATTATTTTATATCAGGTCCAGGGGAAAGTTTTTTTCGTTTCTTCACCCTTACTTTTTGAATGATTACAATCCTTTCGTAGGATGATTTGAATAATGCAAATTTTTTATACATTAAAGAGAAATGATTGGTCATTCTTTTGCACTTGTCTAAGTGAAAACGTTCAATTTTATTTTGAAAAAACATTTGTACAGCATTCGGTGATGATTTTGTCACCGACCGGACGGCACAGAATTGGTTCAAAAAATTTAGAACTGGTGATGAGCGTCTTGAAGATTCTTTTGAGTGTTTAGTGGACAATAGCTGATGTAGTCCATTATGAGCTTCAAAATCCAGGACAAACTATCACAGCAGACGTGTATGTTGGTCAGCTTCAACGTACACATGAAAAAATCAAGCAAAAATAGCCAGCTCTTGCGAATTGTAAGAGTGTTGTTTTTCTTCATGACAACGCACGTCCGCATACGGCAAAGCTGACCCGTCAGGCAATAAACAAACTTGCCTGGGAAGTGTTACCTCATCCACCGTGCTCTCCGGATATCTCTCCAACAGATTATCACCTTTTCCGATCTCTCGATAACCATTTGAGAAACCAGTGTTTCAAGACAGAAGAGCTAAAACATGAACTGGGTGTGTTTTTCAACTGTAAAACTCGTGACTTTTATAAAAAAGGAATTTATGATCTAGTATCTCGTTGAGAAAAGGTTGTTGTTAATAATGGAGATTATTTCGATGAATAAAAAATTCATTTATGCATTAATCTGAGTGCCAATTGTAATATTTGCAAAAACGAAGAAACTTTCCCCTGGACCTGATATTTTTTTTTATAAACACATATATAAATTCATTAAAAATCGAATATGTATTTGAATAATTTAATTACATACGGTACAGTAAAAAAAAACAGGATATATGAAGAAATTGTAAAATATATATTGCGATCAAATTGATAAAAATCATTTACAAGGAAAGTAAAAGGTGCGAGCATCTCATCCGGCTGCAACCATTCTTCCGTGCATCTCTTGTGCACCGTTCTACTGTTAATATTTGGATACCCCTATATAAAGAGTGCAACAAACCTACCCATGTAAAATGTTACAGAAGTTTGCTATAAAAACTTTGCAAACTTGGGAATGCAACATGTCGCGCTCAGCAGAATTAAAAGCCTCCTGAGAGGAATAATCGTAGCATGTCACATGAGCAAATTTCTGTGTGCTAAACATCGCAGTCACTCTAGAGTGAGTCAGCTTACTTGGGCTGACATTCTAATATCATATGTAATTGAAGGCAGAAATGCACTGAAACTGCCAATATAGATCTGGTAAATACAGAGATTTCTGCGAATAAATTTTAGCCATTGTCTCAAGTCGCAGAAACTTACTATGAGAGTATTAGGATTGTTATCAATATTGGTAAAGGCTTTAGTCAACTTTTCACAAACTGCAGGATATCTCCAAAGGATTTTCTTCCTTAGTGTGAAATGAAGAAAATGACTTATAGAATTGGTTTATGAGCCATTAATTAGCAAAGCTCATTAAGTTTTAGCGGAAATGGTAATTATGTTCGAGGGGACTTTTACTGGTGATACGGCACGTATCCTATCTGAAGTCAGTTCTTCCCATATACCGTGGATGTGTTACTGAATTTTCTCAGTAAACATCAACCAATTATATTTGTCATCGGCATAATTTCTAACGAAGGTAGTAAGTCCGTTTTGGGACAATCTGTACTTATACCCAAATGACGATTATAGTACAAGGGACATTATTCTTTGACAGATGAGCCTAGGAGTTGCACTACAATTTTGATGACCATCGCTGGCAAACGTCTGGAGTACAATTTCAAATTCTATTATTCCAACAATTAAGCTCTGTGGAGGTAGTTTCATAGTATGTTGCGCTTGGACCTATTTATAATTATCAATGCATCGATCAAAACTGTAAATGCTCTAAGTTACACGAATAACTGTACATTGCCAACATTATGGCAATACTCCGGGGAAGGTCCATACCATAACCTGTGTCATACTGCTGGAGCCACAATTGAATAGTTTGAGGGTAGAGGTATAGAAAAGTTGCAGTAGCCTGTTCAGGGCTTCATCTGAATCTAGCTAAGAGTTTTGGATAAACTGGATCTTCAAATACGTGCACATCAAGATCGCACATCTTAACTATTTATGGAGGAATTCAATCTTAAAGGCTGAATGGAGAACTATTTATGTCTCCTCATATTTAAAATCTAGTGACGTGTATGGCAGGAGGATTGAGCGCCGTCATGAAATTCAAAGGACTGAACGCCAAATGTGGCTCTCCAATCTCAATTCCGTTCACCACTTCAGAGCACTGCAAACAGAGAACGGATAAATTCTCGTTATCTGACTGTCGATACTAAATAACCCAGTAGTTAAGTGCTCGTTAATCTACCCAAGGGGTAAATAAAACGGATTTGAATCGTTCTCCATTATTAGCGGTGACAGTAATGGCAATAGCATTACATAAAAATAAAAGTGGGCAAAGCGCGCACTTCCTTTAAATAATCTGATTTTTTTAGATATGCATTAAGAATTGCACATATGGCTCAAAATCAAAGAGGTGAGCATTTTCAGTTTTCGAAAAAATAAACTTGCATTAGAAAATTAGTTTATAATTTACATAGATAGTGCATTGTGTTTTAAAATGATTCTGAAAAGGGACACGCAAAAAACCTGATTATTTTTTAGTTATGGCATAAAATAACAGAAGCGGGAGTAAATATTATCATTTCAGGAACATGTTTTGAAATTGTATAAAATATGATGTAATTAATTTATCTTATTATTCCTCTTAAAAAACAAAACGCAATTCTCAATTAGATAATATTTTTGATCAAAATATTTAAATTTTCAAATATGGATTTTTACGAGTATTTGTCGTGATGTCATATTAGGTGTGAATTCACAAACGAAACTTTATTTTTTGTATTATGAGCCTGTATATTCAATTCATATTATGATGCAAAGGGTCGATAATGTATCTATTTATTTACGTACAAACAATTTAAGATAAATAAACTAATGCTGATTTATTTTCCCTTTTTCCGACGTTCCCGGAAATGACGGTCGCGTTCCCTGAATGATGATTACGATCATTCTTTACACTTGACAAAAAGAAAACTTTTTCAACCTTATTAAATATTTATTGTACTTTAGGAATTATGATTTTTTGGTAAATTGCACCATATTTTACAAAATAACATACCAATTCAGTCTTACAAGAAAATCAAAAATAAAGAATCACAACGCTTCTTTACTTCTCAAATACGTACATTACCTTACATAAAAATGAGATATTCCCCTGCAATTTAAATTTTATCGTTTATAATTTCGAATTATATTTGTATTTTGATTCTATTTTGATTTTGTAATCTTAACTTTATAATGTTTTATTGTATCCTTTGGGGACTATCTTCTTTAAGCTTTTAGCTTTTTGTAGTTTCCTTAATATTTGTAATTAATATTAAAATAAATAAATTATTATTAATATTATTATTATTATTATTATTATTATTATTATTATTATTATTATTATTATCTCAACACTACACAACAGAGATCGCTTGCATGCTGTAGGAATGGCTCAAAGAAAGCAGCTTTCGGACTTCGAGAGAAGTACAATTGAAATTATCAGTAAAATTGTAAGGAAAGATTCAACGACCTGGATTCGAATCAGGAACCATGAGTATCACGCTTTTTGCCTCTACCAATCGTAAGAGGTTCCTGGGACAACGTAAAGAAGATACAGCTAGGCTGTAACCAGGTGTTCTTAAGACTACCAGATAGTCAAGATGGAGACCCAAAGATAGGAGGGCACCCAGCTCGCAGATGGGAATTCCTCCTTTCTAAGCCATCAAAAAAGTTGATGAGCACGCATAAGAAATTATAAATGGAAACTGGAAATTTTTCACGACCTGGATTCGAACCAGGAACACGAATCTTGACTATCTGGTAGTCGTTTTCCTTCCATTTATTCTGATAATATCATTTTCTTATGATTGGAGTATCGTCTGCAATTTCCATTTATAATTTCTTAGGAGTACTATTGTTGGGTACCACCTTGCAGGCAAAAGTGTTAGAGAGACGTCAACATCTCCAAATCATCCGTTCAAAAACGTCATCCGGACGTGGAAAGTTAAGGGTCCGACAAATGTTCAGCTCAGGACTGGAAGACCCAAGATTAAGTCGGGTAGAGGGCACTTCGCAGGGTGGTCACTGCAAACCTAAAACATCGATTGATGGACTGACAAGATCCTTCACTGACTCCGTCAGCTTCGCAAGGATCTGCATTCGCTAGGTTTTCATGGCAGAGCTGCGGCCCACACACCAACATCAGCACCTACCAACACAGCGAGGAGATTGCAATGGTGCAAAGAGAGACGTCGCAGGACTCTGGAGCAATGGTGGATGGTTGAATAGAGTGATGATTCACCATACACCATCTGGTAATCGAATGGAAGGATGTGGGTATAGCGAATGTCCGAAGAACGTCATCTGGCAAGCTGAGTAGTGCCCACAGTTTTGCGGAGGGTCAGTGATTGTGTGGGATTGCTTTTCGTGGTTTGGTCTGGATCCAATAATTTTTGTGGCTGGTAAACTGAACGCAGAGCGTTACCAAGACCTCCTGGACAATGCCGTACTCCTTGCTCTTTGGCAGCAGTTTGGAAATGGCCCTTTTCTCTTTCAACACGATAACGCACCTTGCCACAAAGTTGTAGGCAGATGGTTTGATGAAATGGGGGTTGCAAGAATTTGACTGGCCTGTGCAGAGCCCTGATCTCAACCCCATCGAACATTTTGAGATGTGTTGGAGCGTCGATAGCGCGCAGGAGCGGAGCGCCCGAAATCTGACTGAACTGTCGAAGGTACTTTTGGCGGAATGGCGAAAAATTCCTGCAGAAACATTTTAAAAACTCGTGGACTGTTGCCCGACAGAACAGAGGCTGCGATAGCAGTAAAAGGTGGAGTAACTAGATACTAACACAAGTATTTTTATAAGTGTTTCCATTAAATTAGTAGTGTCCCATGACTTTTGGCAAGGTAGTATGTACGTATTAATGCCCTAAAACAAAAAAACAAAAATTTGCTTAAAATAGTTAAATCTATCACCTCTTTAGCTGTGTAGAAAATGCAGGCGTCATTTCGATAATGCAGTCATCATTTCGGTAACGCCCGTCATAGTCCGAGAACGTTCCCGAAATGACCGTTCCCGAAATGATTATTTGACATTTGATTTTGTTTATACGGCATCGACCCCATCCTGGAAGCCGTATTTCAGGGTTATTAGCTAGTAAACCGTGTTTTTTTTTAGCAAAATTACGCTAAAAGTATATAATTTTCCCGCAAACGAAATGTATAATGGCGTTCCCGAAATGATAAGAAATTAAAATACGCTACATAAATTTTAAACTGAAAGGTGCTTAACCAGCAAAATAAATTATAGATTGCACAAAATACACAAACACTGTCTGCCTTGCCGAAAAAACTTCACGTGCCTCCTCACCAGCACTATCTAGCGCGATTATTTCGAAACAATTTGCCAAACCCCTTATTGCATTCACGAAATGACTTGTTAGCTGTTAGACAACTTTTGAAAAGCCAATAAAGAAAATCTTAAGTAATAAAAATACAATTTCCCATAATTTGCTTAAATAAATAATATATAAAGCTATATACCAAGGCATAATTTTCTATGTTTAATTTGAGTCGTTTTTTATTAGTTTGAATTACAAGAAACTGTTTATGGACGCGTTCCTGAAATGAGTTTTGGAGTATATTTTAAATATAAAAAAATTAGAAAATTTGAAAATATTACCATTGAATTCGCAGTGTGCAGACAATTACGGATGATACCTATGTTTTAAACCTCACGTTGTAATATTTACATACAACCTCTGACAGACAATTAAGTTCGGTGAATGAGTTCACATAACAAAATGCAAAACAGATGGAGCCACATTTACTTTATTGTCCTTCGAAATAATCACCCTGGAAGGCAATATACTTTGGGATCGGGTGTAAAAGTCCTGGAAGCTCCTTAGGGATGGCTTAAGTTCATGTGTCACATTTGCTTAAATGTCTGGAATGTCCGCAAATCTGTGTCCCTTTAAGGCCCGTTTCAGGCGTGAATAAGAAAAAGTCTGCCGGTGCCAAGTCTGGTGAATAAGGTGGATGAGCTATGGATACGACCCCTTTGTTGGCCAGAAACTGTTGCACGATTACGGCAGTGTTCCTCGTTGATCCATTATCCATAGTTACGTGCGCACGCTACACCTTCAACTGAAGAAACGAGCATCTGCTAAACCATTGCACGCACAGACGTGACCTGTCTGAACTTGCTTAAACAATGACTGGGCTTGTATTCACATGCATTGTTACTCGCGTAAAGCCGAAGCCGACGCGATATAATCAAGCCGTGGCACTGATTTTGTGACATCATGCAAACAGATGGATTTTCTGACGTCTTGCAAAAATAAATTTAAGAACAAAATAAGGATATTTAAAATTTAAAGTAAAATGATTTATTAAAAAAGTAAATGACCCATGTTCGGCATTAATGCATTTTATTCTACTGTTTTTACTTAGTTATCGAAAATACAAAATTCATATTTAAAATACGTCACGAAAACCGATGGGATTTCAACAATGCCAAGTGACGTAGTGCCATGGCTTTGTATAGATCGCGTCGGCTTCGGTAAAGCTCGCACAGATTAAGGTGTGACGTCATTCACCGAACTTAATTGTCAGAGATTGTATAATTTTAATATAAAAATATTTGTCCGAAGCGAATTCTTCACCTCTCTGATTTTGAAACGTATATCTAACGTTTCAAAAATTGACCATCTTTATGTACGATCCCCGTTTTGCTAATTAGCTTTTGCTGGAGCACTTAACAAAAATGGAATTGAAGGCGCTTGTTGAAACAAAACACAGAGTATTGAAAACACTTAAATCGCTTTCAACAAGATTCTCAAAATACTGTAGAAACTAAATTGAATAAACAGTTTTTCTTTTATGACCTTAAAATTTTCCTGCAAGCAACATTATTCTTGAAACCAGAGACAAATGAAAGAGACTGGCAGTGCCCTATTCATTTCGCTGAGCGCTACTAGTGCCAGCGAAGGTGCAGCATTCGCCATGTTACGATTGGGTAAAATCTAAGGCGGCATATATTCTCAATGTAATTTCAACTGTTTTTGTAGATGATTTCTGGAAGTATTAGTAAACATAACCTGTTTTCTGATTTTTTTAAAAAAACTTTATTGCATCAACTAACGATAACGTATACTTTTAATAACTCCAAATAGCTGATTCAATGCCTAAAGAATTTTTAAAAGACAAATATTTTAAAGTTTTAAATTAAAAGAAAAGGAAGAAATAATTCTCAGTTCAATAAAATAATCAATTTATTAATCCACATATTGTAATAAGCAATTGTTTGCGACTGTTTTACACCGGCCTCGGTAGCTCAGTGGTTACGTGATCGCCTCTGATGCCCGAGGACGCGGGTTCGACTCCGCCCGAGGACGACGAGGATTTTTTCAGGGAGAAAATCCTGAGATCACGCACTTCCTTCGGAAGGGAAGTAAAGATGTTGATCCCGTGTAGTCGTTTGTCGGCTGCACATTAAAGAACCCTTGCGAGGCAAAATTTGCCGCCCCTACAACCCTGTCCTGAAATGACCATAGAAGTTGAAAAGGACGTTAATACCAAACAAACCAAACCAAACCGATTGATTCACATGCATTGCCTCGAGAGATCAGCTGTTTCTTGCCAATCCCAATATGGCGGCGCGAAGGCACCACTAGATGGGAGGTCACTGCCAGTCTTTTTCTTTCATTTGTCTCTGCTTGAAACCTTCCTTATAAACGAAGACAAACCAGCAATTCTAAGTTATGTTTCTATAATTGCAAAGACGTATTTAAAAAATGTATTTCATCAGAAGTAGAAAAATGATTGGCGAAGATTTATCATCTTCAAAAAAACTTATTTGCGTTTATGTTTAAAATCAAAAACTCCCCGCTCTTCTGTTTCACTTAACTTCTTTTCATCCCCTATACTGTTTTATTTTTTTCTTTTTTTATAATAAATTCCTGACACGAAATTGCAAGACGAATAAAACATTGACCTCAATTTTACATAATTCATTTCTTAATAGCACTCTTATGCTCTATGAAATGGGCGTTTTTCTCCTTTCCCGCCTTATACCTGTGTATCATATTAATTTGAACATTCCTTGCATTGGGTCGCGTAGGCTACGTTACCTTCCGTTCGGAGAATCCCCTTGCGAATTTTTCACTCTCTTCTTACGACCGTAAAAAAGTTGCCTTAACGGCAGGAAAACACGTTTTCTTACGAGTGCTACCGCCGCTTTAAAAACGCTATAAAAAAACTACAATTTGTTCAACTTTTTTTTTTACGTTTCCTCTCTCACTCTCTGCAGTCCTCTTAGTCCACTTTGAGAGCACACGTTAATTTAAAAGAATGAAAAATTCCACCGAAATTAGCGAATTTATTTCCTACTTAATTTTTGAAAGTTATTTCTCCAACTACTAAAAACGCGATACGAAATTTGTTGTAGGCGATACATCGCATTTAATCCATATGAATTGTTTAGAATGTAATTAGCGTTTCCCTCCGTTTCTCGTTTAATTTCGGTGCAATTACTTAATTAAATAACCATGTGATATTCCGAATGGTTGTTCTCAGTCTAGGAAGATCCGGAAATGGTTGGTAAAATTGATTAATTCGCCTGCAATACAGAGACCGAAATATGAAGAGAAGGGGGTGGGGGAAGGAATTTAAATTAAAAAAAAAAAAAAAAAAAAAAAAAGGAAGAAGAGGAGGAAGGGAGGGCCAGGAGAAGAGCATCAATGCGAACTCATTAACGGCCTAATTATCATCCTTTATAGAGGACGAGAGCCGACTTGAAAATAAACAAAAGGCGAGTTGGGCTTTGAATTCCAGGGGAAGTTCTGAGTGCAACCGGCTGCTGCATCTGCTCCCAGATTGGATCATTTGCCTCGCGTGGATAAACAGCCAATCAGCGCTCGAGAAACCGCGCTTGAAGCTGCCGGGTCACACTTCAAGAAAATCAACGCTCATTTAAGAACGTTCCGAGAAATAAATCTTAACCTGTATTTCTGCACGAAGTCCCGTTTAAAGAACATTATTTTTCATAAAATGCAAACTCCGGATTCTGCGAAGCTGTGGCGGTGGAAGAAATAAATTGATAAAGTGTAACGAAATGCAGTCTTAAAACTTAATTATGGTTTATGTGCAAATGGAATCTAGTTTTAAAAAAAAAATCTGAGAACTGGCGGAGCATGTATAATAATCGAGGAGGAGAAATGGCGACATACAGTCCTCAATTTGATCGTAAATTGAGCTCTTCAGTTTTTTTTCCCCTAAATAAACAAACACAGAAATTTTTCCGGAATCAATATTCGACTTTATAATTCAGTAATATATTCAGTAATAATCAAAATAATACGACTCGCAGAAGCCATTGTATATTAACAAACGAAAATATTTTACGAGTCATCATTTAAAAGTCTTAAATAATAGCTCTCGCAAATTTAATCCTCACCCGCAAAGGGATATTAATCCATGATCCAGGTTTATAGGAAACCACGCTTAATCTCTCGATTTTTGAGTATGAATTTTTGAAATTATTCAGACGCTGCGTGGTAAGGCTAAAAGATAAGTGGTAATTATAGCTATGCATCCGAATATCATCATTTTTAAGCGTTTAATGTTAAAAAAAAAACTCCCCCCCCTCCCCCGTCCTCCTAGTACGAACCAAGAGATTGCCGAGATAATCCACTGCTGCGAACAAATAACCGTCTCGGGCTTCGTTTCGAGATTAAAGCAAGGACTAATTAAGGGAAATGCATTAAGGACAACGGGCGAAAAGGGTTAAGCGGAATAGAAAGAAAGGAATCTAAACACGCAGAAAATAAACAGAAATCAATCTGCCTAATTAAGAAATAAGAGAAGAGAGGCGAATACGACACTTGGTTTGTCTGATAAATTTCCTACTGTTGCGTATAATTTTATTAATGGTCTTAACTAATAAGCAGTTCCGAATTTATTCATAGGGGAAAGAAAGTTTAAAAATCGCATAAATAATAACACCAATTATTAAATGGTTACTATAAAATGTATTTTATGCGTTTCACCTTTTACATTTGTGTGCTTTCTTAAGGATTACTTTAAAAACTTAACTGACATATCAAAAAGGATGAACTAAAAAAAATTTAGAAGTCGGAGATTTAGAATTACAGAAATTCAAAACGAAGAGCTTATTTATTAAGTATATAACTCTTGCGAATCTTAATTTTTAAAGCACTATTAGACACTAGGATCTTAGAAAGACGAGGGTTAATTAGACTCGAAAAAATGATTAAAACGCAAGGGAAACATTCCGCGCAAAATTGCAGTATATAAGAGTATTATATGGCTCCCTGTGTCGCTATAAAAAAGAACCTAAGAGCTTTAAAAAATTGTTTTCGAAGAATTTGGCTTCTATACTCCTCTGTCTGTATCTCCCCTCCCTTTCCTCCCTCCCTCCCTCCCTCTCTCTCATCCTTTTTCTCCACCACTCTCCTTTTCTCTCTATTCTGAAATTTACATTTCTTATTATTTCTTGCCTTTTTTTGCGACAGTCGATTCTGCATCAATTAGATATTGAAGTTAGTGTTGTCTACATCAATGTATTACTGAAAACATAGGGCAGTGTATTTCAATTACATTACTACATGGCCTCAAATCATGCTGCTCAATGAAATATTTTGATAATTTTGTTGAACTGTGATCTTCAGTTTGTCCATTTCTATATTTATTGTTAATATAAATATGGGTTATATTTTGTTAATGGGTTATATTTTAATACGACGAGGGAGCGTACAAACAGACAAGACCTATAAGTTGGGATGATCTGTATCAATTCAGGAGAGAATCTAAAGGAGGCGACTGGACTTTCCCTCATAATGAGGCTGCGATGATGGCAGCGGACAAAGTCCACCTATGTCATCGTACACTGGTCAAGCAATCATATTTTGCCATAATTCTTATGCCTGATGAAGCGATTCAGTCATGCGTTGTGATAAACTCAACTTTAGAAGAACATATTGGTTTAAAAATGCCTAACAATATACAGTATGTATTCAAATTTTTGTAAAACAGGTTCGCTTGTATACATTATGAAATTAAACTTGAAGAAAATTTTATGGCAAAATTGCAGTTATCTTTAATATAAATTTAAATGAGTTCAGTCTCCTTTTAATGGGGAAAAT
>JAHWFO010003124.1:11839459-11919858 GCA_023313115.1 Rhysida immarginata
ATTAATCATTTAAACTCCTTAGATCAATAATTCATATCTTTAATATAATTAATTATGAATTATTTAATTACAAGGGCTACTTAAGTTTCTCATCTCGCTGGTTTCTATTGTATTACAAGGGCTACTTAATAAAGACTGGGGCTGATATTTTTCCCGAAATAGAAATTAGCGATGCGGCTTAATTTAAGTTGACTTCGTGTGCTATTGTAATTCGGTTAATTTTTAACAAAAGAATGGATTTCACTTTTAAGTTAAGCCGTAAAGCAAAATGTAGATCGAGCGAGTAAATCCTTAACGAGTTTGAAATTCAATTCTATTTCCGACTAACATATGAATCTTAATTGTGAACTATTATACAAGATAATTCATAAACTAAATTGCAATACAATTTGCAAAATTGTGATAAAATTTTCTTCCAATTTAAGAAAAAATGTATAAACATCTGTAGCCTAAGTGTTTTCTGTCGGACGTCACTTCAATCTTTTTTTTTTTTTAATTACCACCTAATTTGTAAAGTGGTTGTTTTCCGGAATGCATCTGCTGAGCAAATCGAGATTTGAGTATAATTTAAAGAGAATTAATCGACTGTTCTTTAGGAGAAAATTCAGTAATAGACTGCTCTTTAGGAGAAATGGAAACAACTAAATTTGACTTTATTAAGTACTGACTTTTGTCGGTTTGTTTCGTTCACTTTTAATGGTTTTCATTTTAACGGCAACATGTAAATAGAGAAGGTGCAAGCATTAACTAATCCAGAGCGTTGAAATTGCGGTATGGCGATTAAAAATTCAGCACCAGGTATAATGGGTTTATAAGACCCGCGTGATTTTTAAATCAAAATCCTTAAAGCACTCCAAATTTCTAAAATATTTATAGTGTGGATTTATATATAGATTAACATTCTCTTTTTCACCGTGAATCAGAGTCGTAATTAGGTTCATGGATGAAAGCGGAACTTAATTTGAAGTAATTTAATAACACCGGATAAAAATGGAAGCATTCAATAGTCTAATTATTGACGCCCCACTGCAATTCAATGACAAATCAGGACTATCGATTGCCAAAAAATTTTTTTTTAAATATACACAACTTTTTTCATTTTGTAAACCATGGCGCTAAAACATTTTTGACTTAATTAGCATTTTTTTGAAAGTTAGTAAGGAAAAAAAAAATTCCTATCCGGCTTCAGCTACTTGTAAAAATAGGCATCACGTCTAATTAAGATTGGGTCCGTAAATGAAGGCAGGGTGGAAGGAGGGTGGAGGGGGACGTTGTCAGTCGAAGCGCCTCAAGCGGAAATGCCACCAACCACTAAAAAGCAATTGAATGGAGCCGTTGTTAAAATTATGACAGCAGCAGAAAGAAAAAACCTTCGCCCAGATTTATGAACTTATGTCGATTCTCACGCTCATGAAAAAAAAACCCTCTTTTAGTGTTTCACGGAATAATTTATGGGGGAAACGGTGAAATTAAAATAAAAAAAATTTTCCTTCAGTCTCGTTCGGGAATTTTTTTTCTCCGTTCCGTACTGATCCTCAATATATCATAATCAACTTTTTTTTTTATTTTTTTTTAAAAAAAGCTCACATTTAAATAAAATCAAATTACTAACCTAAGTGATTTATAGCATCAATGATCCAATAAGATGTTCTTCTGTTTTTAATTTAAATTAATGAAAATTTACTGCCCAATTTTGCTGTTCGATAGGTTAAAGTCTCTCAATGGAAAGTTTCTTATTCCTTCTCACATCGCCGTCGGGTTAAAGTTCTCCTTCCTCACTCTAAGACTGCAAGAAAACGGAGTTTATGTCCATTCTCAAAATCGATTTTGCAAAAATATGATTATTTCTACTCGACAAGGTAAAAATACTTTTACAGCTTTTATTTTTATAATTTATCAACTTTTCTTATGTCATCGCGTTGTTCCGTGTCTTTCCCTCTGTAGACACACTAAAAAAAGAGCACGCATGTAAGTTGCGTTGCCTCTATTGGAAAGGAAAATGCTGCCTGCTTTTGTTTTAATAAAAACCTTTTTTTTTTTTATTAGAAAGCTGCCCGTCAAAATGACGAAAATACGCATAGAAAAAAGGAAAAAATATATAGTATAGGGTATCCCAGTAGAATTTGACGGTTTTCTAACCTGTTTATCGAGATCGTAGATTACAAGAAAAAAGAAAATAGAACCATACTCGAACGGTTTGTTATTTGGAACTTAGGAGCTGATATTATTTTAAAAATTGGAAAGAAAAAATTCTGCGACCTGGATTCGAACCAGAAACCTCGACTGACATATGCTCGCCGCCTCTACCAATTGGGCTATCACTCAGGACCTGTTTCACCTTTTGAAAATGACATCAGTTAGTGGCCACCACGGCGACGAACAGATTCATTCATTCTGCGGAAACAAATCATTTATGATCTAATCTAAACTAACCTAACTCCGGTAGCATTAACTGATTCTTTATGGCGCATTGAAATGTTTTGTAAAGCTGCATTTTCTGCTCATTTATATAGGATTCCAATTGATTGACTAGGGCTTTATAGAATTCATTAAAAGCGCTTATAACTGTTTGTTCACATTAATATGGAGTTCCTTTATTTGTTATGGAATAGAACCATGCCGAGCAATCTGAAAGATGCGATGCTCTGCCTGGAAATACCCTCTGCATAATACAGGGTCGAGTCACCATCCCTACATTTGTTTTCGGGGCTGCCCAGTCGAGGAACTATGTCACGTATTGGGAATTGGTTAGGTGACTATATAAGGTAGGTTTCCACTATGTTAAAAATATGTCACTCATTGCTGCAATGGGTAAGAAACGTGATTTATCAGATCTGGAAAAGGGGATAATAATCGGCTTTCGGGCCAAGGATAGCAGTAATTCGGAAACCGCGCAGTTTGTGAACTGTTCTCGTGCTGCTGTAGTTAAAGTCTACAATGACTGGGAAAATGAGACCTTTCAGAATAAACGGTATTGGAACTGTGGAGCACCACGTGCCATTGATGAGAGAGGTAAACGTCGGCTGCGAAGGTGTGTGAAGGCCAACCGAAGAGTTACAGTGGACCAACTTACCGCTCAAACTAACGAGGATGCTCCCAGACATTTCTCTAAAACCACAGTACAGAGACCCTGCTACGGATTGTCACCGCATCCATGCTGACGAAGGTTCATCGCCAAAAACGGCTTCAATTTGCCCAACAGTACAGAAACTGGACCACTTCGGACTGGAAAAAGGTTGCCTTCTCCGATATGTCACGATTCCTGCTCCACAGAAGTGACGGCCGTTGGCGGGTGAGGCGAGAAACCTCCGAGAACAAGCATCCTGCAACCACTGTTGGACGAATCCAGGCTGGTGGCGGCAGCGACATGATGTGGGGAGTGTTTTTATGGCATTGTCTGATACCTGTGGAAGGCACTCTCTACCGATTTCAGTTATTTATCCATAATTGCAGATCAAGTACATACCCATACATGGCGACTGTCTTCCCAGAGGGGGGTGGCAGATTCCAGCAAGACAATGCGACGTGTCATACGGCTGCAATTGTTCGGAGGTGGTTTGAGGAACCCGATCCAGAGTTCCAAATACCACCCTGGCCCCCTAATTCTCCAGATCTCAACCCTATCGAGAACCTTTAGGATCACCTCGATCGTTATGTGCGTGCTATGGAACAACCACCGCGTACCCTTCAGCAGCTATCGGATGCTTTACAGTCTGCATGGCAACAGCTACCAGTAGAAACCTACCAGAATCTTATTGACTCACTCCCACGCCGTCTAGCTACTGTCCGTGCCGCTAAAGGCGGTTATTCGGGATATTAGCTGGTGGTCATGATAATGTGACTCGACTCTGTACTCCTTGCACAATACTTTTAAACTCGAAAGAGGTAAGCACAGCAAAGATGAGATGCTTCACCAACCACTTGGTGCCTATTATTCAGTCATATGTATTTACAATTTTACCAATACTTTACTTATTCAATCATACGTATGTTTTTACAATTTTATCAATACTTAAGAGAAGTAACTTATGACAAATCATTTTTTTTCATAGGGTGATCTTCAGATCAAAGACCATGGCCATTTGCAAGAGCTATAGAAACACTTAAAGTTTATTTTCAGAAAGTTAAATATATACACTAGATTACAAGTTAAAACTTTGTATTCTGGTACTCCTTTCTTTTTTTCATACAACCTGCCGTCTCAATAAATAGCTTTGAAAACTATCACATTCTAGTGAGACACCATCCAATGACCCAGGATAAACTAGTCGGGCACGAGAAAGTGTAAAGACAAGACCGCCTTTCATTGTTTATTTCTCTTTTGACCCTTGTGCCTCCGTAGACAATAAAATGCACAAATACGTAATTAAACTGAATTTCTTTACGTTGGGGAATGATGTATTCTATCTCGTTGGGGAAAACATCTCTTCATTATCCTAGTTAACTCTCAAAGCAATAAGAACGGTGAGAGGACATTTGCGTCCCATTATATGTATGTTTAAAATTAGAAAATTTTTTAATGGTGTGGCCATGTGTTTTCAAATAACTTTATCTACTACACTTTCATTAATTGAAATAAAGATGCATTTTATTATTAAAAAATTTATTTACAAATCCATATTATCCATAAGATTGGACTATTTAGGTTATGTTGGATATAGTTATAATCAATATAAATGAACTCGTTGAATAAAACATTTATCTAATCATTTATAACAATATGATTTTATCATTTAGTAATATTTTTAAGATGCTGAGTTTTTCGTTTTCTGTTGCTTTTTTTTATTACGTTAAAATGAACGTAAGTTTCCTCTTATTTTCAATTTGTATTAATTTTACTCCAGATTAATTTAACTTTGTTAAAAAAAATTAAGATGGTTTCACTTAAATTTAATTTCCAAAGCCGAGATTTTTAAGCAATTTAGAAGATCATGTGAAATATGACATTTTGAATTTTGAAATTTTAATTTTAAAGTAAGCAAAGACTAAAAATGTTTATAATATGTTAGTTTCAACATCATTACTAGGTATATCAAAAAAAAAAGTGCCGTTTAAAAGGTAAAAAAATTAATTTTTTCAATACGCCGCTCTATTCTCAAGTTTATGTAAAAATTTCAAATATACTACATTAAATTCTCTTTAAATATGAATTTTTCAGGGTTACGGCTATTTTAGAAACTACTTTAAAAATTTCTTAAGATCAAGTTTTAAATTCATCAATTTCTATACCAATCATCTAAGAAGGCATTCTTAAACGGACTAACCAACACCTTCACTATTCCCAAGAGAAAAACGACAACATCGAAGTTCTATGTTACAAGATCGAAAATGAACTTATCAAGTAAGAAATGTAAATAAGTTTTGAAGGAAAATTAAAAAAATAATTTAAACTTTTCTATTCACAACTTTGAATATAAACATCTAAATCATATATGAGGGGAGATCAAAAAGTAAGTTGCACTTCCACGGTATGGCCATTTATTACACCACCTATACAAAAGCAACACGGCTATAGCAGCATACAATGTAGGTTCACTTTTCCACATAGTCCCCAAGAGACCCTAAACATTTATCCGAACGATCAACCAACTTTTCGATTCCGGATGCATAGAAATCTCCTCCAGCGTTTTGTAACCACACGGTGACAGCCGCTTTCACCTCCTCATCGTTTTGAAATCGTTGTCCACCGAGTTCCGTTTAGAGCTTACCGAAAAGATGAAAGTCGCATGGCGCTAAGTCGAGACTGTATGGAGGATGTTGCCAAACCTCCCACTTGAATCGCTGCAGCAGTTCGCACGTTTGGCGGGCCTTGTGAGGTGTTGCGTTATCATGCAGTGATTTCACGATGAATGTCCGTGCAATTCACCCGTTTGGCCCATAGAAATCGGATTGCTGCTCGCATCTCAAGTTTGGAGTGGACATCCAGTTGACGCGCCATTGCTTTTATCCCGCTAGTCACACAAAACACGACGGGAAACCACAGCAACCGTCTTATCCGACGTCTGCGCAGTTAATGTCCCTTTCTCCGCTTTGCCCAAGTTTGCGACACACAGCGCGCTCCTGCGGCGAGTTAGTGCAACTTACTTTTTGATCTCCCCTCGTATTTGCATTTTTTTACATTTATTTTTATATTTTCCCAAAAGGATATAATTAAATTGTGATTTTTAGATATCAATCTAATTCCATTTAACCAATTTAAGATTAATTTTATCTTCCAGTGAATAAGGTCCAATGAATATGTTCACGAGCCAATTTCGCCTTCGATGAATATGTGGAGTAAAGGCACTCTTGTCGGTCTCCTGCTGCCATATCCCATCAGAGCCAAATTTCACTGCACTGATCTGATAGACACGTTCTAGTATACCCGTCATTGAATATGGCTGTTAATTGATGTAGTAACGTGTGTCTGTTACGAAGGACCATTCTGCTCAGATGTTTCTATCACGAGCATTTAGCAGTCGTGGTCGGCCACTGCGTATTTATACAATGCACGCGTTTCAAAGTTATCAATATCTAAAATCGACCAGTCAGTTGTTAAACTGGAAACCACTCTAATGCATTCCATTGTAATAGGAAAGTATATCGTAGAAAAGATTTTATTTTTAGCTGTTGGAGCATCCCCAATACAGTCCTGACGTGGCTCTCAGGTCTTTTACCTTTTTGGTTTGTTGAAATAACAGCTGTATGAACGATGAGGAGATCGTGGAAGCGTGCAACTGATTGCGCACGAGATAAACAGTCGCCTCCAGGACGAAATTCAAGAATCTATTACGACAAGGACTAAACGCATAGAAATAGGGGGAGATCTAATTTCTTTTTTTTTTATCTAAACGCATAAAAAACCCAAACATTTTAATCTTGTTTGTATAATGTTTGATTTTTCAAAGTGTTGCTTTCATTAGCAGACGTGGTCGGCCAATGCGGTGTCCATTGTGAGAGGTAATGCCTGAAATGAGGTATTCTCTGTACATCCTTGAAACTTTTTGACTCTTTCCTCTTATTTTTAAATTAAATCGCATTGAAGCTAACTGTTAATAATTTTTAAACCTTTAAAAGGTTGGCAAAAATGGATTTTTTCCGCATGCAACCTTTTAAAGTACAAAGTTGCGACATGGTAATTAGACAATTGCTTTTTGTTAGTTAAAACAAGAAATAGCAACATTCTACATGCGTTTATTGTTTATCTATATGGGAATTAGCGCGCGAAATATTGCAGTAAGTGGACGGGGATAATACACGTTCCAGTTCAACACCTTTTCGGTGGTTAGAGTTTACGGAAGGTAGACGGTTAACGTATAAGGAAAGAGACACCGAGTGACTATTGCGGTTTTTTCCAGAAATTAACATCACTAAAGTGGTGGGAATAATGAGTATATCCACATCTGTTTCCATTCATCAGGCGCTTTCATTACAATTTTGATTCAATGCCTTGTGACTTTTCTCTTTTTCCCCGCTAGATATCCAAGATGAGAGAAATTTCCTTTCAAAGTTCAGTGGATTGACTTCAAATAGATGATTTTGAAGCGTTTCAGAAAATGGCTTACGCTACCTCTTCAAAGACTGAAACAAATGTGTGCATCTAACAGAGGAAAAATACTTTGAAAAAGACCATGTTCCCATTTATTAAAACTAATGAATTTCGCCTCAGCTTTTATTGAAGATTTCTTGTAAATAGTGAAATATTTAAAAAGGGAATTTGAATTCTTTCCTTTCTTGATAATATGAATTGTACGTGTAATCCCATCTCAAAAATGTAATTATGAAATAGATTCGACTCTTAAACCCCTTTCACCTTCTTTCCACTAACATCGACTCAAGAGTAATATCTAATTTGTATATCTTTTAACCGATTACCCTTCAATTTCTTTTCTTGATGGTAGGAAAGAAACGCGTGGAAAAGTTGAGCAGGCAGCCGTCACCGTAAGGGGAGAAGAGAATCATGGAGTTTTGATATTCGATTCGGTGAAGAAAGCTCGATCAGTTCGAGTTGGTTGGATGAATTTTGCGAGGAAAAGCTTTTTCCATTTTTCGATTGAGCGATATCAACTATGGCGAATAAATCGAAGCAATTGAAGCAAAGAACTCTTTGAATTTTATCTCCGAAATGCGAGCAATTGCTTGCTTACCAATTTTCAAGCTTCGCTTGTATGTATAAAGCATCGCAACTCGAGAATGCGGGCAGCAAGTAAAGAAAGTAAATCCGCCCTCGCTAATTCTGACGATTTATATAAAAATTCGTGAAACAGCTAGCTCATAGAAAACCGCTTTTAATCATGATAAACAGAGTAAATGGTTTGTATGACCTTTTCATGTTATTAACTGCCCGGAAAATTATTTTAGCTTTCAAAAGATGGAAGAAAATATCCTTTGAGAAATGCCAATAAAATATTAAATTCTATATCATAGTAAAACTATCGAATGATCATAATGAGATCTAGCACTTTTCAATCAATACTGAATGATGTTTGAAAACGGAAACCTGTGTGGCGAATACATTCATTTTTCCAACTGCTCTATCCTTTGCCGTAATGACAGCCTGCAAACATCGTAGCATACTCTCTAATAACCCCAACATGGACCAGTCGATGACGTGCTCGTACCTCGCAGCAAGATGCATTATCCTGCTGATAAGAAGAGTATAATTGCTCAGGATTTCCAGAAAGATTTGGATGTTCATGGTTTGGCCATATTTAACCAGGGATCAAGACCATGATAACAAAACCAGACTGTCACTGAACTTCCTTTTTGGGACATCATAACCAGTTTCGACTATCTGATTAGAAAAAGGGTGTCGCATAACTCGTCGTTCCATATTACCCTATTCTAACATACATTGGCCAGAAAAATCTTTACTCGTACCAGACAAGACGACATTTCGCCTTGGCAGTGGTGACCTTTGTAACCTTGAGCATAAAGTTCCGATGAATCGTCATGACATTGACAGGGAACATCACCGCTTGCTAGAGGATCTCTCGTACTTGCCCTGCCTTGATATGCCACTTTTTTCAGACTAGCCTGATTGTGACAGATCTCTGTTGGTTATTATCCAGTCTACCAGTTTCCGCTCTTTCCCTAAAGAAATTGACCACGCCATGTTACTGTTTCCATGCAAGAAGCAAATACCGTTGCAATTAATATCAGCAATCAACTTATATATTTGATTATTGATAATGTTGCTCACGAAGATGATAGCGACAGTAAGAAAAGTAAAGTGTTTTGCATTTCCAGTTCCTTTAATACCGAAATTGAAGGACTAACGCTTTCTTTCGCACTTTTTTGTGCAAAGAAACGCTAAGTGACCACTTTATTAAAGACACCGTACTAATAACAAGTTGGTCCACTTTAGCTCTTATGAGTGATCGCGCGAAGACAACAATGACAACAGAGAAATGATTTATGTGGATACACGTATATTTTTAACGAATTTTTATCGCTTCACTTCTGACATGGTTTCTCCCAAGATTCCTAATGTATTTTTTATAGAATTTAATGATATTTCCCTACTATATTCATTCCTTCAATTATTTCAAATCCACAGTCTTCACATAGAAGGAACTGTCAGTTGGTGGTCTTTTTTATATAAAATATTACATAATGAAATAGAAGATTCCAATATAAGAGGGAAAAGTAAGTTTTTATGTTCCCAATATTTCTCCGAATAGGTTTCGCAATTTATTTTTTATTCCACGAGTTAACACGGACTCCCATAAAAATTCGCCAATACTTAGAATGTTGTCTTTATACAATAAATTACACCCTCTACCGATTGATATGTTTAGTACGACTCAAAATTGATTTGTTACTTCTTGTGATATCTTATTATCACATGTGTAATAAATTGCTTTCTTTTTTTAATGTAATTAATTATTTTTATAATTTGTTCTAATTTTGTTTATCCATTTATGTAGTTTACTGTTTTTATTTTTTCTTATATTATTATTCATATTGTGTAAATTGCAAGTTTTGTGATATTTGGAAAAGATTTTAACTTCGAAACTGTAAATTTTAGTGAACATAGTAACTGGGGAAACCTGTTGTGTTCACAATAAATAAAATAAATAGATAAAATAAAGATTTTGATTCTTTTGAAAATTATAGAATATTTCGTTCAGAAGTACCAATATAAAACATGATCAAAACTACATGTCGTGATCAGAGAATTCAGAATGGTAACATAAAATTAATATTTTATTCTCGCTAATTAATATTTAAGCGTTTTTGAAAGAGCTTTGTAAAAGAAAAAGATAACGTAATCGAAAAAAAAAACTGCATAAATATTAAATGGACTTTAATTATGGTCACATATTTTACGAAATTTCCATGATCAAATTCACAAAAAATGTCATAAATTAATATAAACCGGCTTATTCATTTAAAGGGGGGGGAGAAAAAAAGACAAGCACCAATGCCAATTAAGCAAAATTTCTTCCCTTTCTATTTCATTTACGGTGCTTCAGCTCCGTTCCAATATTTGCCGTGTCGTGAGTTGCGGTGAAAGATCATTTCCACTCTTAAAAGTTCTCTTTTTCCTTTCGACGAGAAACCCAATCCGTACCTTTCCTCCACAAATGACCCAAACGTGCCTGTCTTGTTAACTAAGTAAGAAACCCTAGCCAACATTTTCGATCGTCCCTCCCTCCATCTACCCTTCTCTCTCTTTTCCATCGATCGAACGGACCCGTCTAACTATTTCGAATGGAATCTCACGAAGCGCGTGACTCAACATTAAACAAAAGGGATGAGAAGAAGAGAAAAGGAAGGGGAATGGGTAGAGGGTGGGAAAAAAGACCCCGTCATCTGAGCTGAACGGAAGTAGAATCGGTTGTTCACCATCAGATGCCGTCCAATGATTTCCACTGACTCAACGATTTTCCCTCCTTTTTTTTTTTCTTTACCCTAAAACCACGGAAACCTTATTGATATTTCCCAGGATTCAATTGACTCATCCTTCATCACGAGAAACGGGAAATTTCAACATTAAAACACGTAAACATTTACTCAGCATCAATTTACTTTCTAGCGTCTCTATTGATTCTCTTACCCAGAAATGCGAACAATTAATTTGAAAATTTTTCAGTTCGATAAGAGTTCAAAAGAAGCGACATCAGCGTAATATCAAATACAATAAAAATTGCTTATTAGAGAATGTTTCTAGAAAACAATAATTTTTAGCTACTCTTCAAGATTCCCACACAATTACTAACAACGAAATTCTTCAAGAGTCTTCGTAGGTCTTCAGGAAACAAACAGCTTGCTACAGCAAAAATTTTCTATACAATTTCATATCTTACGTTTGTCAAAGAAACAACAGAAATTTTTATTATCTTTTTTGCTATGAGACAATAAATAAAAAATCCCCGAATTGAAATTCTGGAATATCTAAAACATTAAATAGAAAAGCAATATAGCAAAGCCAAAATACAAGATTATCGAAAAGACTCATCCGATTTCAAAAGATTATAATTTTGAACTTCACACGGAGTGATTAATAATGTAGGATTTAAATAAAATAAGAACTGGGCCCTACTTGGAAGACCGTTTCCTACGGACAAAATAAGACGAAAATGTTCTTGGAAGTATTTTTAATAGACGGCTTATGTTTCAGGAAAAATTACTTTGAAATGTGATGACATCAGGTTTTGTTCTCAACACATGGACTATTAATGCGATTTCTATACCAGCTATCTCCATAAAAATCGGATGGCTTAAGGGGAGTACATAGCCCTTTAATCGCTTTAATTTATGCGCAAGTACGTCCATTAGTTTCGGAGATAAGCGTTCGATGTGGGACTTAGTGAAACTTTTTCACAACCGCACTGCCGGATGTGAACTAAGTCCCGCATCGAAGCGCCTAACTCCAAAACTAATGGACATACATACGCATAAATTGAAACGATTAACGGGCTATGTACTCCCCGTAAGTCGCCCAATTTTCGTAGTTATAGCTTGTATATAAGCCGAATTATTAGCCCATGTGTTGCGAATAAAACTTAACGTCATCATATTTCAAAGTAATTTCTCTCAAAAAAGTATGCAGTCTATTAAAAAACTTCCAAGAATAACAAAAACTTTCTTAGGATTTGTCCTTAAAAACCGATCTTCAAAGTATCGTCCAACATTTAATTTACATAAATGTATCAACGAAAGAATAAATTGTTCAAATCTTTGTCTCACTTTATAAATGCTCTGTGGTTACCCGAGCAATGTCCAGACACTTCCTCCTAAACTTATATCGACGTGTCCGCTATCGCAAACTGCACACATAGGAACAATGCGATTATTTTAACTCTTCTAAAACTCGAAATTTCCCATTTGATGCATGCTCAATATGGAGTTATTTTCATGTTATTTTGGATGAATCATTTTGAATAGAAATGTTGTATAATTCTTAGAAGAACTCACGAAGTGGTTATAAAATTTAGAACCTAAAATTTCCGAAGCTAAAGAATAAACCTATGCCTAATAATATATCGATTATAAATACAGAGTCCGCCAAAAAATGTATACACACTTCAGCAAAAGAAAAAACTATATAAAAGTTGTACACTAAATTCATACAGGCATCAAGCGACGGGTATAAGTTCTCTTTGACTTCTACAATTAAGACAGGTGTTCAAAGTGATTATCATAAGCGTTGAGATAGTTTTATACTAACATGATTAAATTGTCATTTTCATGCTTATATGTTTTAAAAATTGTGTTTAAAGTATAAAATATATCAATTTCCACTGACTTTTTCCATGTAGGGTATAGAGGTAATTCCCGAAAGAGTCGGATAACTTTAGAACAAAAGATGCTGGAGTCAAAAATCAGGTCCATCTATAGGAAAGCACCCGTCCCGATTAAATAAAAGTATTTCCAGCGCCTTTGTACAAGCGCTGAGAAGTTACGAAAACTAACTTTCGACCCATGATAGATAGAGAATAAAATTCCAATTACAAAATTGTAGAGCATCACCGATTTAGTAGAAATCCACTCTTTCCCTAAAGAAAAGGAAAGCATAAAACTCTTAAAATGGGGATGATAAATCCATGCATTGGGGGGGGGGGGGGTGATCGGAGTAGTATTTCGTGTTTATTTTTTTTAAATAGGAGCGATTTCGTGCGTTTGTTGTTGCACACGTGAATATTGCAAAGTACATGCATTATATGCTGCGCCATACATGGAGTTTTCTGCCCCATTTTGCGAGTTTTATGCTTTTGTTTTCTTTCTGCAAAGAATGGATTTCTACTAAATCGGTGACACTCTACAAGTTTGACGGGGAATTTTTTTCCTCTATCCTGGTTCAAAAATTAGTTTTCGTAACTTCTCAGTGTTTACACTAGCCGTTCTGTCATATCCGCGAGCGCTTCATCAATACCAGAAAACTGTATAACTAGATTGGGGTCTTGCCTCTAGCTTAAGCTACCGGGCGTTTCAAAAATGACCGGTATATTTGAAAAATCAATAAAAACTAAACGGGCAGCGATAGAAATACACCGTGTGTTGCAATATGCTTGGGACAACAGTAAATTTTCAGGCAGACAAACTTTCGAAATTACAAACGGTATATTTCTATCGCTGCCCGTTTAGTTTTTATTGATTTTTCAAAAATACCGGTTATTTTTGAAACAGCCGGTATACGTTAGCTTTTGAACCAGTGTGGCCAGTTTGGCATAATTTTTTAAAGCGCTTATCCTTGTTTTCATTGTTTTGTGCATTGTTTAATTTTTATTAACAATGCCCAACAAAGGGCAAGCGCATGAAAAAAAAATGTCAAACTGGCCACACTGTTTTGAACACTGAACTTATGTATCTTGTTTGATTGTTGTCGACCGTCCCATGCTTAACAATGGTGTCTTTTTTGGTGGCACTCTTGCGAGTTAAATGTTTTTTTTATGTTCGGAGAAGCTGCAGAGAAGTAATGAATTTCTCGAGTCTCCTGTTCGTTTATGTCTATAGTGGACATAATTGTATGATGAGCAAGTGAAGCAATTGATCCAATAATCATGCTAACTGTATGATGTATGAATCCGTTGGTACGTAGAATTCTCATGTCTCCTCGGGTTGAAGAGGACAGGGAGAACATCTAGGTCAGCGAAAAACATGATTTGTTCTTGTGATAAGCGAAGTATTTGAACCCAAAGGACAATCTGACGTTGTGATGTATAGGGTGTTGCAGATAACTACAGGGCAGTATAACGGGAAGCCTACCCGCTCGAATGCAGGGGCCGGCTCGGTTGATTGGCAGAATGGAGGGAGATGAAGGTGGCCTGCAGCAGCCAGCAGTTTCCATATTCGGGGAGGGGGTGGTGAACGTCAAAACTCATGTTTTTGATAAAATTACCCAATTATCATTTCATGTCGAGCCGGCTCTAGCAATCGAGCGGGTAGGCTTCCCGTTATACTGCCCTGTAGTTATCTGCAACACCCTCTATGCTGGAGACATAAATTTTGTCGAATTTGGTTTGCTGGACTTGCGTGATGAGGACGTGTGAGGTAAATCTTTCTTTTAAAACGGTTCGAGTTGTTATTTGCTTAACTGTGTGGAATTTAGTTTTCCTTTTGCGAAAAGATTTGAGGCATCAGTAAAGGTTCGTCTTGTTGAACTTAAATGAGAAATAAGTTTTGCCCCAATGCAGCTAATTGAATTGTCATGATGGAAGCTTCTCTGCAAAACATATAGACTATTGAAAATGCAAACAAACACCTTGTGAATAGCATTGTTGACGTGAAGATACGACAAACGGCTGTAGTTTTGCTATTACAAACGTTTGAAATTTTAAATAAACTCATAATTTTGAAGAGATCAAAACCTAGTGCTGTTTTAACCCGCCTAAAAATGATTAATTGTTTGAGCCTATGATAATATTCTCATGCCAAAACTACCCGAACTGGGGGCTCGTCACAACGGTACCTTGCACGTGACAGTTGGAATGGCTGGGTCACCCGCAATGAAGGATTGATATACCTCGATGATACCAGTAAATCACGCGCTATTCATTACCGTCACAAAGATGTGTGCTGAAAATACTTTTATTCAATCAGACAGGGGCAGACAGACTTCACTTTAATGATTTTAGCACTTTTGTTCTAAAGGTAATTGACTATTCAGGAATTTCCTCTGCACCCTGTACATGTATATTTAAAGTACTTATAAAATTTTGAATGAACCGTGGTACCTAATATTTTTAAGATCGATATATAATTGGACATAGGTATTATCTACAGTTTCGGTTTGGAATTTTATTATCACTTCGTGAGCTTCCCTAGTTAGCAATTTGTATGCGACTATCTTTCAATGTATACATGTAATTGAAATAGCTCAGTTGCTGTTTCTAAAGCTGTCGTATAATTCAACATTTTTATATGGGGTGGGGGTGGGGGATTGTATCGTATATGTTATTGCTCACAGGAAGGCATTATGTAATCTGAATCAGCGATTCTGTTTTTAAAAAAATGAGTAATTTTTGGCTAAGTTCTTTTGTAAAGCCACTTGATGGATCTCGTGAAATTTGGAGACAAAAAAATTTTAGAAACTAAGGTACTCGTCTCCATCGTAAAGGTGTAAATGCTTTCTGTAATGCCGCTACGAATAAGCTTACTGGAATCAGACTCAACAGTATGGATTTTTATAGTGCATGTATATTTTTTAAAATTTTCTTTTTTTTTTATTCTATAACTAAAGCTACAATATTATATCGGTTATTTAGAAAAATACTGCTTAAAAATAATCTTAACAGCTCAAAGACATTGCTAAATGAGTGATATCAAACTAATATGTTATCATCAAGTTGTAAGAATATTTACTCGAGTAACTTCGAATGACGAAATAAAATTATCATGCAATGTCTTGCATATGTTTCTTAATTATTGTTAGTGTCCATTATTGATTATTGCCTTTTCCCGCTCTTTTTTTAAACAAGGAAAACACCTATTTCACGCCTATTTTTATGTTTGTTTTTTTAAGTGACGAAATTTTCTCTCCTAAAAAATCGTGGGCGCATTTTCCACCTACAAATTTATTTCGTCTATTTTTTTCTCCTCCGACAGTTAGAGAAACCTTAGGTAATGATTTTTTCAATGAATTTTTTTCCAGGTCGCAGAATTTTTCCTTCCATTTTTTCATTGAAAAATTCAATACCTGATGTTTGGAGGTTCATATCCAGTATATATATATATTATTTATCTGAGAGAAACCTTGCTTGATCTTGACGTGATTGACTTTTTTGACGATACTACATGAAGAGCGGAGCCAAGCAAAATTCTGGAATTGGGTTTTACTGAAACCTGGGTCTCAGGTATGATGGCCAGGAGGTAGTCCTTTGAAAAGTGGTTCCAAATAATGATGCTTCAGCGAGTGGCACTGCCGTCAAAATACACGCCGTTTTTCTATAGCAGGCTATAGTGGGAATATAACTGATGAACCATTACATTAAGTTTTGAGGACATGAGAACTATATAAGTTTTTTATTGTATAAGAGCTAAAATTTAAGTAACACACCATAAATATGCAAGAATTCAGGTTTCTGGACTTCCGGTTCAAAAGTTATAGCTTGATTTGTGACTGGGGGGTCAGAGTCCAGTCGAAACCCAAGAGCCTTATACCAGTTTTTAGTGTATATTAGCTAAATTTTAAAGTAATTTTATATAAGTAAACAAAATTTCAGATTTCTAGACCTTTTCGTTTAAAAATTGTAGCTTTGCTTGTGTTTGGGACCTGTGGGGCTCTGCTGGGGCCTATATTACTTTTTTTTGTATATTTGCAATATTTTTTTAGTACACACTATGAATATACAAAATTTCAGGTTCCTAGGCCTTTCCGTTCAAATGTTATAGCTTCAATTGTATTTAGTGCCTCGGGGTTCTAGAGGCTTATATCAGCTTCCTTCTATATTGGCTATATTTATTTAGTACCAAACTAAAAATATACAAAATTTCAGATTTCTAGACCTTTCCGTTTAAAAGTTAAAACTTGATTTGTATTTGAGGCCTACCTCACATTTCATGTATATTTGCTATATTTTTTTAGTACCACACTATAAATATGCAAAATTTCAGTTCCCAGGTCGTTCCGTTCAAATGTTATAGCTTCAATTGTATTTGGGGCCTCGGAGCCCTAGAGGCTTATATCACTTTTCTTGTATATTGGTTTTATTTTTTTAGAACCGCACTACAAATTTACGAAATTTCAGGATTTTTGCCCTCTTTGTTCAAAAGATAAAAAAGGAACCATGAAATTCATACAAGTGGCCCCAGAGGGGCCCCGGGCTACCCAAGAGGATTCGCTATATTTTTCGCACCGCCCTTTGTATAGGGCCTACGTGTGTATGAAATTTCAAGCCTCTAGGTCAATCCTTTCAAAAGTTATGGCGTGTGACATACACATTACATACATACATACATCTGTACCGTCGTTAATAGGGTTTTAGATGATGCTAAAACCCTAAAAATGGAGAGGAAAAAAAGATACCATTATTTCATCGTATGGAAAAGAACAATAAGAAATTGCATGGTTATATCTGATTAAGTTGCATTCGTCCAGAAGTTCTTCGATGACGTTCTTCATTAGAACAAAGTGACCATGGGGTAGCAAAGAGTTGCTCTCCTTCGTTCGCTGTTTCTTTGTTAATCAGTTAAAGATTTACAGTAGAGTGAAATAAAATCAATATATAATTTAATTGATCGTAGTGTAATATCTTAGACAAAGAAAACTTTGTTAAACACAGAAAAGCTCAATTTTTTTAATAATAAAGGTTGTCCCAAAATGAGTGGACATTTCAATTTTTTAATAAAACACATTTTTCGTTGGAAAATTTATAATATTTTTGCTTTATTAGAAAGTAAAAACATGGAGATTATGTGTGATACAAAACATCTGACAAATGACTGCCCAAGCCTTGGTAGCACAAATTCACTCTTTTGAGGAAATTTTTCATAACATGTTGACATAAAATGTTGCTGGGAAATTTCGTTAATGTTGTGTCGAATTTCATCTTTGAGGTCCTCAATAGTTTGTGGTTTATTGACGTAAACTTTATCCCCAGAGAAAGAAATCTAACGGTGTCAAGTCACATGATCTGGGCGGCCAATTCACATCACCTCGCTACGAACAGTTTTCGTAAAATTTTCACCATTTTTGAAGTGAATTTTTCCAATTTCTACGCATTGTTCGAATGTGTAGTTTTGCATAATTTAAACTCGATATTTAATAAGGACAGCGTATAAAAATCTCTACTCTGGTTGTACCACGAAAAAAATTGGCGACAAATTCAAAATGTCAGTTCATTTTGGGACACCCTTTACATGACAATTTAAAAAAAAAACAAGCGAATTTTCGTCAAAAATATGAAAGGCTAAAGTTTTCTTTTATTAATTTGCCGAAACCTGGCTTCTTAGATAACACTTCTGGAGTTCCTCTGGCGGATTATTAACTTTAACGGTCGGCTTAATTACAAAGGTCATTTTGGGATAATTTTTATGTTTACAAGTGAACTACATAATATATCATGATTCGAAAACAATTTTGCCTCAGTAGTTTGTTATTGTATGTTGGATGATACAGTAATGACGGGAGTGCGCTCTCTCTGTTGCCTTAAAAATATACAAGTTCATAGGAAAGTGGCAAAGAAATTTGCTAGATTTATCGAAGCAATGAAGAATCATAGAGGAGAAAAAAAATATTTAGCCGTCTACTAGAAATAAATATTATTTAATGTTTATGCAATTTGATCAATGTGATGAAATAAATATGGAAAAAGCATTGCGACAAGAAGAAACATTCCTTAATTACTAATAGTAGAATGCTTCAATTATTTTTTTATTAATAAAATACTTTTTTTTAAGAAAACAAATGATGACATTTGAAAAAACAAATGGAATATCAAAAAACCCAAGATTTCTGCAATTCTTTTCAATATATGAAAGGTCATACCTCATAACATCTTGTAGATCACTTTAGTCACGTGAGTTTCTTCACGATATAGAGAGACTGAGTATAGTTCGTGAAACAAACTTACGAGCACATGAAAACCTCTGGATAAAATCAAAGAATACAAATGGGATGTCTATGGTGACTTAAAATTTATTGCTCTGTTGCTTAACTGCAACATGGTTTCACGAAGTACTGTTGTGCTCTTTATTAAGAGCAACAACAAAGAACGGAAAAAATCATTACACCCGGAAACAGTGGCCAAAAGGAACACTGCCGTTACAAGGAATGAATAACGTTGTCAATATATCACTTGTTGATCCAGAAAAGGTTTATTTGCCACTTAGCCATAAAAATTTTTTCTTATTAAAGCTCTATGAAAGCAATGGATCTAGATGGACTTGACTTTACATACTTAAGGGGAAAAATCCCTAAGGATCAGCGACGGAAAGGTCAAAGAATTGTTATTTGTATGACCTCAAATAAGTTCGCATCTTGAAAATTTCGTTAGTCTATTGAATGAGATTGAAAAAACTACAGGAGAATGTTTCAAAATTGTTGCCTAATTTCTTAGGAAAACAAGCTTCATAGGCAGATAACTTCATAGAAAGAGCCGATGGTATTTTTTAAGAATATTATGAGGTGTATTCAATAAGTAACAGGCCGAACGCCATGGGGACTAAACAAAAGAATCTATTTCAGAAATATTGACCGTGGTGGTTCAAGCATTTATGCCAATGTGATACCAGGCGCGAAATAACCTTCTCATAGAAGGACTTGGATTGTTGTTTGAACCAATTTCGAATCGTTTCTTGCACTTTTCCGTCCGTATGAAATCTTCGTCTACTAATGCGGATTGACTTTGTTTTTTTAGGTGGTGGTGATCCTGGGTGTTTTCATTGCAGACTTTGGCGCTTGGATTCAGGTTCATAATATTGGCACCAGCTCCCGTCCCTCGTAACAATTCTTGACAAGAAATCCTCATCATCATGATAATGCTCCAAAAGGTCCAATGACATGACCATGCGAAAAGCTTGTGTTGGTTCCATATGATGGGGCACACACTTTACGGTACTGTTAATGTTTCCGTGATAATGGTGTGAACAATTCCGACACTCTAATCAATCTTGCAGCGAAACACCCACAGCGCGACACCTACATCCTCTAGCGACATATCCACGTATACAACATCATCATATACAGGGTGTCCCGTAAGTCGTGGTCGTAAATTTAATAGTATGCATATTCAATAGCAAGGAACAAAAAACTCCCTATGAACATAGGTTGAACAACGCACCGTTTCCGAGAAAGAATGACTTTATTGACAAATGGAGCAACAACCCGTACAGGTGCAACACGGCAAATGCTTGATAGAAGAGGCAGCATACTAACAACCCGTTTTGGTAGTATCTCGAGTACCTTGAACCCATGCAAATGCTCAAAATGTCCACCATGAACACGGCAGCATGCTTCAGCTCTTCTCCTCAAAGAGGCACGCAAACGTTCGCAAAGACCAGCATTCTCTCGCATGTTCTCAAATGCGTTCAGTAGCCCAACGGTTCGCGGACGTCCTTCGCGGGGGGTGATATTAAATGTACCAGTGTCACGTAAACGCTGGTGAAAGCGGATGAACATGCGACAATCAGGGTGTCTTCGGTTTGGATACGTGTCTCTGTAAAGACGCGGCGCGTCTGCTGCATTCCCATTTGCCTGACCGTACGTGAAATGCATATCCGCCAACTCGGCATTGTTGTAACCTGCTGCAGCCATGTAGTCTCACTCAAACATAGTCCAGGCAACGAATCAGCCAGGTCTACTTCCTTTCATTTACATGAACAGGACATTCCATTTACATGGCAAGGGAAAGAGGTTTAGTTTCTTTACGTAGATTCATCATAATTTCTCGGAAACGGTGCGTTGTTCGACCTATGTTCATAGGGAGTTTTTTGTTCCTTGCTATTGAATATGCATACCATTAAATTTACGACCACGAATTACGGGACACCCTGTATTTACGTGTATCTGTAAAATTCGCTAAGATCCTAAACACCAATTGTCTGTACAAGCCTGCAGTCTGAAACTTATTGAATACGCCTCATACAATACGAGGAATGCAACATGTCATTAAAAATCCATTATTTGGACTCTCACTTCATTCCATCAAACCTAGGAGAAGTAAGCGATGGACAGAGCGAACGGTTCCAACAGAATATTTCGGAAATGAAAAAGCATTTTCAGGACAAGTAAAGTCAAGTCCGCTTGCTGACTATTGAAAGACCCTTGCGAGGAAAATCCTGAAGCATAATATAGTAGAAAATCTTACTTTTCTACCTTTTACTTTGTAATTATTGTAAATAAACGGAAACTTCAATTTATAAGTGGATGTGAGAGAAACTCTAAAACATGTAAAATTCAACAAAAAAAAAATTTGTTACTTTGTATAATTTTTTAAAGTCGAATTAATCATTCCAGAAAACTAATTTCCATGCCTGGAATTAACCTAAAATTTGCCTTCATTTAACAAGGCATTGATTTAATTTCTTAATTGAGTTCTTAAAAATGTATTCATGTATAAATAATTGTTTTAGGACTGAGTGCCTATTTTATTAGAGACATCATTCTTACCTGGGCACTGTATGTAAATCACGATGACATAACATAAAAGACCTGTACGTTTTCTGCACAATTATTTAGCATCATTATTATCCTAGACTTGTGCGAGACAATGGATTTGAATGATTTCTACTGTGGCATGATTGTAGATGTAAGAAGAGGCGGTTAAAGTAGTTCAGAAACAGCTAATATCCCCTTTGTTTCACGAGCAATAGTATC
Organism: Rhysida immarginata; assembly: GCA_023313115.1. Taxonomy (NCBI): domain Eukaryota; kingdom Metazoa; phylum Arthropoda; class Chilopoda; order Scolopendromorpha; family Scolopendridae; genus Rhysida; species Rhysida immarginata. The sequence goes on from JAHWFO010003124.1 coordinate 11,861,202, forward strand.
TCGTGTTTAGAGAATGGCTTTAATAATCATTGTCAGAACTTCAACTTGTGAATAAAATAAAATCAAAAATAATGACAATTAAATTTTAATCGCTGTTCACATAATGTTTAAAGAATTGTATTTAAAATTTTATATGATAGTATCAACTTCCTTTATTATTATACGAATATAGATTAAAATTTAATTATCATTGTTTTTGATATTATTTTATTGAAGTTTTCAAATTAATTAGAAAAGCTTAATCACTTCAACGTTATATGGATAAATCAGAGTATGGCAGTTCTGCAACAAAATTTCAAGTGATAATCGCAACTATGGCCGGAAAAGACTTCTTGATGAAAGCGGTAGCAGGCGAGACTTCTTGATGAAAGCGGTAGCAGGCGAGACTTCTTGATGAAAGCGGTAGCAGGCGATGGCATTTACCGTCTCCGTCAACAGTAACAGAAAAATACGCCAAAGATCGTATCCGAAAGCACAACATCACGATCCTTATCCTCGATTGGTTATAACTTCAGATTATCCAGGATGCCTTTGCTACCACAGAAAGACAGAAAAAAGTAGTTCGCCTACTACTGGTCAAGGAGCTTCAGAAGGAAAAAAAAATGGAATATAAATAACTACGTCCGATGAGTCTTGGTTCCTTTTCCAACATGATGGCAGCACAAGAATTTGGCACAATCAGTACGAATCCATGATCTCTTGCTGGATCAGATAGAATAATGGTCTGGGAAAATTTCCAGGGCATAACAGTGCTGGAAACATATCATAATGCTACAAGTTATCATCGTTGGAGCCAGGTCAAATTCTTGTTTACGGTATTCCCCGACGCAAATGGTCTCTTTTAGCAGGACACTGTACCCTTTCGCAGAGGTCGGCTGATCTCAGATTGATTCAGTGAAGATGACTTTTAACTTCCATATGCTTCATTGGCCAAAGAAGATACAAGATCATGCCTACAAACTTATTAAATGTTTAAGTGGCGTGAATGCATCACCACCTAAGTAAGGTGAAGTTTTCTAATAAAAAATGATGATCGTTCAAGATCCGTAAAATTTAATATTGATGAGGTATAGAACGAAGCGGATGTATAGATCGTTCTATCCGATAACGAATGTATAGAACGAAGCGGAAAAATCTATTCAGAGCCTATAAACACCCCATCCATTTTGAACCAAGTAAGTGCTGTTATAACATCAGCATGGGCCAATATTCCTGCGAAACAGCTCCAACACTTTGTAGAATTTATGCCTAGAAGAATAATGGCTGTTATCAGAATTAAAGGTGAAACCACTCGTTATTAGCATTGTGTCTCTAATAAAGTGGTCACTCAGAGATAGTTGCGTAATTAGCTTGTGCTCATGTGATTTTTCAAATGACTTGCGTAAAACTAAGAATCCAAGATATTTTGTGAGAATATTTACTATCAAATGACAATTTCCGCAAACATAAACATATGAAAATACACAATGAGATACATGTATTTAATTCAATAAAATCATATAAAATCTTGAATTTTTTTTACTTAACCTGGAAATTGTGACTATTCATTATATTTTCTATAACAAAGTAAAGAATTCAAAATTGAAAATGAAATTAAAGTCGAACTACACTGAAAAATTAATTTCTGTAATGTTTTCCCAAACACATCAGTTTCTAAGCACTCACTCACGAGTAGCAAACTGTAATATTTCCAATTGTACGAACACGAAACCTTCTTCAATAATGAAGAATATGAATATTAAGAGTCTTATTTTCATGGGGGGGGGAAATGGTCTGACTTCATAAAATATTGAATGAAACGTCCTGTTTCACTCTTCAGGCAATCCACCACCAAACAAATGTTTCACAGTATTCCTCGTCTGCATAACACAGAGCGAACTCGATAATTATCCCAGGAAAATTCTTTTCTCCTTTTATAGTGCGTACTTCGCCCTATTGGCTTATGAATTTCTCGGAGCACTTGAATTACTCAACAGCTTGACTCACTTGTCAATAGAATAATAGCCAGTGAAGGGTTCGGACGGAGCCACGCGTCCGGGGATCACGAGCCAGTTGACAGTAAATCAATGACCCACTGAGCGTGACCTTGTTTCGCAACCAGGTTCTTTTCACTTGGCGAGCGCCGTTAAGGCAAACGATATTCCACGGACGACCCACTAGGACGTACAATGTGTTTATTATGGCAAGGGAGGGAAAAGAGGAGGGGCGGGTGGGGGTCTTGGAGGTGGGAAGCCTTTGTTTTAAAATCCGGGTTTAGAAATTTTAATCGACCGCTCTTTTAAGATAAAGAAATATTTAAAAGTGCATTCTCACTATTGTTAGGGTTTCTAATGACGGCATGAGGGAAAATAATTTTAAAAAAAGAAAGGAAAACACGCTTCAGACTTCTTGTCTCCTAAAATCCATTAAAAAAAATATCACACGCCATTTTATTTTATGCTCTCAAATAACACGGATGAAATGTAATGTTAAGAGTTTGAAAAAATAAATATTTAAGCGAAAAAAAAATTCAATTTTCTTAGAATTCAAAAATGGTAAAATACTTTATAGATTTCTCGCTGAATTTAATATCTTTCTATTTAAGGTTACACATTAATAATTTAAAAGCCGGGGGATTTATAGGTATATCCTTACATGACATTAGAATGTAATACTGCAATTAATAATATAAAAACATGAAAGAGGAGGTGAAATATAAATTTTAAAGAGTTTCATACAAATGAACTGGAGCCACCTTATCTATATAGAACTGTGGTGAAGTTCAAAGTTGATATTTATAGAATGAATACTAAATGGCTTTTTACACGCTCAATCTTTCTACAAGCACATATAAACCAACTTCACTTCTGAAAGGAAGACAGTATCTTTTGCATATAATATAAAGAGCATGTTCTTTCATCACTACTCTCACAGCCTCCATAATATATGCATCCATATATGTAAAGATTAATCAACCAAGAGCATGGGCGTAACCAAGGGGCAAGAGCGCCTCCCGCCCAAACCAAGTAAACTTATATACAAATATTGTACTTAATTAATATTAAAAAATAAGATGTATACGGGGAACTATGAAATACTGTTATTAGGTTCATTCTGTAAATTCTGATGAATTTTAGTACGTAATTTTCTCACATTATGCATTTAGTTGCCCCCCCCCCCGGGGGGGGGGGAGGTGGGGGGCGGGGCCCCCCCCCCCCCCAAAGTGACATCACACATCTTGTCTAGCACTCTTCTTACTATAAACCGTTTTGATATTGCTTCATTTAATCTGATACTTGCACACAAAGCTCTAACAGCCATAAAGCTGAGAATCAATGGTGAGAAGACGAAGAAGCTTCTGTTGAGAGGGCGTACGGATCAAACAAGATACTTAGAAATATATTAACATTATCTGGAACATGACACATGAATGAATCGGTGTATTTGGGAAGCATTTTGAAAGAGAATACATGTAGCAAGATCTTGAGAAGAAGAGCTGGGCTGCAAGTCGTGAGTGCTCGAAGGGAATATGCAAGGAGTCAGAATTTATTGGTGTGCGCAAAAGTTATTGTATGGAAGAGTAATTCTACCAACGTTAACATAGGGAAGCGAAACCTGGTTTAAAAAAACGAAATTTTTAAAAGATATAGCAGGTTGAGTAGATGGGACTGCGCTCCGAGTGATTACGTAAGAGATACATGTGAAATAAAAGAGGAATATAATGGATCTAATCTCTAAGTCTGTCTTGAGATACTTTGAGCATATGGAACGAATAAGCAATGAAAGGCTAACTAAACAAGTGTCCAGGTGTATGTTGGTCTTTTGGATGGGGTAAGAGAGAGAAAGGTCGAAGAATTAATTGGAGGCTTACACGAGGTTGTAAGATTTTGAAAATTTAATTTTTTTTCATCTGTATGAAGAAAAGAATGACAGTGGATGAAGTAAGGATGGTGTGTAAAGAAAAGGCTGCCTAGCACAGTTTGAGGGGGGTAATTTTTAAGTATAATTTTCTTTAAGTGCTGCCTATCCTTCCAGAAGGATTAAGATGTGATATTGTATTCTTGTTGCTGTTGTTATTATAATAAATGGCTTTCCAATGGAAGTTTACATTAGTACTGCTCTTTCAACTTACGATACGATGTTTACTTGGATACATTACTTTTTAATATATGCCTCATTGCTTTCATTTTTTAAATAGAGTCATAACGAGAAGATTAAATAAAGACAGAATCCTACTATTTTCTGTTAAGTTTATAAAAATTCAATGATTGGAGAGAAAACGAGCAAATTTGCAATGTAGTCTGTTTTAGTATTAATTTAACACTTCGTAAGATTGTTGCAACGAATGCTGTTTCTAATGCAGTTAGTGAAGTATTACATATTCTTCTGGGTCATGTTTGAAAGTATCAGTGGCCAATGTATAACTTCAGCATATTTATTACCAAACTCAGAATTTTTAAAGAAAAGCATGCCGAAAGTTAGCAGCGAGAATTCGAAATGTATTATGCTATCTATTGCCCAATGCAAAAGAGTAGAATTTAAATAAACTATTAATTTTACCTTATTCATGATCAATAAAACATATTGATCTCGATAGGCATGTTTTTCTCTTAAAAGCAACAGGATATGCTAAAATCTTAACAATAAATATATGTAAAATTTTGCGAAAAATGGATAATTCTTTTATTCAGTCTTTACCGAATTGGATTCAAAGAAAAAGCAATAGAGCGGAATGGAAGAAGAAGAGTATGAGAAACGTTGAGGCCAGGTTTAAAAGGGAACTTATTCAACAAACTGGAAGGAACTCACTAACCGAGCATTAAATAATTTTCATTCAATGCCATATCCTGCTTATTAGTCAGATCAATAAAGAGTTTCATCGATACGGAAGGAACAATCTGCATTCTTTTTAAAATATGAGGCTAACAGTATTTTTTGTTTCAGGAATCGTTTAATGTTACTGTTTTACTACAATTTCAAGAGAATAACATTTAACGAAGTCGGGAATAACATTATCAAAATGGCTTAAAAATAATAAATCCTATTCAAACGAGTATGAAAGGTCATAAATTTAAACTAAATCAGAAGCATATTCTTAAATCTTTTCTTCATGCCGAAAGAGAATTCACTGTCGGATGATGTTAATATCAGCGCGTTAAGACGCAAAGTCACTAAAGAGCCTTTCTCTAATTTTTTTTGTTTGGCTTTGGCCCTGAAAAGTTCCCATTTTGTGTACATCACGAGGTAATGCATTTTTGTCAGTTACAGATAATTTTGTTAGAGAAGCGAGCAAACGGGTAGGAGTTAATGGTTCCAAAATGAGAAAGAGTTGTTTGGCCATTTAACAATGGGCCAAGTGGCTGGTTGGCTGACCGGTTTATGGGGTTTTGGGCAGCCGGGTCACAGTAGAGAGAAATGATATCATCTTAATTGAAAATTAAACGAGTAAATAATTCCACTGAACACTTAGCATCAGATCTCATTATGATGTCGTAAATAGAGGACCATTGTCTGTGTGAACACTGGCACACCCCATTAAGTTGTTCAACAATAATAACAACAACTAAATTGTCTGAGCAACAGAAGAAAACTTCTTTTTAAGTTTTCGTTGCAAATGTCATTGAAGATAAGTTATCTTCTAAATGAAGCTCATTCTCTGACCATTTTAACTAAAAAAGAACACTTGCTATTAAGTGACTTATTTAATAATGTGCCTTTACTAAGCTTCAGAAAAAAGAAAAAATATTCTTACGTATACGCAGTCACGTCGTATCTCAATGGAAGCTTTTCTTTGCTTGTTTTCAAAAAACTTTCAATACTAGACCGTATTAAATTATTATCTCTGTATGCCCAAAATAATTTTCTCCAAATGATAAAAAAATTTCAAAACATATCTCGTTTTTCAAAATTTCGGATCTACAAAGATTTCCTGCATAATTCTCCCGACATCATAAATTATTCCTTCTGCATCTAATAAAAAATAACTCAACAAGAATCCAGTCAAATTTAATAGCCAGATAGAAAATGCTTAATATATTTTAGAATTGGTTCTAAGAGAGTGAGTTCCAAGAAGAGCGTTTCGGAATTGGATTAATAACCGGCGCGCAATGATTTGGCAACGATTTGAAATGATTGCATTAAATTGGATGGAAGAATTGGATAAAATTCAGTCAAGTGTGAACTAAATGTACGAGAGTGAAGACATCCTTTGCCAATCGAATATTCTAGCGATGGAACTCGGCTTGCTTTGTCAACATACGGACAGAAAATAAATTTTTGAGTCGCAATAAACAAAGAACTGCTTTCAAGTGACTTCAGGAAAATCGATCACATATCCCGATGAAGAGCTCCTTAAATAAATTCAAAGCATACGCATGTGGAATCTGAAAAAATATTCATGCTAGTTTCCTTATTTATCATATTTATTTTCAGCATAATATAGATGTATTAGAAGACATCGTTTGTTAACAAAACAACTTCTTATAAAATGAAAAATTTTCATTTAAAGTATGGTTTAAAAGTATGGTTGAGTTTAGTTCTCATATTTGCATATATTCTTGGGCTCTTTTATGAGGAAAAATTTACGAGCAATAATAATACTGTTTAATTAAGATCCCAATAAATAAATATAGATGGCTATCCATAATTAATTTGAAAAGCTTTTTAACGATTAACTTTTGGATTACAGAAGGCCTCTGTAATCAGACTGAAAACTCAGAGAGTTTAGGAATTTCCAAACGATAAGCTTATAAATCCAAATCTCTTTTCGAATAATTTGCTTATGATCTTTCATCATCATTTCTAGAGAATAATCATTTGAATCAAACATCCCTGAAAGTGTGCTCTTCCATGCTTTACATAAAAGCACTAATAAAATTGCCCAAACATATTATGGAAGCTAAAATTGTTTAGCAGCAACTGAACATGCCGCTGTCGACGCAGCTCAGCGACTTCCAGAGAGGCCACCTTACAGTAAGGATAAGCTGTGATATTAGCGACAGAGCATACGTGCCATAAGGTATATATGAAATTGCCCAACTCAAGAGTGATTTCATCCAAAATGGAAAACTACAGGAGAGGAAACGCGATGTCATAGTCCAACCAAAGACCAGATTGATCCATAAGATAAAGATCACATTGCCAACGCGAAATGTCGTCTTGTCTGGTGCAAAGAAAGATTGCTAGGCAAAGCAACGCTAGAATGAGTCACATTACACCATTTTTCAGTCAGATGGGAACCTCGATGTACACCAAGTCAAGACCACCTCTGATTGCGAAGGGCGTTTATTCCTCGTGAACCTTTTTAAAATTTACTACATTGCTTTTACGCTATGCGTTAAAGGAGAAGGACGACATCTACCGGAATATGTTGTTTCAATAGTGAAATTCGACGATGTTAGTGTGATGGTCTGGACTTGTCCAATAGCTGCGACTGACAAGTGAAGGACGGCCAACGCTATCGGGACGTGGACGTTTTTTACTCTTACAGGAGTTCGGTGAAGGGCAGCTTATATATCAACAGGAGAATGCATTTTGGCAGAAAACTCAAACTATTATCAGGTTTGAAAAGCATAAACGTACTAGTACTGGATTGGTCATCTCAAAACTCGACTTCAACCCACTAGAGCATCTCTGGAATGAATTAGAACGTCCAATTCATCATGAAACACGTCCTCAACTGTCTGAGGCTTTGAAGGAGTGGCGAACATTCCAGCACCCTGATATCAGACATTGTTGGCGAGTATTACGCGACAGATTGTTAATATGGAAAATGATTAGTAGACAATCAGCATAGGTGTCCGGATTAAAATGATCATTCAGTACATATCTAAAAGGATCATCAAAAGAGTTGTACAGGGTGTGTAAGGTATTTGAGGACACATCTTCGTTTGGCTACTGTTGCACTATAGTAAATTGTATGTCCTTTCAGTTTCCGGAAAGCAAAATGGTGGACCATCAAGTAACACAAATCATGAAGAGACATGCAGTAATCGTGGCAATAAAGACAGAGCACAGCGATTTAGAGATATCACGATTTCTAACGGTCGCAAGATCATTCGTCCACAAAGTGCGGAAGAAGTTGGAGACCGAAGATGGCAATGTTGCACCAGTAGCAAAGCGTAAAAAGCATGCCTCACGCTCTGACATCATCAGAACACCTGAATTTATTCAGCAAGTGCAGCAGGCCATCGATGACAATCCCAAAATATCCATGAGGTCACTTGCCAAAAATCTCCATGTGTAGGAAGGAACAATCAGAAATGTTGTCCATGAAAACATCAGCTATCACTCGCATGTTATGCGAAGAAGTCAGTTTATGTCAGACAAAACACGGGAAAACCGCCTACTCAGATCGAAAAGGCTCTTAAACAAGCTGAAAAATCCGTGTGAAGCTGATTTACTGTGAATTTTCTCCGATGAATGGCCTCCTAACTCCCCTGACCTGAATCCGTTGGACTACTACGTATGGAGCGTTGTGGAGAGAGAGGTCAATGAACACCCCCATAACACCAAAGATGAATTGAAAGCTGCCATTGTTCGAGTAATGACCAATATGAACCATGACCATTTGATTCGCGCATGTCGACGGTTTCGATCTCGCATTGAAGCAGTTATAGAAGCTGAAGGCGGATTCATTGAATAGCCATATAACAAGAAGGTTTCTTGTGTATGCTCATGACATGTTTCGATAAAAAAAGTTATTATCTCGTCTTATATCTCTGTTTTCTTTCTTGACGTAAATCTGTCCTCAAATACCTTACTCACCCTGTATATGGGGATTGGTCATAAACTCCTTACAATCACCGTGGAATCCAAGTGCAGAAGTGAAAGGACAATAATAGAGCGTACAATTATATTTCTACAAAGTGGTCCGAACCAAATTAACCCATGCAGTATTTCATGAATTCGCCCCCACATAACAAAATTCAGAATGGCTAAGCCCATTGGGAAAATCGGGTCGCGTACTGTCATACGTTTTCTGCATCTAAAAGGAAAAAACGACACACTGATCCATGCCGAGTTGAAAAGCAACTATGAGGACAATGCCGCATATCGTACGAGACCGAATCTCCCAAAATGGCCTCCTGTTGAAGACTCAGGGCAATCTTCTGTTAGGTTTTTGGGACTCCAGGGAAGTTGCGTTTACCGATTACATCCGGAAAGGTGAGACGATCGCAGGAACAAGCAGCAGGGTAAACTATCCAATGGAGTGCTGCTCCTGCATGACAACGCTCCAGCACAATAGACCCTGACACTTAAGGGCATTATTGGGTACGAGTTATTGCTTTACGCGCCTACCCATCCGAGCTGGCACCCACGATTTCTTCCTCTTTTCACGCATGAAGAACGTGAGGAGGTCATCTTTCAGAGGTATAACCGTTCCTCCAGCGCCAAACAGAGAACTTCTACAACAAGGAAATCCTATAGACCTGAATGGTATTACACAAAGGCAAATGAAGACTAAAATCAATTTCCAAAGTTTCATTTATTATCTTTTCTTTTAACTTATTACATCGGAATAATTTGTAAAGGAAGGAAAACCTCTAACAAACACAGTAGTAACAAAAAATGATGCACGTATAACAAAGTGGAAAGAAACTGATAATTTTATCAAGAATAACTACGGAAAGACTTGCTTTAGTAGTTTAGTAAAATTAACCATTTGCTAAGTTTGCTTATTGGACGTTAAAAAATATTATGCCGAATTAAGCAAAAACTTCGGCTCTTTCGAAAAGTTCCAATTTTGCAGCCGTATGAGTTATCTTCAACTTGCACTAGGACTATACCCAGATGGCATTTTCTCAAGGAAAACGATCAGTAAGGTAGCTATACTCTTTAAATCTAATGAAAAGAAAATCTCAGCTTGTTGATGAAAAAAAAAAAAAAAAGTTTTCGAAACGTGGCAAAATTGGAGCGTTTTGTCGTTCGTTCGTTCAAGTCTACTTGAGTTTTCAAGAGCTTTGTTATATATATTATACAGGATTTATTTAATGCAGATTTGTATAATTTCCTTTGTAATTCTTTATAAAAATGCAGGGGGGGGTGTATAATTATATATCAATGATCGTCATAGCAAAAAGCATAAACAGCCAACGCATGAGAGCTACTGTATTTACCATTGATATTTCCTGTATTCTTGGACTTACTTATTTGTTAAGTCTAAGATTTGATTAGTTCAAGCATTTGGGCGTTTTCATTAATACACGCTACAACCAAAACTTAGGAGAACAATAATGTGAAAGTAGATTTCTTAAGTTTACGCTTAAATTCAAATCAAAACAAAATCAAAGCACTTTCTTCAAAACCAAATGTAAATTTAGCCCTTTGAACAACTTTCCACTCACTTTAAAATATGTACACAAGCAGCATAAAAAAATCTCCACAAACCCCAAATAGTCTTTTCACCTGAGTGCCGCAAATTCCTTTACGTTCTATTACAGAAATAAAACAAATTGAAGGCTTTTCTTTAATCAATTCGAGGAGGACGTCGACTGCATTTGTCAAGTGAATGGACGGTGGCTGAGGAGGGGAGAAAGGGAAAGTTGGAGGAGGAGGAAGGGGACCCGTTCTGTGAATGACGACGATTCCGGGCAATTAATAAATTCCGACACGAGTCCGATGGAACAGTTTCTCCTTTTTCCACTCGAGTGCAAGAGATGAGCGGGCGCAGCATTCCGTGAATAGCTCGACCCTCGCGCGAGCAAGGAATTTTAATAGATGATGTATGACGGAATGAAGCGAAATAGAGGAAATTAAGTTATAAAGAGAGACTGGGAGTCGGTGCTCGAACAGAATACTCATCAAGCAATCGGACGCACTTCTCTTCTTTCGGCTTGCTCTTCTTTATCCTTCCACGTACGTATTACGAAACAGATTCTGAAAGCTTTCGGTTACAAATCACTCGCCGGTAAAGCAACAATTTGAAATAAACGGTCAACAGATAATCTGTAAGAAAACGTGCTGCTGAATGAAAACGTGAAGGAGTGACTTGAAACGCTGATGGGAAAGCTTCGCCTTTAAATCAGCTATTTATTCTAGAGTAGTAGTAAAAACAGGTCCTATTTCTATACCTCACGCAATGATAGAAAGCTATTGTAAAAGCAGACAAAGATAAAACAGAACATAATTAACATTATCCATGTAGATTTCTTACTCATAATTTGGTTATAATAAAAAAAAATTAACTTTTAAATTATAATCACTGAAGGAGATAAAATTAACTTATGTTAAGTCAATAAAAACGTTCCATATATAAGAACAGCAATGACCGAAATTTTTGATGGGCATCTCAGACACTTTTGGAGGCACTTTTTAGGTCCGATGGAAGCAAGCCAATATTTACACGATTACCTCTGAGATCCACAATAAGACCTATCATTCACTTTTCAAAGTACCTATATTCGAGCAGTTGCCCTCTGGACAAAACGAGACCCACAGTAATGGGTACTGGCTACAGGAGGGGGAAAAACCATCCAGAACCGACCAAATAAAATGGTTTTCGGGCAAATAACTTTTTCTTTTATAATTTTAACTTATACTTTAATTTTCGATAACTTGGCTCCGCGTACTATCGAAACTTCCCCCCCCCCCCCACGTATTAACAATCACTTCATGGTATAAATACATGTATTATGAAAGACTTGTATGATATTAAGGAATGATTCATAGGCTAAATAAGTTTTTTATATCCTGCTTTCATGAGTTATATGATTCAACAAGCTTATAACCATTTTCCGTGATCAAGTCGGAATTGCTTTTTCTATGATAACTTATAAGGTTCTAGTAATTAATGGCTTCACGAGAACGATTTAAGCCATTCACTGTAACACGATCCTTCTGCGAAATAATTTATCGGATTTTCATTAATACGTTAAAATGTGTTATGGTCAATTTTGCTCGGTATCCTTTAAAGACACAAATCGTTACACTAACGCAAGATAACATCAATTCTATCTATCCCTGGAAATACTATGGGAGAAATCATAAATTCGTGGACCGATAAAATGTAATAAATTATTTCTCTTGACTATAAAATTGTGAATACACAAGATCGGATAACAGTGACAGCTGTTTCTAATAAGAGTAATATAATTTGAAATGATAATAGGAATATTAAAATAATTTTTTGTGATTTGGTGTTACATTTCGACAGGTGTTAAACTAACATATTACGATGTATCATTCGTTAATTTATACTTGTATTAAACGAATAAAATTACGCTTACATTTTATGCGTTTAATAAACACTTATATATTTTATAAAACGATATGGGTATTATAAAATATCTATAATAATAAGAAAGAAAATTATATCACGTGTACTTTATTATTATTTTCCTTTTCTGTCTACTGAAAAGGACTTACAATAAGGATAATTAAATTAAAAATTATGTTTTTTTTTTCTTTTAAATATTTCACTTGTCGTGGAGTTTTTATACTTACTGGCTTGAAGGCACTGGGGTTCAGTATTGCCCCAAGTGCTGTCGGCTTGGCAAATGCGACGTTCGGGACCCACGAGCCTGAAACCTTCGTCGCACTTGTAATGGGCCTCTGCCCCGAATTGGTCGTCGGTCACAGAGACTCGTCCATTTTCGGGATCGGGAAGGGGAGGACATCGCAAATCTACAGAAAAGGGGAGAAGAAAAAAAAAAGCAACCCATCACTGATAAGAAACGGAAATTGGAGAGATCGTCATTTCCTATAAACCATCTCACGTGACAGCTTCATTTCCTGTTGAAAAAGGCCAACATGGCGTCCTTTAAACATGTGCGATGCTGAGTAAAGTTAAAAAGGCTATTCAATGCTAATGGCCGATTAGATTTCTTAAATGTGATAAAGTAAATTGAGAATTTTCTTTAATTGGAAGAGTGGGAAGAATACCCAGACAAACAGATGAGATAAACCATTTGTCTCAATCCAATGAAAATAACAAGAAAACTTCAAAATGAAGAAGAAAAGAGATCTAATGCTATTTGTTTCTTAATTACTTCAAACATTAAAAAGCATATAATAAGCTTAAGTAAATTATAAACGCCATTACAATTAACATTAACAATGAGTATTTTCATTGATGTTTGATACCAAATCAGTAATGCTTTTCACTCTTTTGCTTAAGCTAAAAAGGAAAAAAAAAATGGATCATATCCTCTACCTCCTCATTATAGATTCTTTCTGCGTTTCTCCGAATTGTACAACAGGAATAGAAAAAAATCGGTAATTAATTAATTAAAAATAATGGGAAAAAATGCCTCACATGACGGCTCAGAAAGCGAAAAACGCCGCAAATTTAAAATAACAGTTGTCAAGATAAACATTTTTTCCCAACGTTTTGTGGTTCGCAGTTACAAAGAATACTTACTGTTAGGGAGCTTACGGGTTGTGCATCATTACTTTGTAGATTATAAAAATGTAAGATGTGTGTCCTGGCAGAACGATAATTTGTCATTATGGATTTGGACCTGAGGAAAATTAATGAAAGTCGGAGACGGCTCAAAGCAAAACTGTTGAAGTTTCAGATAAAGATTACATTTGATCCGAGCAAAAAAATTAAAAACATACAATGAACAAGCACAAAAGGGATAAAATTAATGACTCTTCCTCAAATGTGGTTTTTCGGGGTTGGAATGGAAAGGAGAAGAAAGAGAACGCACTTACAACATACAATATGTAGACTAGCATAAAACAAACCATTGAAGTAACAATATAGATAAGTATGTAAAATAATTCATGTAATTAATATAAACGAATGAGCTGAAGCATAGAAAATGAATATTATTAATATCAATATTAATAAAAGGGATAAGCCAAAACAGCTCAAAAATTAAATTATAGTAAATTCAAACATATGTCTCTAAATTTTTGCAATATTCATATTCAATTGCAGAAATATCAGAATTAAGTTCTTCAAAGAGAATTCCATTTTTCGATAACAGCAATATGGCAAATTGATGTTTTTTCATTTAGAGAAGAAAAGTGTGTACAGTTACACTTTTATTCTTATAGAGGAACACGATAAAACTTTCTAGAATTCTTCTAACGACAATGAAGTCAGAAGCCGAGAAAGCTCAAGAAGGAAAGCTCAAGCAATGTTAAAAACTATAATCTTCACAACACAGAGAGAAAAACCAACCAACCAAACAAAAACAAATAGCACAGAAAATATCTCAAAGAATGAATCAAACAGATCGCTATTGGCAATGCATGAAAACAAAAATGGAAGAATATTAGTAACGCGAAAAGCTTTACGAAAGGTTAAGTGCGATGGTCATAAAGATATTGACAGGCAAATTCTTTCATCTGTTGTCGAGTAATAGCAAAATGGAATGCCAGCTAGACTTGGAAGATAGCCTTCAGAAATAGCCAAAAATTCGAAAATTCCAAACAAAGCTTTAAAGTCGGTATTAGATGGTGTCAGAGATTTATGTTGAAATCAATAAATCGTTGGAATGCCCGCTGATACAAGGACTGCCATCTCGTTTTGTAGCAAAAGCCTTTGGCCAAACTAGTTTTTATACCAGACAAGAAAATCCATTTGAAATCCCCAAATGATTTTTTATTTATCTTTAAAATAGAGTACATCCCAACAAGGGTGGAAAAAATTGTCAAAATTAAAACTTTCCATTTGCCATTAAAGATTTGAATAAAGGCGATTTGTATGAAGAATGGGTGACGATGGATGAAGCAAGAATAGGATGTAAGGAAAGAGATACAGGCGTTGTTTGATTAAGGCGTTGTATCAGCACGTCTAGTTTCTTTCTATATGATGCCTACTCTCAGAACAATTATATCCAAATTATCCCGATTATATCCAAAATTAAAAAGCAGTAATGCCGGCGACGGCTGTAGGAAAAACTAATTTTCATTTGTTAGAAATAAAACCAAATTCGAAGAGCCAAAAAAGAGGATTGCCCTAAGAATTAAAGACAGATGGCAGAAGCTAATCAAATAAAAAAAAAAAGTCATAATTTTTTGATAAGTATAATTTCTTTTATCAGCTTAACTTTTTTTATAAAATATTATTTTTTATCAGTAAATCAACTTCGTGTCAAATCTAACTTATAAAAAGAAGACACAAGCTTCTCTAGGTTTCACACTCACAGTAAACTTCTCACATATAAAAACAAACTTTAGATTGTCTGAGATTTAGGACCAAAGCGGCCTTAAACACATCCTAATTTGTGTTCACCAAAAAGATGAAAATATAAATTGCGAGGAAAAAAAAATATGTACAATTGCAAAAAGATGATTTAAATTAATACCTTCTTCCATTTATCATTTTGGAAATAGATTATTTAGTCCTAACAATTTTTCTATTTTTAATTAATAATCTGTGCTGTTAAGACTAAATTTTATCTTTTATATAATTTTTTTAATTAAAAGAAATTTGCGTTTTGTCGAATTTTACAATTCCATAAACAATCCTTTTTTCCTTTTTTCTAATAGGAAGTTTAGAATTCAGACTGAGGCAAGAAAACTCTAAATAGAATCTCAGAATGATAGCCATAGCAATTTAATTACATGCAGGAGTTGTTTTCCAAGTGCTGCGATGAAAGGCCAGCGATGGTGTGAATTTGTTCTGCGTGGAATCGATCAATCTCCGAATTATTTACACGGCAATGACGCCACTCCTAAAAGCTCGGAGGCCACTTGCCATATTGGAGAGTTCGTCGGCAAACATAATGGCCATTAATTGTCTGAGATTAAATCGGTGTGATAGAATCGAGAATAGCCAAAATCACCAAAGGTGAGAGTTTGACGAGAAATCTACCTCAAACTCGCAAGGCCCTTATCGTTTATTGCAAGAGAAAAGAGTGCAAGACTGCTATTTGGAACGTGTTCTCTTGTTTACAGCTTTAGAAGCGTAAATTTGAAGACAAAATTATTTCAAGTCGTTGAACACGTGCAGAAGATATGCAGAATAAGAATAATAAGAGAATATAGCGCAGTTTAGAAATTATAATGCCGTTTAAATTAAAAACCTTACAAAGAACCAATTTTACTAGCTTTGAATCTCGCCAAGCATGCCATTTAAGTTCGCTCTTAAAATTAAAAAAAAACAAAACGAATTAATATATACAAAGACTGAAAAGAGACTGACTGCTCCAAGTGCTAAAAATTAGTACTAGTAAATGGAGATTTTTCTATAAAAGGGGGCTATGTGGCATGCGTAATGAAAGGCTAAAGAATCTATGTGCCTATCTATATACAGTAGTTTAGTTTTAATTTTAATTTCCAAAAAAATTAACCCAACATATAATACGAATACATAAACAAAATCTTAATATAATCTTAATATAATTTTAACCAAGAAATCGTCTACACGACGACGTCTTTTTCTCCATGATGAAATGGAAATCTTCTCACAAATTTGTGCGTCTAAGTTTTGCCTAGGTGTGCTCATATTTTTAAAGAATAAGGAATCCATGATGCTGCTGAATTGACTTCAAAACAGGATTGCTGGTTTTTAAAATGTTCTTGTTACGGTTGAGAATAATTTTCACGTTGTCGTTTTTATGCCAAGATTATGAACTGAGTTAAATAATTTTTATGTTGATTCAAATTGAGGGAGTCTGACTTACGGTTTCTTATAAATGAAATAAATATGTAAATAATTTGTTTACATTAAAATTTGCTTAATTTTTTTCGGAAATTAAAACTAAACTATAAAGTCAATTTCGTCCCCAACATTATTAAATAATATTGAATAAGTGCCTATCTGTATGATTCAATCGTTGTATTCATTCACTTAACTTTAATATTTTCAATAAAACCACAAAGTTATGTGTATTTTCTTGACTATCCGAAATAAATAAAAAAATGGCAGTTAGACCCAATAGGACTTATAGTCTTTAATCCTACAGAAAAATTTCAAGAGATAAAAATTTCTGCTTTCTTTGTATAGTAAGTTTTTGTAGAAATATTTTTCAACATAACGCTTAGTTTGCAAGTTATGAAAAAGAAAATAAAAATTTCTTGCGAGTAAGGAGCTTATCAATTATAGCCCAAATATAAATTACAAGCTGGTATTAAAACCAAGCGGGTTTTTCCGTTCATCAATTGAAAACTGTACAAGCAAATGACTACGGTTGTTGATATAAATTTAGTCCGCACGGCTTTACCTTTTCTACAATAGTTGGTTTGAGCGTAATTTATTGGTTTATCTTCAATTTCGGAACCATTAAAACATAAATTATTCGCTTGTTAATATTTCCATTAGCAAGTGAAACGTATGTCATCAGTCACAGGGATTCCGCCAGAGGCTCCGAGAATAAATGTTAGTGCGATTTCCAATGGCATTTAATACTAATGGTTAACCATTCCGCGTGGATCGCATTATTAAAGGCAATGACCTTTGACAGACTAATTCCAAATGGCTGCGAATAATCCCATCAAAATATGTTTGCTTTCACTCAAAACCCAGAAAGAATCAAGAAAAGAGTGGCCAGCTAATTATACAGCTGCTTCGCTAATCTCTCACTTGTCACCAGAGTCTTGCGGTGTCACGAAGAGCACGCGACTCCTAGTGCACGACAAACTTTCGCCACGAACCCATCCGATGCATTTGTCAAAGCCACAACTTAATAAATACAAAAGAGCTCTCCACCCTCTCTTTCCCCTTTAACTCTTCAATATTCCACCAGCTCTCATCACATGATTCTTGTTTTTAAACCACATTTTAAAAAGCTTACATTTATTCTATTCCACACGGAATAACTGACAGCACTATGGGTATGCTTTAATTAGAAACATTTTAGAGACCATTTATTATGTATGAGGCTTAAATTCAAAATATGTTGAAACTCGGATATTAACAAACTTTATTGTTGAAATAATAAATTGTTGCGCAATCTACAATAAAATGCTTGAAAACAACAACACAGTCAGCTCGTCTTTGCGTCGCTAATCTGGTTTGGTTTGGTTTGTTTGGTATTAACGTCCTTTTCAACTGCTATGGTCATTTCAGGACGGCGTTATAGGGGCCGCAAATTTTGCCTCGCAAGGGTTCTTTAACGTGCAGCCGGCAAACGACTACACGGGACCAACGGCTTTACTTCCCTTCCGAAGGAAGTGCGTCGCTAATCTGACAAAAACTGCTATTTAAGAGTTCAGTTGAGGAATTGCCTATTTTCTATAATTCTCACTATAAATGTCATGTGACAACGTTCAAGTATTTTTTTGGCATTCATTTATCTGCTTATTTGTTCTGGGGTTCTCATATAAATGCCCTGGAAGGAGCCCTTGGTAAAAAAAAAATTGGTAATGATTACCCGCCTACATTTTCTTCCCGCTAATATAAAGAATTACTGCTACTTTATTACTCACTTTTGCACCCTTCCCTGTTATAAAATCATATTTTTGGGCTCAACTACTAATTTTAACTTGACCCTATTATATCGGATCCAAAAATAATTCCTCAGAATTCTTTTAAAACTTCGTAAACCTCAATCAGTTTCTTGCTATTTTGAGTCTATTCCCGACAGTGTTCCAATTATATTCTATACAATTAGTTTTGTTTATTTACAAAGTTATCAATCGCCACTTGCTTCCATTGTTCTCACGCTGCAATGTGAAATGGAAGAGTTCACTTTATCGGACGTCACAGAGTTAGTATATTTTATACCCTCATACACGATCTGTGAGCTGCTTTTTTTCACTCAAGCCTGCTCGCAACCGCTCATTGTAGTCTATTGTTGAAGTGCCAGGACTTTAGATAATTAGAGCATTTTAAAAAATTTTCCTTACCTATCCCTACCTATTGAGCGCGATAAAGCGAACTCTTCCATTTCACCTTACACTGCGAGAACTCTACAATATTGCGTCCTGTTGTCAGTCTTATTCAATACGACCCAAGGATGTAATAAGACTACCGTTAGCAAGAAGTGGTTACTAGCAACGTTGTAATACCCACGTAGGTGGTCAAGTATATCAGAGGTTATCCGTTCCTCTCTATCCATTCTTATTTTTAAAAAATACTAAAAAAAAATGTTTCTATCTAACAACCCGTCTTCTAACAATTTCTGACTCTTTTTAACACTTTCTTCATTTTTTTTATAATTTTTTATAGTTAATGTATTGTACTATTTTTGCTTATCTCATATATTATAAGCTGTGTGCTATTTTTTATCCGTCCGGAGACCTATCTCGTCGGGCTGAAGGCCATAGTGATCTCGTTCGGATTCTTGTAATCTTTAATAAAAATAAATAAATAAATTGGGAAGTTCTACCTCACTCACTCTATTTTCCTGATATAGCGCCTTTAGACTGTCACATTTTCCAGTTGCTCTCTAACAGACAGCGAGGGGTTTCGTTTAATAACGACGTGGAGTTGAAAAGGTGGCTCCATGAATTCTTCGAATCAAGATCCAGCTATTTCTATCAAAGCCAATAAGACTGGTAAAAAGTCGCGAACAATAAAGGAGAATATTTTTGACTAATTTGTTAAAATTTTGATGTAAAATAGACTAGTGGTAATCTAGTAAAGTACAGCATAAATGCTGCCAGAAAATTTTCAAACTTCTTTGTACAATGATATTAGTTCTCATCTTATCCTTATCCTTTGAAAAGAAAACAACATGAAAGGGGGAAAATTACTGTACAATCCACGCGGATTACTATACTTTAGCCGTTCAACTTTAAGATGGATTGTCTCAGAATTGTTTAAGGTGAGTTAAGGGCTTTTTTGCACGGAAAGAATTTTTGAGCTCCCATGCAAAAAAAAAAAAAAAAAAAGATTTAAAAAAATGCTTTTTTTTTTTTCTATTCCAAAAGAATTTTGAAGCTTCAATTCTTTGAACAGCCTTGCCTCCTCAAAACAATTTTAGCCGCGAATTTTAGGAGAAATTATTCTCAGCGTGTAACTGAAGATCATCAAATTCAGATAAACTGAACTGAAATGAATAATCGAACATGAGGGGCTGTTCGCTTCATTAGATTTTTGAGCGCCTTGGCATATGGATCATTTGCACCCTTTCATATGACGATTCTTTTCACGTGTCCAGGACAAAACAAGCATCCGTACCAAGCTGGATTCGGACTCTCGACTCTATAATTTGAAAACTGGAAAGTTACGCTCCAGCGTCCTTGAACCACCGGGCACTTTGATTGGTTTGGTTTGGTTTGATTTGGTTTGTTTGGTATTAACGCCCTTTTCAACTGCTATGGTCATTTCAGGACGGCGTTATAGGGGCCGCAAATTTTGCTTTGCAAGGGTTCTTTAACGTGCAGCCGGCAAACGACTACACGGGACCAATGGCTTTACTTCCATTCCGAAGGAAGTGCATGATCTAGGGATTTCCCCCTGAAAAATCCTCGTCGTCCTCGGCCGGGATCGAACCCGCGTACTCGAGCATCAGAGGCGATCACGCAACCGCTGAGCCACCGAGGCCGATACTTTGATTGGTACTAATTCATATTTCTAATATATAACGTTACGTTGAATGCTTCGTATATTTCTTATTTACATCTTAACTCAGAAATAGGAGCATTCCATAAGCTTACTTTTTTCCCCATAAGATTCTATAAGAAGCTAGATATCTTTTAAAGAGAACTTTTTTTTCCTAACCTTTTCACCCATTTTTATTAAAATTAAAGTACGCACATCACTTTAAAATCTTTACTCAAACTTAAAGAACGAACGGAGATTGTAACATTACATTTTTTCCGTTTCATTGTAATTTTGAATCAATATTTACGAATATGATTATCATTAAAAGATATTGCAATACTGCGAACAGTTATTTATTCGAAAATTTGAAATAAGTACGGACTAATTCAGTCGGCATTATCAGTACAAATTCAATGCAATCATTTTTCATTTTGAAAACTTTGCAAACCGAAGTTATTTTAGGATGGTGTCATGCTACAAAGGCGAAAGAAAGAAAGGCGTAAACCACGAAAGAAATTACGAAAGTCTGTTTTCATTTTTCCGAGGCAATTTCGCAACAACAAATGGGAGGAGGTGAAACATATCATAAAGCTTGGACGTTATTTTGTCAACGTTCGGGACGAAACAGTTATTTATAAAACATTTGCTAGTTATTTCTTCCTTTCCTTCATTTCCTATACAAAATTTGAATTAAAAAAAAAAAAATTCCCTTAGAGGCATTTTGACTTTTAAAGGAAATTAGTTAGATAAGAAATGGTTAATTACGGTAGCTCTACGGATTTAATTAATTATGTAAAGGTTATCGCAAAGCTATTAAGGTCATAAAACTTAAAGGGCATTTTGTTATCAAGCGTAATAATAATAAAACTTTTCCTGGCGGGAGATAGCTAAATCTTATTATTGTTCTTATAAGTCATAAAAGAACCATATAAACAACCTGTGTAAATATCATTTCAACCTAATTCATTTGGACCCCTCCTACTGAAGTAAGTATTTCAGGTAGCGAAGAAAGTTAAAAAGGATTTATTATTATGAAAGTAAACGCCAATTTTAAACTGTTCCTTTTAAAAGGATAAGTCACAAATGATTTCTTTTAATGTCATTTTTTATGTTCAGTGATTTAGTTAGTTATAACTTATTTTAGGTTAGTTGTTGTTTTTCAAGATACTTTAAATGACAAGCTGCGCAAATGCCTTGGGTTAAAGCGATAAGCTTGGATGAGCTTTAGATCAGCTAATTCTGAAATTAGAGACAAATACATATTTTATTTCCTTCATATTTTTGCGCAACAGAGAAACACGTTTACATAAGAAGAAATAACGCCACGAAACATCTTAAAAGTTAGTTAGTCCACTTCTTTGGAGAGTCCATTAGAAAACGGTTGAAAACTTCATTAAGAAAGAATAACCTCTAAATCAAAATAAATTGAAAACTTTTATAAAATGAATTAGTAAGTAAGTTTGATTCTCATACTTTTTTTGGATGCAATTTTATAAATTCTTGGATCCGTTAAAATTTTCTAATTCTTCTATAAAATGAACTCCGAATGTGAACCAAAGAAGTTGATGGGAATTGGTTTATTAAAATATTAAATTACTTTTATTGGATAAAGAATTTTTTAAATACTGAATATTCTTTCCAATTTCGATAAAATGCATTTTCAATTTTTGCAGTTAATAAATACCATAGTTATTAACTAATACGAAAGGGAATTTTTCCTATACGCAATAAAGTTAAAATTACTTTCAGTGAACATTTTCTGCCTTTAGAAATTTTACTGTTTTCAGTTCACGCACAAACTAAACTTTTCTGGAACCATTAAATTCCAATAGGGATCCGATCCAAATCAATTCAATGTTCATATAGGATGTTCCTTTTCTTTCATCATCCTAAAAATTTTATGAATTTCTTTTAAAACGAAAAATTTTCAATTCTTTCAAACGATTCAAGACGTGTTTTCAAATTCTTTATTTTTATTTTGTGAAAAAAAATTGAAAAGGAGAGAAAATTAAGAAATTCCAAATTGAGAAACTAAAGAGCGGCAAAAATTGATGAAGGCAATCCGAACGTCAACTATTGCAATCCACTCTCGGCTACCCTTAGAAAGAAAGAAAAAGGGAAAGAGAGACGAGGGCGAACAGCGACGAGGCATAGGGGAAGTGGATTCTGTCGCCATGGCAATCGAATGTAGGTCTGCATAACCCCTTGAACTTGTCCCGTCAAACTCCGGGTGCATTTAAAATCAGATGAGAAAAGATTTTATTTTTTGTCCGCGTCTAGAAAGGAACGCGACAACAGATCGTTCCGCAAAACAGTCAACACACACATGCGCACACACACAGAGACGGCCTTCCTCCCACTCTCCCCAGTCTCTGCCGAGTCGATTTCAAATGTCGAACTGCAACAACGGTTCCGAACGGGTGCCTCCACGCCCCCATTAACATTTCAAAATAGCCTTTATATAGAAAGTGAACGACTCTTACACAGACACACACAGGACGGGTGTGTGGCAAATGCTGCTGAAATCGAGGGTGAAAAACGTTGGTGACAAACATATGGAGAAGGAGGAAAGAGGGGAAACCGAATAAAATAAAGAACAAAGAAGAATAAACGAGTGCAACAAAAAACGGCAAGGAATTCCATCTACCTGTCCATTAACTTGAAGATTTACGAATTTTTTCTTTTTCTGTTCTTTTTTCTTTCTTTCTTTTACTATTTTCTCACGGAATTTTAAGAAAATGCTCTATTTGATTTAAGCACGGAACTTCTGCAAAATACACCTTATAGTGTAGCTATTGGTTTATTTTCAAAACAGAAGTGTGCAAAAATAAATTATAGGAGGGAAATTACACAGGGCGTTTCCAAAAATTTTAGAACATAGATTTTCATAAATGGAGATAAAGTATTCTTACGTTATATGGTGATGAAAAATAATACTACGAACATTCGACCGAAACTTTTCCTTTACGATTTGAGCCTGTGCAGACAATTTATGGCATCAATTAAATAAGTCAACAAATCTAGAAAAATAAATAATAAAATAAGAGAGACTAAAGCATCAACTCAAGCAGCATCAATAAATGACTGTTTATCACAAGTTTCATAGATAGATTCCCGACTTTTCCAGAGGTGGAATGGCATTTTTAGGATTTCCTATAAGAGCTTTAAAATGTTCCCATTTTTGAATACAATGCTTAAGTGTCATGTGCTAAAAAGAATTTTGAGCTGCAATACATATGCTGATACATGCAATTGTTAGATTCGTGAAATCTTTTCTATTTCTCAGAACTTTATACATAAATGAGAAGATAGTCGATAATAGTATTGGAAAAGTCATTCCAGGTTGCTACAAATTTGATGGTACTCGATTCAACTAAGGATAAGAGAACATTAAGAAAACGGTGGATCATAGCATGGAAAATAGCACCTTATGGCTTAGACAGTGAAGAGATTTCTTAGATAATACAGGCTAACAAAAAATAAACTTTTAAATAACTTTTTTAACGTTAAGAGCTGATTCTTATGCTTTTTTTGAGCTGAATCCGTATCTGGCCTCAATCTTTTTCTATCATCCAGATTTTTTTGTTTTTCAATGAAACATTTGAATAATCCGCTTTCCTGTTGAACTATTTTGACATACACCGCTACGAAAATATGATGTAGCGAGGGCAGGAGGGCACAGAATACAGTAAGGAAGCACAAACTATAGTTAAGGGGCTCATTTTGCCCCTGATAAATTTCTTTGTGACCCAAAAATATGGATACTTTAACAATGCAGCCGCTTCTCTACACATCCATTACTTTAACATTGCAGTCTCTATGTGCATAATTTGGAAACGTGACGTGATAGGAAAAAATCTAATCAATATTGCCGAGAAAACAATATCATATTACTGACGGTATTTCATATCTTGCCACTCTTTGTAGGTTTTCCCTCTTTACATATAAAATAGAAATGGCATTCCTTAGTAGGAATAGCCGCGGGTAACGAAAGGCAATTTTACGAGAGTATAGATAGATGCACATACATGAATATACTTATGGAAATGTTTTCATTTTTTTTTTAAATCTATATTTTATTAAAAAAGATTTCCAGCTACAAACCTCATCTGATCCCAGCCCCAATTGTTTCCTTTCCCTGCCATTTGTCACTCAACTTCTTTTTCATTGATCGCAAGAAATGCATTAGCCTTATAAATTTGTTAACACTATTCTGCCCATGCGGTGGAATTTTCGATAATGGCTATGGTATGAATGCTTTATAATGCTTAGAGTCAGTTTTTTTTCACTGCTGTTCTCTTCAAAGTAACCTAAATATAAAATTCATGTCACTATCCCGCTGTTTAAGATACCGTGCTTCAAAAGGTCTGAATTTCATTTGTGTAACATTTTCGAGGAAAGTATATCATCAGTGTTGAACTGTGATAAGAATGCATTCATAAAGTGATGATAGGATGGCGCCTTTGTTAATTGCCAGTTGTGTCCGTGTCGCATTTATGTCCATTTTTTATGTCGCATTTTCTGATCAATGGCCTTAATAGCCTAATACGAACATAGTCCGAGTAAGTCCCAGAAAAAGATGCCAAAAACATTTTCAGAAATAATTCTTGAACTCTCGTTGTTTACGTCTACAATCATTTTTAAATTATTCCGGCTCTTGAATGGACTGTGTTGCTTACCGTATAAACCATATATCTCGATAAAATAATTCGAAATATGTTTTTACATAATAATAATTATCCATGCTTAGAGATTCACTTAAAAAATTTGTTGAACTAATTTATTATTCATAGATTTTAGTAACAAAATAAAATTCGGATTGAATTTTAGTTTATTGTATGACTAAAATGGACAGAAAACTCGACACTTTTGAAAATTCCTCTTTCTTTTTCTTTTTATTTTCCAAACCATTAGGGAATATCGAAAACATACTTTTGAGCGGAAATCTTAAAATCGATATCACGTCTTTTCTTTCTTTTCCATGATAAAAATACTTTCTTTTTTTACATCCTAACAAGAAAAAAAATTAAGTCGCAAAAAAAAAAAGAATCAAAACAAAGGATTCCCTCCCTCAAAAATAAAACAAAAAAACCTCAATGAAGTCAAAAAATAAATAAAAAGGTGGTAAACCAATGTTTATATTAAAATCAGCAAGATAAACAAGAGCTGTTTTTAAAAATGTTACAAAAACAAAAGCAAAAGGCTTCGACCAGTCAAGCGGCGCACGCGAGTGAATTAACGCTAAATGAACGAAGGAGAGCGGGAAATAGAAGAAAGAGGAAAGAAAAGAAGAAGAAAAACGAAGAAAGAGCTAAAGAGAGACGAAGAGGTTGATGGCAGAGGGGAGAGCGACCGTCTGGTGCAAGAAAATAGCATTAGGCCTTCGAACGGGCGTTGGATGTCATTCCATCCGTAATTGCTTTCTCTCCACTGACTATTAACGGTTTTAATTACAGGACAATTGGAGAGTATAACTAGAATCTAAAACCGGACGTTCCTAATGGCGGACGACCATTTCAGGAAAAGTGGAAACTAAACCGCCCAACATTAGACTTTGACAGAAAAGACTTGGAACGTTTGTGTCTTTGTTTTTTTTTGTGTTTTTTTTGTCTTATTCTTACGGCTTTATTTTCCGTTCCTATTATGTTTCACTCGATAAAAGCTGGCATTGATTAATTGCTCGCTAATTTTTAATAAGAGAAAAAAATTCCGTTGTTTTTCATCTCGTCGCGCCCTAATTTTTCTTTATAGCTTTCATTTCTTTTCCTCGAGTGAATTTTTATGCCGCCACTATTTTATTTTAAAGCTATGCGACGAAAGTAATTATCATCTTAAAATTATTTTATAATCCCCTAAAAGTTCAAAAAGAAAGTCTTAAAAGAAATGAGTTTACTTACATCGAATAGCGAAAAACCTAAAAAAAAAAACATTTTATACAACAACAAAAAAAATTTCCATAAACAATCGCATCTTCCATTTAAAGCAATCTTTCATTTTAGCGTTAGACTTATTCTAATTGTTTCAGACATTCGCACTCCTCATTTAAAACGATCTGCCTAGCTTTATTGTGCACAAGTATATTTTTATATTGTTTCAAAACACTTATACAATCATGTCAACGCCTTATTAATTTTTTTTCGATGGACCATCGATAAAAATTGAACGAAAGCAATAAGATCACCTGACGTCTATTTCGAAACTCCTGATTCTTTCCAAAAGCGTATTTATCTAATTTTGAAGCTTTGTTTTGGCAGCGGCACTACAATAGACTGCATTATAAACAAACAGTGACTTAATTCTAGCTCGCCACTGTATCTTAAAGAGCTCGATTCTCTTGAAAGGTTATTTTTGGAAGAGCCACGGAGTCTCTCGATTTCACCCTCGTCCCAACTTCGTCAATTCTAAACTTAGGCCGTCACCTTGATCTTGTTATCGTTGTCGCAAAGTTTTCTGCCTCCCCCACTACTTCCTCCACTACGTAAAGCCATTATAAACATTCTCGAGGTAGGTTTCTTATGAAATTCTTTATGGATTTCAGTAGTCATTATACAATCACCAAATTAGACAGGGGACAACTTTCTTTGCTTAAAATTTAATTTGTCATTAAATTTTTGCAAATATTTCTGTACTGTCTCGCTTAGTAATATTGATTAGTAATGAAAGAATTCATAGTAAACACGAGTTATTTTGCCAGGAGAAACAATTACGAAAATATACATAATCGTTTAACTGAAAATTTTAAAGTTAGGGGCAATGCGTCATTTCTTATTTTTCTCATCGGAATCTCGTAAACTGAAACGTTTGTTAGACTTTATTTTTTGTGGCGATCAGATTTCGAGCTATGCATATCAGCCAGAGTAACACGGTGGTGAAGGTTGATACGTTAATACAGAATAAATATGCCCAGAGACGCATTTTATTTAGATGGACAAAAATTTAATATCCCTGACGGTCAAAATATCTTGATCTCAGTCCGATGCAATTTCCAATCTGGAAAGTGCGCATAAGGTACACTGCTTTGCAATGAAATTGCCCCACCAACAAGGAGTTATCCGACCTTATCCATATTTAGTGAGGGGGGGGGGGGTCGTCTACCTCCGACTAGTAAACGATTAGATGCATGCTCACGGGACATGACCATTTGGGTTGATACAGGGTGCCCGGGTGCCTGTATAGGCTCATCAGTTGACACCTGTGCGAGGCGTTCCATGCAGTAGGGAGGAAGCAACTGCTTCGTGAACGTACAGTTTCATAATCTGCACAACGGTCTCAATGCTGCGACGACGACAACGACAGCCGTTCACGCAATTAACGGACTTTGAACGAGGTCGGATTATTGGCCTCTCCGAGGCTGGATGGTCAACCAGACGGATTGCTGTCCATGTGTCGCGGAACGCACAGACGGCAGGCTTATCGCTCGTACCGATAGGCGGATACTGCGAACAGCGCTAGCGGACAGAACCATCACCCTGCGGTAACTGCGCGACAACATCACTATTCCCGGTACTGCTCCAGTGTCAATAACGACAATAGCACGCCGGTTACACGCCGCGACAATGTCTGCCAGGCGTCCATTGTTGTGCCTTCCTTTGACACCTGAGCACCGCGCGATACGACTGCAATGGTGTCGTGAACGAGTGGGCTGGCGAATGGAATGGCGCCCGATGGTCTTCAGCGACGAATCCAGCTTTTGTTTGGACACCGACGACAGACGTGGACGTGTGTTGCGCAGACCATTGGAACGTGCCAATGAACAATGCATCCGGTATCGCCATCGTGGATCAACACCCGGGATCATGGTCTGGGGTGCCATCGGCTACGATACCAGAACGCCTTTAATCACCATCCAAGGCACCCTGACAGCAGCACGGTAGGTCAGAGATTCTGCAGCCCGTATTACTACTGCCCTTTCTGCACCCCATACCCGGCGCAGTCTTTCAGCAGGATAACGCCAGATCGCACACGGCAAACATGATGTCTGCATGTCTGCATGATGTCAACTGCCTGCCATGGCCCGCGAGGTCCCTAGACCTATCGCCAATTGAAAACGTGTGGTGGGACATGGTGGGACGTCGTTTACGATCACCCCGCAATCTCCATGAACTGACACAGCAGGTTCACCAGGCCTGGGCAGACCTACTCCAAGATGACATTCGCCACCTTTGTGATCACCTACATATGCGGCTGGAACAATACATCGCCGCTAGAGGTGGTGCCACAACCTACTGATGCCGCTTCCGTTGGGACACCCTGTACAAACGAGTGCACGTCTTGGCTCCATAACGTAATATAGGTGTGTTCAGATGTATCTCTTGCTGTATACCTATTTTTGGCTCATTCGGATAACTCCTTGTGGGTGGGGCAATTTCATTGCAAAGCAGTGTATTAAAATGAAATTCTGTTCCCTCATTCCCACAATTATGCGGGAATTTAAGCTATAGCTATCATTGGTTACAACGAGTTTAATATAGTTTACGAAAATGCATTTTAATGCTTAATTTTTATGTGGTTTACAAATCTGAAGTTTAATTCAGCGTCCCCGGTTGAGAAGGGTTACAATTAGCTCTTACCATTGTGTTGAACCGGCGTATAATGACTTATAATCTGGAGATAATCTTTGGCAAATGCTAATTTAAAGCATAGATTGATGCGGCCGAATTCCGTATCATCAACATGAATTCCTAAATCCATAACTGGGTATTTTATTCGCAGTTGTTTTTTTCCTTGAAAATTGATGAAAACCGATGAATTTAGTACTTTGTGAACAGACACAACTGTATCACTGATTACGACAGATTAGACAAGCGACAGTCCCTGAAGAGTAAGTCCTATTGGAAGTGTACGCAATGCAAAATAGCCAATTCCTTTATTCATCATAAGTGAATGGGTAATTAAAGAGATGCAGTCCCTTCGTTGATTTTTAAAACAAATTGCCAGATGCTATCTGTGAAGGATTTCAAATTCCTACCGAGTCAAAACAGCTCATTGAGGTTGGCAAAAACGCCTCCAGTTCCCTATCATATTAAAATCAATACCAATAATTACCACAGATATTGATAGCACGACCGGAAAATTGCAATAACAACTGACTCTTATGAACGATCGTTTGTAATTATAGAAATTCCAATCAAGGAGACTGATCAAAGAGCACAATCATCAGCTCCGAGCATTAAGGTCAGTTCAATGAAGCTTTCAATTTCCAGTTAAAGTAAATTGCAATTATAAGAGGACACAATGGACAAAATAGCCAATGACACAGTAAAGCGAGTGCGGAATATAACGAATTTGTTATTATCATTAGAATCTGACATTTAGATGATCGATAGGTCTTTTTTAGTTTTTATTATGCATACGAATTTTTATAGTTTGCCCAACGAAAGAAAAATATTTAAAAGTAAACGATTAGATAATTATTCAGCGTCAGAAACGATACATAGCCCTGACAAAGTAAATAAATCGGAATCATATAAATGTGGGTTAAAATTTTCATAAGCCAATGATCAATATCTAAGAAATTTGGAGACTCCAACACAGAAGCCATATAACGAAAACAGGCAGAGAATCGTCATCCTATCTCCTAATCGTGATATACCTAGTTTATATATGTATATACTCAGAGAGGTTTGATAAATTAAATCATTGTTTTTATTATGCAAAGCATGGTTTCATTGATTTTGTCAACATTTATTGAACATTTAATAATTTATTTCCTAAATCCCAAGTGCTCGCACTAACACTCTAATATAATTCTATTCAATTTGTTTCTCCCAGTTGTGTTGTTGCCTTAAAAAATTCCTTAAAGTTAGACAAGCTTTAGTCAAGATGATGAATTATTTTCCACCGTTATTAAACCAATTCAATTTTAGGAGAAAAAGAAATTATCTTAATAATTCTAAAGCACTCGATAGCCATGAGAGACTGCAAGAAGCTTCTCTTATTTCACACTAGCAGACCCGGCAATGCTTCGCTATTGTTATGTATGAGCGTCTTCTAAAACTCAATCTTTTGGCTCTTAAAAATGTTATTATTGTAATATGTTTCACTTCTCTATAATCACCGGCCCTTTAGCTGAGTAAATTTGACGCAGGGCCGGAGATGAAAGGTGAAGAATAATGTTCACTTTTTTTGTATATTCACATTCAGAAATTGCAAAACTTCATCAACAAAGAGTCCGAGCAACGCCGAGTATATCAGCTACTTCATAATAAATCGAAAAATAGTCATGGATACTTTAAATAAATTTTAAATCAAATAACAAAATCGATATTTTATGACCAACAACCACGTGGCCAAAATCCGACCAATCACGATCCATGTGACGTCACGCGGGTCCTCCAAGATGCTTCAATACTTGGTCACCGGATCAAACCGACCTAACATGTGGACTTTGATTCCGGCGCCTCGAAGACGTGCGCCCATCTGTTAGGAGCCTTTTGGGTATGTACAGTTTCTAACCTAAACAAACAAATCACGCGAGTCAAAAAGAAAAAAAAGAAAAAAAAAGACCAAACACGTGGCTAATTTTTTTTTTTTAATTTATGGATTATATGACTACTTATGAAAACATCAATCATTATATATTATTTTTACTTCAACCTCCCCCCTTCTCCACCTGACTTACGAAATCAGATAATCGAGACAAAGTATCGATATCGCAAATGCAGATTTTACGTTATTCATTACCAAAATACTGTAATTAACCCCCCCCCCCCATCATCCGGAGATTGGTCGCCACGAAAAGCCCTATTAGAAAGTAAGATACATTATATTCCTGCGCGAAATATAATCGCAATTCCTGTTGATTGCTGTTTCACGCAATCAATTATATTCCTGTTGATGCTGTTTCACGGAATAATCGCAAAAGTTTGGATTTTATGTATATAGATAATAGTAGCAAATTGGAAAATTGAGATTATGATTAAAAAGTGGATTACTGAACTTCCGTACATATTAAGATGAATTTAGGAGGAAAAAAAAAAAAAACACTTCCGAGGGCGGGATTCGAACCCGTACCTGCAAAATAAGACGCCAGCAACATACCGCTGTGCTACAACAATAAGCTCGACTTTGAAATCAAATTTATGGTATTTATGAAGTTTTTTTTCCACTCAAATCTCATCCAGGTGAATGCAGAGCAGCTTCTTTTCAATATTCTTTTTATGTTTTGCCATATTCTTCGAAGTTCGCCAAGGGAGATGGAGTGAATGCAGACTCGATTCGATAGACACAATAATGGCGGCGAAGCGCCAGACCGTCAGCAGCGAAGTCAACGCGATGACGTCATGGCGATGGGGCCTTCTCTGGCGAAACGGAATGGAAATTTTTCTTCAACACCAGAGACAAACTTTCCATCGACATTTTGGTGATCAAAAACGAAATGGAAAGGAAGTTACAATATAAAAATTTTCCGTTAGGGTTCCGTTCTGGCGTGATTCCGGTGATGTGGAAACCACGCCTTACTATTGATGCTGTTTCACGGAATAAGCGCAAAAGCAAACAACGACGTCACAATTTCTAAGCCAACGTCACAATTTTTTAAGGAATGCAAAAATCCCATTGAGCTCCAGGTAAATTGAGTTTTAGAAAACATCTACAATGGAAAAGAAGAAAGAATAAATAAAATCCTTTCTTAGCGAGCACCTAGAAGCCAAGAGAAATATACTCGTCAAATTTCAAGTTTGAAGGCTTCATAGTTCTGGAGATTTCGTGATGAATGAGTGAATGAGTGAGTGGGTGAGTGAGTGAGTGAGTGGTATTTGGATTTTATAGATATAGATTATCAACGTCCGGCAAATACCAAATATGCACATTAAAACTTAAGTTAATTTCCCTCCCGTTTTCTTCAAAGCCTTAGCCTGGGCGGGCATGGGGTTTGCTGTCTTAGCCCGTGGAATATTGACCCACTCGACTCGTAAACACTGTTAACAGATCTCTATGGAAACCAAGTTTTCGCGAACGTCTTCTCAAGCATTGCCCATATGTGTTTTATGGGATTTATGCCAGGTGGTGACTAGCCATGAAAGCTTTGGGATATCCATTTTCACCTACCAATATTCTGCTAGGTAGGACCTCAACCTTCTTTAAATAGATGTCTTGTGTTCAGCAGCTCACCTGAAAATATGGAAACAAGACTTTTCTCCAATATGGACTGTACTTAGAGTTAATGTTAACCATATAGTCCACGAGCGGCGATCGTCCTGTATTCTAAATGGCATCCTACGCTGTAAGGGAAAATCCATCACGGCTGGATGCAGTTGGCTCATGCTGAATTCTTGGCTCGGATTTTTGCAGATCCAAGAGTCCACTGCATGAAAATTGAGGAAAGGACGACTCATTTGAGAAGATGCCAAAAGCTCAAAGGGCACCTCACTATCTCAGTTGCCTATCGTTTTCATTTCGCAATATTTACTACGATGAGAAATAGTTTTCGGCTAGCTAGTTAATATACCTAATATCTATGTTTTGCTCAATTGCAGATCTTCTACCCTGTCTGCAGCCTTGCAACGGGGATTTCCATTTACACCCGTTGCAAGGATTATGCTGATCGTTCAGGTCGGCCTGAATGTGACCTAATAGTTTCCTTCTTTGATGTTTTCAGCTGCTATTCCCTCTATTGCTGGTGGACAAGAAAATCTTCAGCTTTAAGGCAATTTGTCACTGGCTTTTACTATCTTCTTATTTTTCAATAACAGTCAATGCGTCTGGACTAAGGTTCGAGGTATACTTCTTGATGTGGAAGATACATCATTAAAATTAATGGGGTGATTAAAATTAAGAGCAATGAAAAATAAGGGTTTCTACTTATGGGTTGCTCTGTACATAAGTACAGAAGCTCAAAATTTTTATCCAGAAGCTCTTAAGTACATCCAAACACGAAGTTCAAAATTTTTATCTTAAATTTTTAATGTAACAAAAATCCTTCAAAGAATAAGTGAATTTTTTATCCGTTTTATACGAATTATGAATGCGTACACGCCTACGCATTTCCTTATTGGGGATTTTATGCCTCCCACCAAATGTTCAGAACAAATTGTTCACCAATTCGTGCTTGATTGAAAATGTATGCCCTAAATTTCTTTTCCACCACGTCCCGTATTACGAATGCTAGTCGAAAAATTTGGCCGCAATGAATTCTATACCATGTTCCTCTATTCAGTTAACCACTCTTGGATGGCGAGACGTATAACTGTGGTGAATGATGTCGTTGATAAAAATTCACTGCTTGTAGAAGTGAGACTTTTGGGGATAGCCAAGGAAGACATTTTACATGAAAATGATATCCCTTTACGCCTTGTAAAAGATATCATGCTAATCATGAACTTAATTGTATATAATAATGTATTTATCAATGGAAAGTTTCTATAAAATGCTACATGGCACGCCGATGAGAATTTATATTTTATTACTACTCTAACAATATTTAGTTCTAGGAATAAATTATTTTTTAATAATTAATAATATATTTTAAAAATTGGACAAGAGTGGTAAGACCCTGAAAAAAGCTGACATTTCGGATACACACTATCCTGTGTCAAAATAAAAAAAAAATCATATTTTTAATATAGATTACGAAATCCTGAGAAAATCCGTTAACATCAAGTTTGGCAATAAGCATCTCGGCGAAAGTCTACTGGCAAAGCTCGTACGATTATATTTTTCGAAAATTCATCATGTGTAACACATTGTTGCGGTGTTATCAGTTATGTTATGTCTACACTCAAGAAGATCCCATTAATTTCCTCTATGCACAGTAGGTACGATGCAATTAGATCTTAAAGCTTACATCTCTAGGAATCACAGTGATACTGAAACTATCCATCACGCCTAGTAGAAGTTTTTGCCAAAAATTATACCAATATAGGACAGTATTCTGGGATTGATACTGGACAGTACTTAAATATAAGAGGAAATTCTAGGATTCAGGTTGTCGTAATATAAACTTAAGAAATGTTAATTTTTTTGTGAAATTTCTAAATTTATTTAAGTACTACGACAATACGATTATTTCGTTGCTTGTTGTTCAGTTTTCCAGTCATGTTTAAGTAAACTCCGGCGTTTTATACAGCAAAATTAAGTCAAATACCCATGAGATCTGCGTATCATCTTAATTACGTATAGGTCTTGATTGGTTCTCAGATTAATTTAGGGAAGAACGGGAATTCTTTTTCAGGAAAGGAACGACGTAAAATGATTAAAAAATTTTTGTTTGGAACAAGTAATTCTTAATAACCTTCTTCAATTTAAACCTTATTCTTCAATAAATTTTTTTCTCTTAAAATTCATCTTTCTTCTAATTTCGTCTTTATCTTCTACTTTCCTCTCTTTTCTCTGTCTTTTCAAGACTGTATAGAGTGCATTCATATGATTTATGTCTTTAAACGTGAAATACGTTCATGAAATTCTCATTTTGTAGAGCTTTACAAAACACAAGAAAGGTGGTAACCATGAATAAAGCAGACATGCTGAAAAACAGCTTTACCAAACCATTACCAACTAAATTAGTCTCCGCGATGTTCTAATTTTAACGCAGAACATTCTCTTTATTGGAAATTTGAGAAATAAATATCGCGATGGTGTCATTCGGCAAGAAATTCCAAATATACTTACTTCTCATTCTGTTACGATTAATAAGAATAATAAGAATTTTAAAAGAAATATGAAATCATTTTAGTATTTTCCTTACGTTACTCTGAAAAAAAAATATCTAAAGCATACAGAAAAAGTAAAATAAAAAAACCGTATGCAAAATTAGAAATTTTAAAGATAATTTACATTTTCCTGCTTTCATATTCCTGTTTAAAGATATACGGCGACCTATAAAAAAAAGTTACAGCTTTTTAAAAACATATGTGGGATATAAGCATTCACTTTCATTTTCATCGTTATTCACTTTCTTATTTTAATATTTAAACTAAGCACTGCGTCGATATTTGAAGCGCTCGAATCCTCCTACTTAAAGGATAGTACAATTTTTTTTTCCTTAAACTTCCGAGTCGACGAGAGTGGTTAGGCGATGAAACCAGAACGTGACTGCGGCAGAAAACTGAAATTTACACGTGAAATTATTATTGTGGTTCTTGAAAATCAATGGGAGGCTTCTCGCCGTCGGACCGATCGCCCTCAGCTGCCGCCCAATAAAGGTTCCTCGCATCGATCATCGTCACACAGCGGAGAGCCTGACCGACCACCGTCCCTCCTCCTTCTCTTCCTCCCTCCCTCCGAAAGCAATATAACTGACTTCCACTGGCGAAGTGAGAAAAAAATTAAAACGCTCTAAAAACAGCTTCTGTAATTAATCGAAGGACGAACGCAAGGCCCAGTAATCGCTATCAATTAACAAAGATGTCGTTAACCTCTTTCAAATCAAGTTACGTTAACAAGCCCTCGCTCATGGTTTTATAAAAGACAATGAAAGCGTTCACATTAAAGCTTCGCTGTTATGCAATGCAATTAAAAACTCGCTCTTAGGTTCAAATTGATTGTGTATTTATTCTTAACACGTGCGCTCGATGTTAATTACATAAATAAGGTTAAAATTACTTCAAACTTTTTTTTTCTTTTTCTAAACGTAAATAAAGAGCTCGAGAAGCTTTAATTCTGACAACTCCAAAATAATTTGAATAATAAAATGGCATTGCTAACTAGAAATCCTCGAATTAACATGTAACGGCAAACTACTTAACGAAGTTTTTGAATATAGTGTAGGATGTTGGCATTGGTGAAAGTGGTGTGCGATTTCAGCATGAAGATAGAACTTAAGCAGTGAATGTGCCTGTCTGTCCGTGGACGCGATATATGTGACTTCGAATTTTTCGGTTCTATTTTCACTAATTGACAGCCGGGGAGAACCTCTTGGTCGAATTCGAAAAATAGCCAGACTCAACTATTCTGTGGGTGGGGTGGGCCAATAACCGTCCAGGGGCAGAAAATTTGATGCAGAATTGAATAACTTTCACTGAAAAACAATGTGACAAATATATAAATTTAACCTACGAGGTGCTTACCCAAAATTTCTAAAATTTTGCTTGTCAAAACATGGATATTTAAAGTTCTAATTTATTACACCTTCTTTGGCTTATATACAACGATTCACAACGATTTTGCTGTATCTCTTCAACGGAGTCAAAACGCTACCCTTCCACAATGTAGAAAATGCAGGGGTGTAGATCAGATGAGTTGGTAAGGTGAAAAAGAAAGTGATCACCAAAAGCCTCCTTTAACACTTGGCAGATCTCAAAGGCAGCTTAGTTGAGCGTATAATAAACTTTATAGCAGATTCTTTCTCCTTAACATCTGCCATTTAGACAACACACAAGCACACGTCACTTACGAAGACTCGAGACCTACGAGAAAGATATCCGCAGCACTGAAAAGTCACCTGAACATAATAATCTGAGCAACAAACACCGGTCATTGCCTCCATTTTGGAGTTTAACAATGACTTAAAGAAAATACACTTTTACGTAATATTCGATGTTTGTAAAAGCTTAAAATTCGGACATTCGCTTAAAATGCAGTAACGTTCCAGTTCATCATCTTTTTTTAATCATTAATTTCCTAGTCTTTTTTTTCATGCCAAAACTTATTAACGGATAAAAGATACGAGAGAGACTATTGTCAAAATTTATCTGGTAATTTTAATTTTACTAATAACAACAATTCTCTCTACTTATAGGATGTACAAGTCGATTGGCTCAACGAACACTTTATTGGTTAGAGTGTAGTTGTTTTGACCGACTTGGACGTTCCGCTCCTTCCTAATTGTGTCGCCTCGTTTGAACGTCCCGATGCCTCGCAGCCACCGACGATGCGGGCTCACGTTGACTCGGCATTATCGAACATCCAATTTCCTCACCCCTTTCCTCTTTATTCCAGAAGCCACGCTCTCGCGTGGAATAATCAGATATTGAAAGAGGATAAAGGCGTGATTTAAACACTCAAATAATTACCAGGTTTTCTTAAGTATTAGACCAAGGAAGCCGGATTGCAAATTCAGTTGGTGTAGTAACAGGGCATCAAGAACAGGCCCTGAATACGTAAATTAAAGAAAATAGAATCACAAATCAATGAAATAGATTCCTCAATTTAAAAATCCCTTACGCTTGAAAAAGAGTTGTTAAACAATGAAATGAACAAAAATAATCAAAAATAAATTCAAATATGGAGTCAATGCTCCAAACATAAGGTAAAGATATTAATGGGAAAATGGAAGGAAAAATTACGTGATCTGGACTTGAACCAGGGATCACGAATATCACGCTCGTCGCCTTTACCAACTGAACTATCGCGGACACAGGACAGCAAGACTGTAATTAATGTGAAATCCCAATGACAGGGCAGGCACCCAGCTCGAAGATCGGGAATTCCTCCTTTCTAAACCATGAAGACTCATTGGTAGAGCGTGGTCCCTGGTTCAAATTCAGATCGCGGAATTTTTCTTTCCATTTTTTTCCATTAATATCTTTACCTTATGTTTGGAGCATTGACTCCAGTTCGAATTTATTACTTTCGCATGAATTTACTTCATCTCTGATAGTTTGGAAAGGATGAATTTCCCGTTCTGCGAGACGGATGCCTGCCTATCATTGGGCTTCATCTTGACTACCCTGTAGCCTGTAGTGACACTTGGAGACAGCCTTGCTGGCCCGTGTCCGCGATAGCCCAGTGGGGCTAGAGGCAAGTGTGATACTTGTGGTGCCTGGTTCGAATCCAGGTCGCGGAGTTTTCTCTTCCATTTTGTTTAATGGCAAGCGGGTAATCTAATTTAATCTGCTGAAGCACTGGCATGATCAGCTACTGAAGTTAAATCGATATAATTGGGCGCTCTTAAACAGTTACTTCCAATAAAATATTAGCGGGGTTTTTTTTTTGTTGTTTTTTTTTTTGGTAAATCCTAACTATCCTGGAGAATCCATATACAAATTGGTTGATAAATTCTTGTTTCCGTATTCAAAAAGCATTATATACTTTTTGCCAAAATAATTGACCTACCAAGAAGGAAGTTTGCAATTGATACGACAGTTTGTACAGGGTGTTGCAGATAGATATCTACAGGGCAGTATAACGGGAAGCCTACCTGCTCGATTGCAGGGGCCGGCTCGGCATCAAAAGATAATTGGGTACTTTTATCAAAAACATGGCAGTTTTGACATTCATCCCCCCTCCCCGACTGTGGAAACTGCTGGCTGCTGCAGGCCACCTTCATCTCCCTCCATTCTGCCAATCGACCGAGCCGACCCCTGCAATCGAGGGGGTAGGCTTCCCGTTATACTGCCCTGTAGTTATCTGCAACACACTGTACGTGAACTGTATATGTATAAAAGAAGAAATTATTAGAATTTTAGAACAATTGAATGCTTTACTGGACAGAAATCGTTACCTAAAATAGCGTTGGTCCACCTCTGGTCTGAATGGTCCACCTAACCTAACCAGCCAGTATCCGATATGGTATGGATTCATAAAATTGCCAGAAGATGTTCTGAGAAAAATCTTGCCAATGACCTCTAATTGGCGAGCTAATTCGACGACGTTCTGGGTTGGTCGCAGCCTAATATCCAAATGAGTTGAATAGGAACAATCTGGCTGGATGTCGCAAGCGCGGAGATAATTCATGGAGAGGCGTGTACTGTATATCCGAGAATTATCTTGTTGAAAAGTAAACCTCGGTGTCTTGTTGAAAAGTAATTACATATAATTTTCCTCTTCCCGGCATTTGAGCACTTGGGTCCGCCTCAGCGACTTGGCTTGTAGAAATGACCCGAGTTTGGTGTTTTTCCAAAATAATAATAATAATGACGATGAAAATAATTAAGTTACTAAGGAGTTTGTATTTTTTTTCGTTTTTTTTTTTAATTTATGGAAAAGACTATATGAAAGTTAAGTGGGGATTTACTTGAAAAGAGTAAAAAGTTAATATGGGATAATACATTTTCAATTGTTTTATCTTTTTTAGCCTCGTCAAAATACGGATCTGCTTTCATTCAGTTGCATTTGGACGTTCCAACAACAAACAATGAGGGTCCTGAAATTGTTAGGCCTAGAGGGGAAAACGTGCTCGGAATCATAAGCTAAATGACAGCCAAAACCATCAAGAGGAAAACAGAAGCCAACTAGCCGAAATGTTATCTCTAGATTTCCTGTTCTAGATAAACAACAGGGGAAAAAAATTAAACGACAAAACACGAGAGAGAACATTTGAAATTCGTTTCTGTTTATTTTTATCAGAAAAACAAAGCTGTTTTTATCCTTTAAAAAAAGGAAAGAAAGTGGCTAAGTTTATTTTACGCTACAACCATGATAAAAATCTACGAGGTCCATTGAACCTTTAAAGAGGAACTCGGGAAAACAGGCTTAAAGATTAGTGAGAACTAATATAAAAGTTTATAATATTAAGTAAACTGTATAAGACCTTGCTGAATGGTCCCCTTTAATCTTAATGTTCACATTGGGAGCACATTTTAAAGAGAAATTCAATTTGCTTGTGCGGACGAGGCCGAGTTCGGTTTACATGTTGTTCTGCCGTGAAGCCAAACCTTAAAATTGTATTTACTATCACTAACCTAATTATCACTAAATTGAGTTTAATAGGTTTCATTTACTTCATTATGCTTATTGATTTCTTTGTATATTATAATCTTATTTCCTCCCGGAGAATTATAACCGGTCTCTTTGTTGTTACACGCTTCAAAGTCAAAGGAATTTCATGTTTCAAATAAAGGCAAACATATAGCAATGAATTTAGAGAAAGTACTTAGCTTCTTTATTTTAAATTAAAAAATTAATTTTTATGATTGTTATATAGAGCACTTAACTGTATTACGGTGGGGAAAGTCAATTTTTTTTTACTACTTTAAAAAAAAAAAAATTCCGCATTTCATGGTTTCTTACTCCGTGAAATGGATACTATACTTAAGACATCATAGTTTCATCAATTTAGAGTCCGCATATAACACACAAGCAGTGTTGGCATTTTGTCCGCAGTGACGTTTCTAAATAAAACTCGAAGCCCTTTAACGAAGGGCTTTGCGGAAACAATAAAAGTAAGCGTATGGAGAAAGTAAAAATTCATATAGGTAATATTGAGTTTGATGTTAGAGAAGAGAGCAATGGAAGAACAGTTACCGAAGAGAATAAAAGCGTACAGCTGGAGAAATTTTCACCGTTTTTATATCGATGTCTCTCCTCGTAAAATCTCCTTCGGTGGATGATACGAAACGGCGACTGGAAACAGATGATGTTGACGTTTCCATCGCTACCAAGGCCCCTTTCACAAGGGTACGCCATAGGCATCACGGGTAATGAAACTCTTTTCCTGAGTAATTTCCTGCTTCCTTAGGACGAAAGCTAGTAAGTATTCTGTTGGGAACACGTGCTTTTAAGACGCTGCCGTCGGGTATTACGTGGACCGGTATGATGACCGAAGACTGCGGCTCCTTCCGCCATCGGCGAATAGCGTCCTCTCGGGGCACGACCACCATTATGCCGCTGTAAATCCTCCAACACGCGCTCTCCCCTTTCTCTCTCTTTCTTTCATTCGCTCGCTTCTTTCCCCTCTCTCTTCCATTTTCCTTTCTCTTTCCTTCTTCATTTTTCACAAAGAAGAAAAAAGGCTGTTCATTTTCTCCATTTAAGTTCACATTATTTAATTGTCTACTTTCTTTTAATTCTTTTCTCCTCTAATGAATAGATAATCCGAAATGAAATTCACCCAAAGAAGTGGCTGCATCCTTTCAGGAAAAAGTCAAGAGAACCAGAATTTTTAGTTATATATGTTCAAATTTAAGCTAATTAAATAACTAATCAAATTTTTATTGCATGAACCAAGCAAGATCCCAAATTCAAATAAGGCAACAATTCATTTGGCAATTAAAACTCAAAACAAGAGAGAACGACTGAAATCTAAATAGAAAAATAAACCTAGAGTGACGAAAGGTCTCGATAGATCAGTGAGTGGTAATCTTTCCTCTCACTAATAACAATTTGCAAGTACGAAACTAATTCCGTTTCATTTTAAACTTTTGGTCTATCCATTTATTAACTACCTGCACATTGTCAAGTATCGTTCATCCAACAATTACTAGAAAAGAGAAAAATATAGAAAACTCCACAATATTAAAAACAAAAAGTATTAACGATCTAAACTAATCTTCCAAGGTACGGTTGGTTCTCCGTAATCTTCTACACAGGACAATCCAAAAGCAACAGAGAAATTGAAAATACAGTACAACGAATCGCAATGTATGGTTTGCTTAGAAATGCACATAAAGAATTGGAAGTTTTGGTTAATACCAAA
This sequence comes from Rhysida immarginata, assembly GCA_023313115.1. Taxonomy (NCBI): domain Eukaryota; kingdom Metazoa; phylum Arthropoda; class Chilopoda; order Scolopendromorpha; family Scolopendridae; genus Rhysida; species Rhysida immarginata. The sequence goes on from JAHWFO010003124.1 coordinate 11,902,859, forward strand.
ATAGTTACATTTCTAACCACCAGACTATAGTTACCTGCAAATCCATTTACATGCTAAGATCCTAGTCTGTTAGGGCAAATCATCACGGATTATGAAACATGGTGTTTTCTTTACGACCCTCGAACAAAAAGACGATCATCCGTATGGAAAACAAGCTCGTCCCCCCGATCACAAAAGTTCCGTGCTAACTGCTCCAAAGGAAGAGTTTAAGCTAGCTGGAACGGAAGCTCTGAAGGTGGCAAGCAAAGGTATATTTTGCCGTCTTCAACAAAATGTATGAATGTTGCCAAAAGTGTATAATTGCCACAGGGCATTATTTCGAAGGCCAGAGTGCTTAAAATATGCTGTGGCCCATACTTCCTTTTTCCGAAGCAGAAGTTCGGGAACTTTTTGAACCTACTTCGTATTGTATCTCGAAGTTAAACAAAAAGTAACTACTTTTCAAGAACGTCATTTCCCTGTTAACGTCGTTTTACTTTGAACATCTGAAATTCACACTTGTAAAACATCGTATAAACACTGAACCAAGCACTGCGATACCACTGCCTCAAACAATAAAACGAATGCTATTGACGATTGGTTTTTAACAGAATTTGTCCTGCTTGGAATGTGTAAATTAAATTAAATTAAATTAAATTAAATTAAATTAAATTAAATTAAATTAAACATGGTGTGTTTGATAATATGCAGTGCGAGAAAATTGTTGGTTAAAATCTTAAAATTAAGTTATTTTAAATATAAGACTTGTTTTCACTTAAACTTAACTTACAATTTATTAAAACGGATGGGAAATATTAATAAAACCTATGCATTAAACAATTTTAATATTAACTTCTTTTTTAAAAAAATCTAACTTCCTTTATCTCCAAAATATCAATTTTCAGGCGATATGTTTATTGGTGTATTATTATTTTTTAATCCAATGATGCTTTACTGCAGCATCCGAATTTACATTAAATTATAATTCTAAAGTTGTTACAAAATATAAAATTATAAATTTTAATTAAGCTTATAGATGCTTTTAAAAAATTCAGATACCCTGTATCTGCTATCAGAAACCAAGTATCGATTCGGAGAATTTACAAGCTAATTGGTTATAAATTCCAGTACTGTCCCTTTGCATTTTCATTTGGAATCTGATTTAAAAGAAAATAAGAGAAAAGATGTGATTTCTCCCTCTTCCACCTGCCACAATATTCTTGTTTTGTTTCTTGAAGTAAAAAGGAAGATGACACCAAATCGAGTCGGTGGTTGGAATTTCCGAACTTAAACAGTGAAATACAGGGAACCGAGTCACTATCTTCGCTTGATGTTCGTTTTATACTTTGGGTTACGACAAAGTTGTCATTAGACAGCGGACAATTAGCATTTTATCTAGAACCCTAACCAGTTCTTTATCCATGAACCTGGGCTGAGTTTTATCTTTTTGACTGCGGGCCTGGGCCCTAACTTTTAAATTGGCTACATAAACGTTAAATAATGGCATACGCGATAGTCTGTAGAACGTAACTTTCCTTAAAAAAAAAAATTAAGGCGGGTTTTAAATTAATCTTTTTCGTCTTAAACAATACTGTCAATTTATTTTGCGTCTTGATATTTTTTTGTAAAACGTGCTTCTCATTTAAGCCATTTAAGAAACGCACTCCTAATGTTACAAATATAAAGAAGAATACAGGATATTTAAAATTTTAACTTATATCGTATCAAGTAAAAAAAAAAATAAAAATCTTCTGTTTTAGAATAAAAACTTAACCAATCAATAGCTAATGCAGTGATTGATCAATAATTGATGATTAAAATCATTTTACACTTACAAATCAGACTTAATTTGAGTTGGAACGAAACCCAAGAAATGTGGACTGTATTGTATTTGGCGTTATTGGTTTTAAAACGCAAATTTGCATTGAATTATTAACTCGCACCAGCTGCGCAGAATAGGTTTAACTCAATTAAAGCTGTGATATTAGGTCGCAAATTATTCCGAATTTCTGATAAAACTTAGAATTTAAAGCTGATTTTATAAAGAACAGAATTATTTAGCACAACATGTTCATTAGAAATGATCTTTCAGTAAAAGATATGTTGGATAAAATAATAATTTTATTCATTTCGATTACAACAAAGAAAGGCTTTTCTGATTCTATTTGAAAATTGGTTTCATTAAAATAATTTTTGAAAACCGTGGTTTTCAAATTCAAATAACTCTAAATTATTTGATGTCGTTCCGATTTGTTTACAATTTTTCTTGTTACTATCACAATTTGAATTTCAATTTAGATATATTAATTTAATTCTTGTAATGCGCTAAAAATATCAAAAATTTGCTTTTCTTTGCTGTTATAGCTTACAGAAATAATTCCAGAAGATTTGAATAAATTATCGACAAACGTTAAAAGTTTACAAATGTTGAAAGAAAAAATCCATCAGAAAATTAGAGACACAAACGATGATAACTGTGATTATTTAATTATCGAGAAACCATGTCTAAATAAAAATAAAATGCTGCAATTCTTCTACGAGATCTAAAGTTTATTATATCTAAATTCTAATCTATATATTTAAGTTACAAGGCCGTTTCTTTCGACAGTTCGTTGGTGAAAACTACTGCATCTATAAACTTCATTTTGGTCTTAAATGAAAGATCTTGGTCTGTAGATTTGTCAAATTTAGTTTATATGTCCATAATCACCATATGTTAGCGCTAATTTACGATTCAAAATTGCTTTAAGTGCATGCGTAATAATAAGATAAAAACTGTCTTTACGTATAGCACATAATTGTCTATTAATTACTTACGTACAATTATTTCATTGGCCTCCGTGCATCGTTCTCTGCTTTTAAGCTGCTCTATTATTCTATTATTCTCTGACGATTTTTTATTTATTTTTTATATTAAAGAGATGGAGATTAATAATAAGATGGGTTTTTTATCGTCAAATTTTGACGGGATTCATCTAGTTTTATTTTAATATAAATCAAAAACCGGCTCCTTAAAGATTTTTTTCTAAAGCGATAATGTTTAAAGCGTTTTTCTAGAGATACGAGTTATTCAAAGCAAAGTAAATACTGTGCGGAATAAACTCTATACCTTTTTTCTGTGCTCACCAAAATACCGGTAAGCGTCTATCTAATGATTACATGGTTAAAATAGATATTCTTTATAATTTCTCCATAGTCTACCGAGATCACCTGCTTTATAAGTTGTCCAGCACTTTGCTAAGACATTTCTAGATAAAGGAAAAGCATATTTCGTTCAATAGATCCTTAGTAAAAGGATGAGAGAAGCTAGCAAACAAGTTTGGTTTATATGCCGCCTACAAAAGTGGACACACGTTGAGTAGACGACCCGGTTTGGTAAAGGACAAAATTCCAACCAAAGAACATTCAGAAATATATCAACTCAATTGTGGCTCGCCCGCGTAGTTACGTAAGCCAAACTCGAAGGAAAATTTCCATCAACAATGAGGAGCACTTCAAATGTGTCCAAAATTGCAAACCCGAAAACTCAGGATTTGCCCAGCACTTTCTAGTGTTTGGATAGATATTGACTCGAAAAATTATAAAATTCAAAGTCGTGTGAATGATGATAGATACCTGAACTTTTTAGAGTCGCTCGCCTGTATCTGATTTGCTGTGTTTTGTTATTCTTTACCAAAATAATGTTTTTTTATACTTGATTATATGTAACAGTATAAATACCTTGTTCTTTATTTCTTATTGGCTATGTAACTATATAAATACCGTGTCCTTTATAACTTGTCATTTGAACTACACCGTTAGCTTTTCTGAGTCTGAATGCATTTTCTGGAAAATAATTAGTCTTTCTAAGGTCTTCGCAAAAGTCTTCGAGGTCACAAGCTGTGTCTGCATTTCGGACAACGTATTTAAATATTTTTTTGGACTTAAGTTGATGATGCTGGATTTTTAGCACTTCGGTGCAGTTGAAATGCCAGTTAAAATGCCAATGATCTTGGTTCTACTTCAAAATCCTATACATAATAGGTCATTTTTAAGTTTTAAATGCGTCGGACCTCTAGCTGTTCCTATTGAATTTTTTAGAGATGACAAAAGGCTTTTGCAGTGTTACAACTGCTTACGATTTGGTCACGTCTCCCAAGGTTGCACCGAGTCGCCTCGATGTAATAAAATCCTTCTAAATGTATTCGTTGTGATGCTCAGCATACATTTAGTTACAGAAAGTGTCCCAAAAATCCTAATGTCAAATGGTTCAAAAGCAAAGTGCTAGAAGGGAAAACATATGCTTCGGTCGCATCCAGCTTTGTTGATACAGGTATGTTTGATCCAAACCAACTGCGCAGCATTTTATAGGACTCTGGGAAATTTGCTAAACCTGTACAAGGAAAGTAGAGGCACACGTTACGTCTCACGAGTCTAATGATCATGGAAAGACACTCATACATGACCATTAATCGAGGGAAACGTTGTTGCAGCATATGGAATGCAAAGGGAATCGCTCCCAAACGCATCGGTTTTACAATTTCCTTATATAAGGAGCGTTCAAAAAAAAACGAGCCGTAGTCTGGAATGTGCAAACCGGTGATAGAAAGGTGATATCGTTGTGTGTGTAACAAAGAGTGGTTCCGACAAGAGCGCGGAAGTTCCAGCCCGCCGCTAGAGGGTGACGGTGGAAGTCACGTGACTATACAAAGGAAGCAGAAGCAAGCGTCAATCGTCCAACGGTCATTCGCGTTGTATAAGCAGTGAGTAAGTGAAATGGAGGCGTCAAAAGAAGAGCAAAGAATTCGTTTTTTGACAGCGGAAGGAGTAGGGGGAACGGACATTCATCGAAGAATGTCACAAGTGTACGGTAAACACTGCATGTCCCTTGCAAGGGTCAAGGCGTGGCACTAGCGGTTCAGGGAAAAACGGGTGTCGTTAGCCGATGATGCACGGTCTAGAACACCAAACTGCATTAACGATGACATCGTCCAGCTAGTTGATGAACTCGTTACCCAGGACCGCCGAGTTATAGTGAAAGCCGTAGCCGACGAGATCGGATTTCGCGTCGGAAGTGTTCACACCATTATAATGGAAAGACTGAATAGGCGCAAAGTGTGCGCCCAATGGGTGCCTCACAGTCTTCAACCACAACAGGAAGCATGTCGAATGCCCACTGTCTTGATCATCTGCAGCGCTATTCCAGGGAAAGGGAATGAGTATCTGGCACGAGTGGTGGCTGGAGATGAGTTTTGGTGTCATCACTTCGAACCAGAATCGAAACGACAAAGTCTCTAGTGGAAGCATCCAGGGTCACCACCACCAAAAAAATCCAAGGCAATCCACACAATCCACCTCGGACGACGACGTCAAGCAGTACGTGCGGAACTTGTTCACAACGCAGCCCCGGGAATTTTACGAGACAGCTATTCACCGCCTGTGTCGCAGTGGGACAAGTGTCTCAACAGCCAAGCCCAATACTTCTGACATACAGATGCTGGTTTCTGTTCCTAGGCCTCCGGCTCGTTTCTTTTTGAACGCTCCTTATAAATTGGAATGTCGACATCGCCTTCGTGTGCGAAACGCACCTGAAATCAACCCAAGTTTTCAATATGCTTATTATCATGTCTATCGCAAGAGTCGGCCTCTGAATAATAATGCTAGTCACGCGTTTGGTGGAGCAGCGATCATTGTCAAGGGCGGAATTGATCATCGTGAGACTATCACTCCCAACTATGCAGGAATGGAAGCAGTTTCCGTGATTATAAATGACGCTGACGCAGGCGAAATTTACTTCATCTCATTATATAACTCGCCTAAACATAGGCTTGGTTCATGTGAGCTGATGAGCTGCTATCCGGGCTCATTCCAATTATAATGGCAGATGACTTGAATGCCAAGCACCATGCATGGAATTCAAAATGCTCCAATCAAAATGGGAATATCTTATATAGATAATGCATTGAACGAGATTGACCCCTTTATTACTGGTCCCCTTGATGACACGTACTACTGTAACCACTCTCCTGTTAGTGTCGTGCTGGATATTGCTGTTCTTAAAGGTTTCTTTAAGCCCTGTAATATATTTATAATAGACGACTTATCCTCATGAAGATTGGGCTTTGCTCTAAGCAGGACTGGAAACTCTTCAGGAATATTCTTCGAGAAAATAACATTCCATAAAAGGAGGTTATTGACAACGAGGGTATCAACACAAATATCAATGCTATCACTCGTATTATCAATGATGCTACTACTTCCAGTGCCTTCACTGTTGATCGAAAGCGTCCCGAACATCTCGACCATCAGGCGTCTCATTCTTGAAAGGAATTCCTGTAGAAGATTATGGCAGCGTAAGCGACTACCCTTCTTCAAGAGGAAGTACAACAGGGTCTTTAAGAGGTGCTGCAGGAGGTTGCATTGCCCTTTTCAGCAACGGCCGCCTTTGAATATCAGCAGGCATGCTTTTCAAAGAACTCGGGTAAATCCTTGATCAACACAATCTCCAGAATCCCTCTCTAATTACTAATCTCTTTATGCTTTTCAACGACCTCAAAATGAAGATGAATTCTGAAATTTGATGAATATCATATGGGCAACAATGCCAGGACAGTATTCGAGTGTTCACTGATTTAATGCCATGTGGGTCATTCCACGTCAGTTCAGGCAGGCATTGGCACTGACCTTTCGGATTTTAATGAAATTTGGTATATACAATTGCCCTAGGGAGTTGGTAATGAATGCCAAATATTATTATTATTATTATTTCATTTTTACGGAAGTTACGGACATTTAAAATTTTCGAAATTTGAGTGGGGGCCTTATCTATGAAGTACTGTAACTTCAATTGTATATTACTTAGAAAGATGTGATTGGTGACACATGAAAGCTCTTTAATTGTAGATTCTATATGAAATTTTTAAAATTAAATTACGCATGCGCAAATATTTGAATTTAATAAAAATATTTTACTTATGCAAATTTCTCAAATGGTGGGTATTATTTTTTCGTTAAAAAATTATTAATATCTTACACATACGTTCATAAAAACGATACAAAAAACTGAAGATATTAATTTTTAAAGCTTGAGCTCCAAGCAGCGGGAGTCAGATAGTAGGGACTTGACTACTCGTACAGGGAAGAGAAAGCGTGTAACCTCGGGACCATTCATTTATTTACGTTTTGTTATTTATATAAATAGTATTATTAATTATAATTACACGAAAAAATAAAATCAATAGTAGCATTACAATAATAATTATATCAATAGGAAAAATGTTTCTTAGAACTTCAGATTGTTTTTTCAGAAGTCAAAAAGGTACTGAGCACCTGTTAAATAAGAAGAAAATTTAGTAAGAAAATATAAATTTGCATTATGATGTCGAATTGTTAGTAATAAAGAAAGTATATTTACTTTACACTTCCTCAGAGTCAGTCACTTCCGAGTTACCCTGAAGGACGAGATGAATTGCAGAGGCAGCTGAAGTTGATACAGGCTTCATTATACAGGGCGATTCAAAAGTTAGTGTGCAGTAGTGTATGGAAACGTGTACAGCACACACATCAATGCACTTTCTGCAGGACATCTTTGCTGATCGAATCATCTCGCATGGCATCTGGCCTGGACGCTCGCCGGACCACACACCTCTCGATTTCTTCCTTTGGGGTGACTTGAAAGGTAAAGTGTATGCAAACAATCCGCGCGCTTTGCCTGGAAATCCGCGCATTTAGGAGGAAATCACAACTGAATTTCAGCCAATCTCACCAGCCATACTGAGCAGAGTGTTTCACAACGTGCAACTGCTCTTTTATCTCGTCATCAGGAATTGAATGTCCCTTAAGGTGCTTTTTCTTTTTTGGGAAGTGGTGAAAGTCGCAAGGTGCAAGATCTTTCATCTTTGAACTGCAGTTTTTCATCTTTGACCTGTAGGCGCTACAACACCTCTAGTGTGTGGCGATTGTTTGCGGGCGAGCGTTATCGTGCTGCAAAAGATGGTCCAAAGCTGCCATTCAATCCTGGTGTCGACAACAACCCCGGACTTCCTCTCCGACGGGTTCACCCGAGTGGTCACAAGTTGGTGCAGTGTGTGGAAAGGGATGGGGATAATGTCGAAAAGTGAATAGTGCATTACATAGAGGACAAATGTAAGTATCAGATACAAAAATTGGAACTCGAGCTTTAAAAATTAATATCTTCAAAACGGAGCAAAACACAGTTTTGAATTTTTTGTATTGTTTTTATGAAAGTATGTGTAAGATATTAATAATTTTTAACGAAAAAAAATACCCACCATTTGAGAAATTTGCATAAATAAAATATTTTTATAAAATTCAAATATTTGCGCATGCGTAATACAATTTTAAAAATTTCATATAAAATCTACAGTTAAAGAGCTTTCATATGTCACCAATCACATCTTTCTAAGTAAAATACAACCGAAGTTACAGTACTTCATACATAAGGCCCCCACTCAAATTTCAAAAATTTTAAATGTCCGTAACTTCCATAAAAATGAAAAAAAAAATAATATTTGGCATTCATTACGAACTCCCTAGGTCAATTGTATATACCAAAGTTCATTAAAATCCGAGTGGTCAAGTGCCAAAACTATAAAATGTTTGCCTGAATTGATGACTCATCTCGCGTAAACTAATGTATTGCTCAACAAGGAGGGCCTCTTATTACTAAACTCTGTTCATTCAGAAGTTAGGCAAGTATAATTATTTGAAATTAAAATCAATTGTTCAGAACATACTTCCACCTTATTTGAAGCATTTCTTCATGGTACTGCATTTTCTCTGTAAAGTGGTGTATAACACCTTTAATGTTACAACAAATATTGAGTCGATGCGAATGAAATGTCCGGAGGGATAGAGCACTGGAGCCGCTTCTCCCTACAGCGGAGTGGAGTTATTAGGTCACATACTTCCTACAGATAGGAACAAATTTCAAGCTTGCCTTGTTCGGCTTGCAAAGTAAACAAGGAGAATCGTGATTTTAAATGGGTCATTCGACGAAAATTACCGCTCTAAACAATAACAAAGCATGTGGGGAGAATACATCCAACGAACAAACTGTTCGTCGATGGCTAGAAGCGGAAATACGGACCTGCAAAACAAGCCACGTGGTCACCCACTTGTTGCGGTTTCCGACGATTTTGAAGCTGACCCGCGAAAAACGTGTCATGAGATAGCAGTAGAGGTAGGTGTTCGCCACACGACAGTTGTTCGGCGTCTGACTGCGTTGGGTAAAGTCAAAATAAGGACATGTAGGTACGTCATGAACTGACAATGGCCAAGAAGACCAGGCGTTTGGAAGTTTGCAGTCTATGCTTGCCAGAAATAAACAGGAACCTCTACTGTGCCGAATCGTCATCTGCGACAAAAAATGAGTCCTGTAAATGATCTGGACACTGGTTAAGCAAGGCACAACCTCCTGAACGGCGTCTTAAGCCATTCCTATACGCCAAGATGATAATGCTCCTTGTGTGGTGGTCTACAACCAGGACAATTCATCGGAGGTTCTTGGCGAGAGGCCAAACCACCAATGCAGAACGTTATTGTGCTGAATTGCAACAGATGCACCGAAGTTGCTGCAAAAGCAATCGGCTTTGGTTTACAGATATGATGTTCTTCTGCTCCAGGACAACGCTCGCACCCATGCCGCACAACGACCGATGCTGATAGTAAATGCTTTGGGTCATGAAGCATGGACTCATCCAGCTTATTCCTCGGACTTATCTCCTACATATTATCATTTGTTTTATCATTATATTATCATTAGGAGAATTAATTTGATATCAAGATATCATAATTTTCACTTATTCGCAACAAAATGAGTTGCTCATTTTCAGCGATCCAATATATAATATGGGATTATTTTGATTTTACTGGAAAATTCTTGTTGAAGCAGACCTACTCAAAAGCAACAACTATATTAAAATAATCGGATACGTTACAATTACAGATTTCACTGACATTCTCCATTGGAGAATGGAAACAAAATCTTTGTCCGTGACAAATTTTATTATCATTGAGAAAACACGTTTGGCAGTAACTTTGTGTTTGACTAACAAAAACTGTAGTTAGAGCAAATCGAACGTGGAATTCTTGATATCAAACAGCCGTTTAGAACAGGATTCATAATCGTATAATAAATTTTTATAATTTTTTTTTGTGTAAATTCAGCGAAATCCGATTATCCTGTATCTATATTATCCAAAAAAACTCTTGCATTTACTTGCTTTTAAAAATTTCTTTTGCGCATTAATTTATTTATATAAAAATTAGAATTTTAGACAAATTTCATAAATAATTTTAGACCATATACCATGAATTTCCCATTACAATTCATGTCTGGCATGAACTACGCTGTTTAATGGTTCTCGTTATGTCAATAAGATCCCTAGAATTATAGCTTTCAAGCTATTCTCAAAGCTGTGACTCTAGAATGAAGTGCCATTATAAATACCTTATTGGATAATGGGAGTCGAATTTCAACGCTGAATGTGAATACAACTAGATTTGGTTATGAATTGGTGCAATCAACAATTTTCCTGTGTCCTATCATCCACGAGATCTTGAGGTTCTCTTCGATTTAAGTGCCAGTACCGCTGAAATCCGATCTCAAGGATCAGCGAAGAAGGTCAGCCAAGACCATTTTGCGGCGGTGCCAGGAATAAAGTCACTGATTTTTTGGCGCCAAACGTGGCTTTTGTAATGAACATCGACTCATGATTACGAGGGGGAAAGAGGGGAGAGCTTTGATCCCGCGACACTCGAGAGAAAACTTTACTGTCTTGACATAAGGTTTGCCTCATTTTGGAAAATTCATTACGTCAATCTCGTCATTAGTTAGAAAAACTCGCAGGCTGCAATTTTCGGGAACTGTCCATATTTCGGAATCGATTTTATAAATATTTAAAAGGTAATACTGTGTAAATATATAACGCTTACTGCTTCGAAATCAGGATCTAGTGAAACAGTGAACTAGAAAAGTTCAACTTTAAATAGCTTTCTCATACAGATTATGCTATGTTGTTCATCTATACATAATCGGATTTTTGTGTGTTAGAATAGTCTCCATGCTATTTTCCTCTTCCCCCCACCTCTCTGCCAGGAAATCATTTGGATGCTAATACGGCTGTGCAAAGCTATTGACGACTTCAATCAGTTTCAACGACCCATCTTCGCTTCAGAAACAGAATGACGGGACCGGACTTTCCTGTTTTCTCCTTAAGAGCACGGGAAGAAACGTTTACAAAATCCAGTCACAGCTATTTTAAAATTCCCCACTTGCAAACGGAGATTGGGAATCCCTTCAGGTGTCCGTTAAGATTTTTCAAATCGATAACCTCGCTCTCTCCCTCTTTTCCTTCTCCACCTTTAAAGCTCCATAATACATAAAAAGGACGAAAGGATTCAAATAAGGGGGAGGGGACATCTTGGACATAAAAAAAGTCGTCCTCTTATTCGAAAGATGCTGCACTTTTACTTTGACATTACCAAGAATTACTTTTTTAAATCTGGTTATAGCCGGTGTTTGCTGTTCGTCTTTATCTCTTATGTTTACATAAAAATACGAGAGGTTTAAAGCTAATAATTTTAATTTTCTTTTAGTTTCCCGCGGTTGAATTAATGGATTGAGGTTTTGCTTTAAAGTAGAGATCTTCAGGAAATTCGATTTTGGAATTTTTATTTATTTAATACCCAATTTACTTTTCCTACAGTTAAACTTAATAATATTAAAACTTCAGTTAATCGACTGATTAAAAATTAAGTCATGATATTAATTAAAGTTATTAAATATTTTCTCTTAGTAATAATAACTATTCGCTATTTTTCTCTATTGTGAAGGCTAAAAATAGAACATGTAATATATGCATTATTCAAAGTTCAAACATCGCTTTAAAAAAAATTAAATGTTTGCCATACTAATTGAAAATATGCTTGTAAAAACATTGTCAATAGGCTAATACAAATATTTGGATTTATCGAAACAGTTCTTATCGAAACTTTTTAATGCAGATGGCCATCAATAAATATTACATTAACTCTAGCATATCTAAGAAAATATCGTTATCAGGTATATTAAAATCGCCATAACGAATTTGAAAATCAAGAGGAGTTAATGCATATGCACCATTTGGCTTCCATTCTCAATGCTACGCTATGCAGAGCAGCTCGATAAGTACTGCAGGGGAGAAAAGTTTCATCGCTCCCAACACACTAGCCTTAATTTGTAAGATAGAAAATATAAAGACATCTATCTCTCTTTTAACAAACGTATCCTACCATATCTCAAGTGAATAAAAATTACTTTTCTTTTTAAAATTGCCAGAATTCAAAAATTTTGATGAAAGTTTGTAAAATACTCAGTCTTCGTAAAAATACGTATAACCTGGTAGAGGAGATTTGATGCTATTAAGGATAGGGACTTTATAAGTGTTTCTTTGGAAACAGAAATTCATTATCTAATACTGTAATCACAAAACTTGAAAATGTTGGCAATATCGTTATTCATGTTCGTCACAGAACTTTCACAATTTATATTTAATTAAAAAGAAAAGTAATTCTTACTTACATTAAATCTCAAGTCTATTTTTCTTTTATGATTATAATTATCTAACATAATTTAAATAATTTTTATCAGAATTAAATTAAAAATCGCCTTTGCCTAGAAGTTTTATCTGAAATAATAACCTTTTGTCTTTTCTTTATCTACGGAGTTTCTACAAAGTCACGTATCATCGTAAAAACCATATTTATTTGTAAGGAAGATTACAGCAATTGCAGGGACTTCGTCTACCATTCTCGAATTGAACAAAGTTAACTTCTTTTCCCTCACAAGTTTCGAACGCGGTTTCTTTACCACGTTAAATTTTTCATGATTTTAAACGTGTCAACAACCCATAGACTTTACGTCTGCAGAACTTAGGAGTGCCAACTTAACGCTCCCTCTTCGACTTTTACTTTAGCAATGGTGAAACACTAATGCATTTTCTTAGGATACGCCGCTATGGGTATTAATAATTAACATGGTTTAGATATTTATATTATAGCTCATTAACATTTCCCTAGCGGATAATGCTTTGCTGTTAAATAGCAACGCAAAATTACAAATTCGCAATAAATTTTGGCGCTATTTACTATATAAAGAATGTAAAAATCTAAAAGATTAAAAAAAATTATTTTTAACAGGGAAGTGTAAAGATACCGTCATTTTTATTCTAAAGGATTCTTTATAATCATCAGTTTTTCTAAACATCCAATAGAAAAATGCAGATAAAAATTTTTGAGAAAACTTTTCAGAAAAATTTTTTGAGGGTTTTGCAATCTAGTAATCAAACTGTAAAACAATGAATCAAAAAATCTTTAACAGTACATTGCTTACAAAATCTTCTTGCATGACATTTAACTACAACACAATTCACCTTGTAAAAATGGTTCTACTTTTTTAGTTAAGTTGTCTGTACAATGTATAACGACTAACAAGCCTTTAATAGTTTTGATTTATTAAGAGAGTTTCCTTTTGGCACCATGCCATTTACCTTTCTCTCTTTTATGAAAGAGCTCAATTTCACGCTTTATTTATTTGCTTTTTTTTTAATATCGCATTATCCCTTTTCTTAGTCGGCGAAGTCATAGAAACAGAAAAAAAATATTTCATGGAGGCCATTTTAGGTTCGAGTTTCGCCTTTTAATTTCGTCGGTTTTAGAGATGAAAGAATCTGGTTTCGTCATAAAATGAGAAATGAAAACAACGAAGGTGAACACGACAAATTAAAGATAACGACACCATATATATTAAAGAGGCTGAAACGGACGATTTTTTAAAAGTTCACTCCATCTAATAAAGTGCAAGACAGCGAGGAAAGGGGTTAATTTCAATTAGAAGACTGTATTCTTAATGAAGAGAGTTTTTGTTTTTAAAATCATTATTCAAAATATTCATTAAGAGTTAGCAAATCCTTTATTTATTTTTCAACTTTCACTGCATACGATGGCTTCAATGTAATCACAGCAGGGAGAATAACTTATATAATCTCAAACCTTATTTTGTTGTTATGGAAAAATAAATTGTTTTTGTTTAAGGAAGAAAATAACTTGTTAAAGAACTAATCCAAACGCTTAAGTGTATCCTTGCCTTATTGTACAATATTTGATACGTAAAGTTATAAAAAATATCACTTCAGTAGAAATTAAAGTGATTTTGATTTTATAACGGATAATTGTTGATTATTAATTTTATCGATCTTATTTATACGCCTTTCCAATATTTTAAATTTTGTCTTTATTCTGTTAGGCCCTATTAATCAAGGCGTGCTTTCCAATATTATTTATCTCTGTAGAAACTTTTTGGCTTCAGTTTTTATTTTCTCACGGAGGCATTATTTTCACTTCCCCTCCATTTGTCGCCTTCTGAACAAGGAAAATGCAGGATGATTCTTATAAACCCGAGCCTTGAACTTTGTTAATTACGCAAAAATAGAGAGCCTCTATAGGGAAGCTTTATAGAGGCCTTTATAGAGGCTCTCTACGCAAAAACGATTAGAAAGTACATACCGTAAATTGGGGTTACTTGAACCCAAATAACAAGCATTTTTAAACAATTCTTCCTATTAATAGACTTAATAACACTAATTCTGCTGTTAACTTAATTTATATTAAATTTGTGACATTTTCTTTTAACTTATATGTTTATTGACTCAATATTTTAACTTAGTATATATGTAATAAATTATGGAAATTTGGGTTCAAGTAAATCCTGGCTGGGGTAACTTGAACCCACGCTACATTCGCAATGGATTAAGCAATTATAATGGTTGGTTTGGTTTGGTTTGTTTGGTATTAACGTCCTTTTCAACTGCCATGGTCATTTCAGGACGGCGTTGTAGGGGCCGCAAATTTTGCCTCGCAAGGGTTCTTTAACGTGCAGCCGGCAAACGACTACACGGGACCAACGGCTTTACTTCCCTTCCGAAGGAAGTGCGTGATCTCAGGATTTTCCCCCTGAAAAAATCCTCGTCGTCCTCGGCCGGGGTCGAACCCGCGTCCTCGGGCATCAGAGGCCAATTATAATGGACAGTGGGTTCATTATAAAACCCACTGTCCATTATAATTGCTTAATCCATTGCAAATGTAGCATGGGTTCAAGTTACCCCAGCCAGGGTTTACTTAGGAAAATTTTAGCACGAGGGAAAAAAAAAAAAATCAGGATTTGTATGGTGTTTGTTGAAGACTCAATAATTTGGGACACAGATGTATTTCCAGCAAAATGGGGCAACATGCTACACGTTGTTCGAGTCAATGGCGACCAACGAGAGTTTTTCCAAGATCATGCCATTTCCAAAAATTTAAGACCACTGAGATCGTCCGACCTTTCCAAAATTATTTTCATGGGGGAATTTTAAAAAACACATCTCCGCATGGAAAACATACCAATACTATTCAAAAGATTGATGGGTACCATTGAGGCATGTTACGGAAAAAATACAGCGCTGCGTGGACATGTAACTCGCAGCAGAAGGCGGGCGTTTCTAGTACTGCTGTCATGTTTTATGTTCTATAATGCTCAATGTGCCACTGACAACAAATGAATACTTAAAAAAAAAATTAGTGTGATGCGTTAATTTAAAAAAATATTAGGAGAGGTAACTTAAAACATATTTGCCCATAGGAAAGTGACACGCTTTTCAAGACATACGTGATTTTTATTGGCCAATCGGCACGTTAAAATGAATAATAATGATCAAATGAGAATTAAGCATTAGTTATGCCCTCTCCCGTAATTATACTTATAAATGGCTATGTTTCGCATTCACAATCGCTATGACTGTCTAACCGTTGCGAGCTGGGAAAGAATTTATCTGACGTTCTTTCTTCCTTCCTTTCTGTGATAAGGAATGCACTCCCGAAGTTAACATAGTAACATCGCAAACATCCTGCATAGTCAAGAGACTTTTCCAACGCTACGGAATATATCAACTGTTCTACACTGTTGATTTCAGTATAGTCGTTTGATATATTACTATTTGGATGTACTAAAATTACACCTTATGATCAAAATATACATTCAACCTGAATACTAATGTGATCTTTTACATATTATCAACATTTAAGCATCTTTGTGCTTGAGTTAACAAAATTCATTAATATCATAAACAACCTCCATGGCGTGTGGCGTAGCTATCATAAACAACTTCCATAGCATAAACAAACTCCATAGCTCAAGCTTTTAAGGACTATTTAGAAAGAGTTTCCTAAACTTAGCGACATACGAAAACTGTTTTGGTCTGTTTGTCAGTGCACAAGGGGGGGGGGGCAAACAGACGAAAGAGGCTAAAGATTCTTGCCATTTACATGAAAGGCAACGAAAAAGAGACGAAAGATTCATTATCCTTTTCGGAAAAAAAACATCGTCGTCAAAATATCGCAGGCGATCTTTTTAACGTGATGATTCCAATATTTTACGGAATCAATCTACCGATCCTCTGAAGCTTTTGTCCTTCTGAAGAAACCATAGCCTTTGCTAGGGTTGTTTTCACATAATACATACTGCGAGTGCCGTCCCACGAAGGTATCACTACGCGGCCCAGACGGCGAGCGATTCGTCGATGCCGTCAGCCTACTTTTTTGCCGTAAGGCAGTGTTGATACTGAATCAAAAAAGAATTCAAATTGAAATGTTTTTATTCATATCTGAACAAGACTACTTCTCCTTCATCCATTAAAGTGACAGCTACTTAAAAAAATAGAGAGAGAGAGAGAGAGAGAGAGAACGAGGAATTTATCAGTTTGGGCCAACAGCCACTCAAATCTCTGTTGAACTATCTTCCATCGAAGAAAAATAGACGCTCTCAACTCGGTATTGCGAACCTTTCCGTTTCAACCGAGAAATCGACGAAATCATGTACTCAAGAAATCAACGAAACCATAGAAATCCACTGATATTTCATTGGATGGACATTCTATAAGAACTTTGAACTATTCAATAATTTTAATTTTTTCTAAAAATATTTACAGTACGGAAATTCGGCTCTA
>JAHWFO010003124.1:11928235-11946386 GCA_023313115.1 Rhysida immarginata
GGGGGGGGGGGGAATACAATTCTACCTGACATCGAGAAAATTGTCACATTAAAACGAAGGAAATAAAATGGTAAATTGCCTCGTTTTTTTTTTTGTTTTACAATGTCGAATTGATAATTAGCAACTCGATTTTAAGGAACTGATGAACGTAATGTGCAATAGGGGGGTAAGGAAGATTACCCGCGGACAGAAATCTTGGACAGCCCTGTTCTACAACCATCCCATTACTGTCGTGTGCTTATTTTAAATCCATTAGATTATGGATTTTATATGATCCGTGCTAATTAACCACTCTAATTAATTAACCGTGCTAAGTAATTCAAACGATTACAAATAATTTTAGAAATGTACGAAGGAGTTACTCTAAAAATTTACTTAACAATCTTTTTTTTTATCGTTATTTCCATTGATATTAGAGTAGCATGTTCCACGTTTGTATAAAACTCTCCCGGACAAAGTCAAAACTGAATGAAGTTACACACGGCATTGTAATCGATCGAGAGCTCTGATCGCAAGATTCCTAGTTCCAGAGTCATGTTTCGAGTTCTTCCAAAGGCACAGAGATTTGTGTTTGCCCCGGAAATGAAGAAAGTTAATTGTCGTGTTAAAGGACGCTCCCAAAATCTAACATGCCAGTTGTAGGTTACTGTTCAATCCAAATTTGGAACTATAAAATGAAATCCTTATTTTCTCTTCATTCAAAGAAACTGATAGCGTCAGACTTTTAAAAAGACGAAATTTAGATTTCTCCCTGTGTCTTAATAACCGTATTTATATTGGATTATTTAAATTGTTTTTCATGCACATAACCTAATATTTATCTAAGTTATGTTTTAAAGGCTTTCGTTATTATCCAAGCCCCTGAAGATACTGAAAAGAGACTCATTCCTAGCAATTATAACTTCACGGGTATTTTAAATATAAACAAGACTTGTTGACTGTAAGACCGGCGCAAATATTTGTATAAACTACTCTCCTTCGCATATGTACGCTGATTAGCATTCTAATCTTTTGGGTTAGAGGCGATTTTAATGGGCAGCAGCGTGAAAACTTCAATCGTTTCATCTGTAGCACTTTTAAAGATCATATCCCCTCCTAGCACCGTGCCCAATGTAGTATAAGCCCCTCCTAGCAATGTGCCATTTAAGTAAAAATAATATTTAATTAAATGCTAATTTTTCATTAGAACTTGGCAATTTCTAAATTTGTGTATCGCTCCCCGCCCCTTCTGACAAAAAATGTTTCGAGCCTCCCAAATTGGTTTAATATATATCAAGGTGAACTCTGATACTTCTCAAATTCAAAAGAAATTACTTTTCTGGATTATATCCGTCCACAACGCTCAGTCACAAGTTCGATTCTCCGATATTGCAGAAAAGAAAAGCAATTTGAAATCTAACCAAAACCAACTTTTAGGATGATTTTTAGGAAAAAGTACTCGTATCTGTTTTCTGTCGATTCTTCACTGACATACACTTATTCGAGATATCTAAAGTGAAGTAAAGTGAATCTCAAAACCAAGTTTTTTTACGTTTTGAAATATTAGTTGTCTTATATTCATTGATAAGAAAGGACAGCACGTATTATATACATTGGAATAAGGAAGGAGATATCCAGCGTTACCCACTTCCAATACTCCCGGGCTTCCAAACTAATCCACTAACCACAGGAGTCGAGAACCCCCTGGAAGTCGCAAAAAATTTGGAAGATACTTAACAAGAGTAATGTTTTAAGCCGTATTACCATAACAGAATTCGTGAAATATTTTTCTTGTGTAAAAGGAATCGCAGTATTTGTTCAGCAAATAAAAATTTTAAGGAGCCCGCACGAGTCCATTTCAACAGTTGAGTGTAGTTGATATGATATGACTTGAGTTCAATTTGAGTAATTAAAGAAATCTCGGAGATACTGGAGGCGCCAATGCATACAGTTGAAGGGAGGCTATGTGGAGAAGGTGAACCAAACTACCAATCTAGCTGTGATATGTCCCTCGTATATTTAATACCGAGTGGTGATTCTCAAAACTTTTCAAGCGCGTAAAGGAGACCTGAGACGAAAAAGTTTGAAAACCGTTGTCCTAACATTTCCTGTAGTTACATCGGTTACATCTTCTATTTCTAGGTAAAACAATTATTATCCTTATATTAGTATTGCTTCATTGTATATTTTTAACATCGTCCATAGTGTAATAAAAGCTAGGAAAATTTTTTTTTTATTCTTCCAAAGAGTAACGGGTGAATGAAAGCGTCTTGTATTTTAAAAACGTGTCCTGTTCTCTTATCAAACCATAAATGCATTCAATTATTAATAAAAACACTATAAACTATATGAAATATACAAGGTGGCCCACCGAAAATGAAACAGGCGTGTTTTGTGACATTTAACCTCATTTGTTTGGAAAACGCTCGGGAACATGTTAACTAATTGGTTAATTTCGTTCATCCAAGTAAGGGTTAATTTCACCCTAAAAATTTTAAATGACAAGGGATGTCAAACAAAAATATCATTTGCAAGTACGATGAACTCGCTTTACAATAATGTTTTCAGTTTTGAATATTTGCGGAGTAAATGCTCCTCAAAGAAACAGACATTTGCTAAACTAAAATACGTGTCTGCATATTAAATGTTGAAAATGCCAACATATTTAAGAAAATAAAACGACTTGACCAATTACATATATTACAAACAACTTATGTAAGTATGCTCAAACAACATTACTAAAAACTGTAGTGAATAGCAATGATTAAATATCGCGTAAATAAGTCGTGACCAGAAATGAAATCAAAACTAAAACTGACTTACTTTCGGTAACTATAAGACTTAAAACAACATGAGAGGCTCGATTAATTCAGAAGAATGACCACTACGTCGATATTTCTGAATCTTCTATATAGGGTGCCTCATAACGCTTTGCCCAAACTTAACAGGAAGGTAGAGGGGATGTATATGAACACTTTTTGCCAATAAACCCATGGTCGGAAATGATTCAGTGTCCAACAATGGCAAATTGAAAGATCACCTTGCAGTGCCAGAAATGAAGAGACATATCTAATTAATTTTACTTATCATGTAGCTTACAGCAAAGGTTATCAGAGTGTGTATTCAAAATAACGACCACCTGTCTTAATCACTGGCCTCACATCGCCGTAACATCGAAAGCCTTCGAAGATTCCAGGCATCTCCTGAACTTCTGTTACCACGGGCCCAACAAGATCGTCCACTGATTCCAAAAAGATTTAATACACCACATTCTTCACATGGCCTTACAGAAAGAAGTCGATTCATGTGAGATCAGGTGATCGTGGTGGCCTACACGACCAATCCATCTGTTTGGAAATCTGAGATTCAGATGATCACGAACCTCGAGGGTGAAATGTGGAGGTGCCCATCATGTTGAAACAATATATCCCGGCGAATCACCAAAGGTATGTTTTCCAAAAGGTCTCGTGTGATAAGATTTTTTAGTTAATGTGATTTTACTTTCAATGCGCCATTGTTGGATACTGAGTCATTTCCGACCATAGGTTTATTGACAAAAATTGTCTCATATACATCTCGTCTATCTCCCTGTTAAGTTTGGGCAAAGAGTTCTGAGACACCCTGCATACCCATTGCCACAATATCGCATTTCGACATCAGAAATCTTCGAAAAATTTTTAATCATATTTCTTTTGGTACAATATATGCTATTGATTGACTCTGGTCGGGCCTCTCTAAAATTAACATTTTCGAGATATACGCTATGACGAAATTTTGTTCTTTTGGACTACTATATCTAGAAAACTCTTCGGATTACAAACAGTAAAGATCTTAAATCAACTCAACCTGAAATTTCATATGCATATCATATATTAGTTATCCTGAACTTTTTATGTCCCGAAAACAAAAGCAATAGCAAAATTTCAAACTTCTTTTAAAAGCAATGACTGTTCGGCTAACTTAAAACATAATGAACAGTTTAAATTGAATTCCCTTATATTTGTTTAAAGAATATAAAAAGCCCTTGAACTTTAAATGTGCAGAAGAAATATTTATTCAGGTTGTACATAACAAAAAAAAAAGGACCATTCTTCTTCGATTCTTTGAGGTCTAGCTTAAAGGCTTGATGTCCTAGGGAACATTTCTAGTTTTAAAATGTCAACGTAAAATTTGCAGATATCATTCCTGAATAAGAATTTTTTGAGGAATGCGTATAAGGTGTGTAATCTGGGGCCTCAATCGTCACGAGAGCTCATTCTACACTTTTTCATTTTGTGCTTTTCCATTTGGCTGTAAGCCAAGGGCATCATGTAAAGCCCGAGCTCGGTAAGCATATGCATGGATTTAGACATAGAGACAAATAAACAAACACAGCATTAAGTTAGAAAATCCAATTAATAGCTATTGTCCATTCACTATTTTTGAAGTAAGATTATTTTATATGCAACAACTTATACAAGATACTTAATGATGTTATCTCTCTCTGCGATAGAAATTAAGAAACTAGCGAAAATCAAAAATTCTAAGAGGCAACATTCACCGGCAAAATTCACAAAATTATGAGCTTTTGTTGTGGTTTATTAATTAATACACGCTTTCTAAGCTTTACCATTAATGTCCAATAACGAATTAAACGAAATAAGACTGTGTTAAGCTGTCCTCTCCAATGACGGTACTGTCTATTCACTTTTTGGTTATTTGTCCCTTCATAAATTCATAGCGCCCATAAGTCTTTAACTTAATAAAAGTTATTTCTAATACCGAATTTTGCCAAATTAGAAATAACCCAGGAATATAATATATTAATACCGTTGTGTGTAATTACGAATTTAAATATAAAGAAATTTAAATATTTTGCGATATTATCATTAATTAGAATGCACTACTTGCGCATACATAAAATATTTCCGCTGCGCATTGTTCTTAAATACAAGACAGGATTGAACGCAACAGATTTAAACATTATAAAAAATAACTGTTAGGAAAAAAATATTACGCTTTCTAACCGTCTAAAAGCAACATTTCTTAAGGAAGAAAAAATTGAAATTTTAAGCGTAACATTTGTTTATTGAATATTCATGAGCAGAAACAAAATAATAAGAGAACTATTTCCCAGGTAGAAATGAATTCTGTTTCAAGGTGAAGAGTAATGGAAGAACGCCGGGATCTGCGGAGGAAACTTTTTTTTTTTGTTCTCCTCATGTTAACTTTATGTTTATTGGTGTTAGCGCTGTTTGTCGGCTTCGAGCAGCACTTGTATAACGCGAAAGAAGCGAAGAAGGAAAAGATTACCTTGGCACGTGCGAGCGAAATGTTTAGGCAGTTTATTTTTTCCTCTCTATTTTTCCTATTTTTTTTTTCTTTTCCGCGCGATATCCAAAAAGAACGCGCTTTCAATGGTTCCTTATTCTTCTCTCACTTCCATAAAGCTGTTTAATTTAGTGTTGCCGGCGGATCGTTCCCGTCTGGCAATTGGGAAACTCTCCTACACCACACACACTGACACACACTCTCATGCACCCCTGCAATACCCCCACCGACCATCTCAGACGAAGAGGATTAGTCGATCCCTGAAAATTGTCTGGGCGTCTGGCAAAGGCGTTCCTGATGGGCTTCGGCCTATGATTACTTGCGGCTGGTCGCTGCTAAGCAGGCGCTCTATGTGAGACTCACGTGGTTCGGACGGGCACGTGCCTAGAATAAGGAATGCTCTTTTCCCGTTGAGCGACAATTGGCCATCGACGGGGCACCTCAAGCCATGAAGCCCACACATTATAGAAAGAAAAAAAAAAGGGTCGGAGATGAGAGAAAGGGGTACTGAACAAGAACATGGGCATTTCCCCCCTCTTTTCTATTCTTCTTCCCTGAATGGTAAAATTTTCGCTGAAAGATTTCAAGAGATTTAAGTTGTACAAAACAATTTCTATAACTTTACGGTATTCGATTGTATTTCTTTCTTTCTTTCTTTCCTTCTTACTTTCTTCTATGGTTCCTTCATTGTTATTTATTTGTTTGTTTTTTTCCACCGATCTCATGCTGGAAGCAAAGGAATTCAGCACTCACTTTGCCGTGAAGCCTACCAACGCATTTCATTGAAAGAGAAGGATGATGAGACGTTGCCAGGCAACGAGAGATGCGAGCAGCGTCTCTTCCTCCGAGGTGCTTGTCAAGCCGATAACACGAAATCCAAATGACGTCAAGCCGTCACATTTTAGATGTCCAGCGCCAACTGAGTTTGTTAAAGCGACAAGAAGTGCGCAATGCAAGAAAAATTAAAAAAAAACAAAAAAAAAACCCATAAAAATATGTGCGCTTGAAAATGTCAACGCTTCGTACAAAAGAGTTTTAAAAATAAAACGAGACCCTTATTACTACGCAGCCTAGAACCCACGTGCTGTGCGGAGCGCGAGTACCAGTTGCACTAATCCGCTCCCGCTCCACACGGGCCAAAACTTCATCACACATCGCACAATTTTAGCACCGGTGATATTTCGAGGCCCGCTATGTACCGAGCAAAAGGAAGAAGGACAGAAAGAATTGCGTTAAGCGAGGCGGCGATAGCGGTCCACTTACCTGCAGGAACCAGGGCCAGCGAGACGGCCAGCAGTAATAGCGCACATCTCATGGCGGATCGTCTCTCCAGCTGCGTCGGCTGGGACTAAGGAACAATGGCTGCACAGCTGCGCCTCCCGTCACCGCTCACAGATGCACAGGACTGCTTCTCGCACTAGAGAGGGCGCAAATGCTGCTTAAAAATAGCGAGAAACCTCGAGAATAACGAAGCTTCTACTGACATTCCCACTGCAGCGACCCCAAGTGAATTTCCTGCGAAGGATACGCCTCTTTCCGTGCCAGCACTCGACCACAAAGAAATAATTTCGTCGCTCCATTGAAAATAGTTTCCACCAACGCTTCTCGTTTTTTTATTCATCAAATTCTATAATTAAGTCTTATATCTATATTGGCGATTCTCTCCTTTAATTTATGCGAACGATTTATAGTGAATACTTAATTTCAATAATAACATAGCAAGTTTCAAAAGCTTTTTTCCCGCATAAAAAGAAGGCTTTGAAAATTATGATGATTATTTTTGAACATTTTAAAAATAAGAATATAAAATGCTTATGCCTTTGTAATTAGCTATCTTATATGCAGTGAGAATCTAAAAAAAAAAAACCTATAAAAAATAATTAAACTTAGAAATAGAAATGAAAAAAAAAAATATTCTATCTTTACAGCTTTTTTACATCATTTACAATTTAAGCTTAACTTATAGTCTTATGTTGATGATAAATTATTGATAAAAGCCTATCAAGATTATGAATTAAAGATTTTCAACTTGAGGTGAACCACGACCTAAAACTTATTAGTAAATGGTTTGAGGAACGTTCAGGTAAATGACAAAAAACAGATAGAATTAATGTAACTAAAAATGTCAAAATGAATATAATTAGAATTATTTCTGATAATAATATGAAATTTATTACTCATATTGATTATCTACTAAGAAAATTGAGGAAAAAAATCTTTCTATTTAAGAAGCTAGCTAGAACTTTGAGTAATAAAGAAATATAAATGGTATATAAAAATTTGGTAATACCTTTAACTTATGGAACAGTGATATGGTCCAGCACTCATGAAAAATATCTTTATCCATTAAAATGATATATAACTCTATATTACGATTATTAACTCTAAAAATATCTCGATATGAATCGGAAAAACTGACGTTTCAGATAGAGGCTATTCTTTGTCAAAGTAAAGAAGATAATGGAGAATCCATTTTTATTTTTATTATTTATTATTTTTATTCCAGGGTTCTTGTGTCTAGTCCTTTTTTTTTCCCCACATCCATCATTCCATAAGAATCGGTAACAAAAGCATGTAATGAATATGAATTACTCGACTTTGATTCGCTAAGTAAATATTACCTTTTAAGAGAAACAGCATCAGCAATAAAAGTCAAAGATCATGAAATTAAGACTTTTAAAATATAAAACATAAGGATCATCAACAAGTATTCCATAATTTTTGCCAAGAGTAATAGTTATATCATTATGATTTTCTAGGTTACAATCCAGTATACAGTGAGCAAAAAAATTATCCATCCAGCAGCTTTATTTTAATAGGAACTGAAAATCGAAGAACAAGACTTCAAATTTGAACCAAGTAAAGTTAAAAATAATTACCAAAGAAATTCCTTTCCCATTAAATTTATGAAACTATGGAATAGCATCCATCCCTAATGAAATTATTAGTACAATCTTCGATTGCATTGATTTTAAATGGATATAATATTGTAAGCACTTTAACAAGAAATAAGAAAATATGTAATGAGTGAACAGAAATTACAACAATTATAACTTATGAAAGTATAATATTGTATCTTGTATATATTTCACAGTGAATAGGCCAAATAAACTAATAATAATAATAATAATAATAATAATAATAATAATAATAAATTCTAAACACCTGTCACATAGTAAGGAAATTCCTACACCCAAACATCAATACTCCCACGAGTGCAAAACTTTCCCTCACTCGCATTTGAGTCCCTTGGGCTTGGCCCTCTTTTGGGTCCGCCTCTGGGATTGGCTTCCGGACTTGATCCGAGTTTGGCTTCCCCAAACAATGATAATAATAATAATCAATCAATCAATCAATCAATCAATTTATTTCAGCATGTTTTTGATACATTGCTCAACAGGATGAGCCCAAAACGAGCAATGATTATAGATAAAACAAATAATGATATAATTACAGGTAAAGACTAACTTAACAAAAACATTATTATAATAAAGTAAACTAGACAGGTAAAAAAAAATAATACAAAATAAGCAAAAACATTGTCCAAATCAAAAACAAAACATAACATGAACGATTAATTCCTATTAACTATTGAAATTCTTAAAATATTTAAAATTACAATCGCCAAAGTCGATATCATTAAAATAATTATTAAAAAATGATTGTGCTCTATTAAAAAATGCGCCTCTGAGATAATCAGTGGCAAGTCGATGTGTTAGAAATGTTTTTTTTTTTTTTAATCTAATGGGTCGAGGTGGAAGAAAGAAATTAAACTGTGATAGAAAATTAAAACAGTTATAACCATTATTATAAATTTTAAACAATACAATCGTATCTTGTATTAAGAGTTCTTGGTAAACAGAATTTATCCTCATACTTTCCATAACTCTATGATATTCGATTTTGAATTTCCAGCCTACATATCTTGGAAATTTATTTATTACTATAAAAATTATCAATAATTTTATTTATTTATTTATTTACTTACTTAAACCATGATCAACAATTAAAAATAACTAGTTAAAAATAAAAATTACAATAAACCACAAACATGATCAAATTCTTCTAATGGTACCCGAAGCCTAATTTTTAATAATAAATAATAATAATACTTTTTTTTTTTACTTTATATATTTTTTAACCAATAATCTAGTAGTAAAATAAAATAACAAAAATAATAAAGGTAAATCTTATTTCTTAAAAGAAAACCCCCAGTTTAATGGTTATCTCAAATTATCCCAACGTGTTGAAAAATTTCCCATTTGTCTCACATGATGGCAGCCTTTGGCAAAGCTCTGAAGTTGAAACCATCACTGTAACTGAAATTCTCATTTTCTCTACGATTGAGTCTAGCACCATGACCAAACTCTTCATAAGAAACACTGAAATAAAAAATATTATAATTTTCATAATATTAATTTGAATAACTAAGTGCAGAAAATATTTAAGTTTTATTAATATACTTTCTTTATTGCATTATTGTTGAGTTGGGAAGTCATGTAAAACGCTTCTGCCTAGAACAACTCATTGCTGTTATAGAGGGCGCTAATTTGGCCGACATGTCCAGCACACTTGACGAAGTTAATGGACTTGTGGATTATTTAAAAAAAAAATGAATGACCTTAGAGATTCACTATTTAAATTTGCATGCTTGTTTTGCTTGTTGATCGAAATGTAAAAATAAACAGAATCATATTTACCAGGTAAAGTAATAACGATGATTGCCAGATTGGAAACTTACAACTTATCACAACGTACATTGTATGGTTACCGATAGCTAACAGTATAACAGGTACTTACTTAAAAGCGATTGTTGTTTTCTTTAACGCATAAATACGATTTCATAGTCATCGATCGCGGCGATATGCATTTTGAAGAGTAATCTTGGACTTTTTCTTTATTTTTCTTGAGCAGCATAAAAATAATACGCAGCCTAATATAGTAAAGATCAAGATAAAAAAAAAAAAAAAAAAAAAAGCCTTTCCCCATTTTGTGCGTCCAAGAATCTATGGATCGTCTATACAGTTCCTTGGCTAAAAAACATCCCAGATATCATTACTGCAAAAATATTTGCTTTATGAGCATTTTAACATTTGAAATTTTTTTGACAAATAGTATATTGGCTGCGATTTTAATTACTAAGTCTGCACATGGACATATAACAATGCCATTTAGTATGATGCCACATGCACGTATGCATTGCTTACTTATCCAATCGCATACTTTTCTGAGTAACACTGGGATGAAAATTTTGAATGCTTAAACAACGATTTTTGGGCATTATTAAAAACATTAATGGTAATTGTAAAACATTGTTTGGTTATCGTCAGTTATTTTCACATTTAAGTACACCATGATAAACTTATTTATGCTTACATAGTATAACTGCGTTTTGTTCAATTTTTATCTAATGCATTAAAACGATCTCAAGAAGCTCACTATGGAGCGGTTTTTTTTGTTTTTTTTTTTGGCGCTATCTTTGCATTCCAACTTTATCTTCATGTTGTTTCACTTGATGTATTTAAGTTCTCTGTAAAATATCTTTTATTATGCCCCTAAATGTAAGCAAACTACTGATGCATCCGAAAAGCAGAGGTAAAGCATTGCCTTAGGAAACAAAACTATCATTCAGAAGTTGTGAGGAGTACACACTATACAATAATATACACTATATCATTTTACATAATCGAAGTAGTGTCAAATAATCACATAGCTACCTATTTTAAATATATTGTAAATAGGATTCTAATCTGGGCCAAAAGTAGTATAATATGGAAATTCTGAGGAAAAGTTTACGAACAATGAAAAAGTTTACCTGAAAATCTTTTTCTCCAAAAATAAAAACAAAGAAAATAAATATTAAATATTGTGGATTAGTAATTACAAGATATACTTGCTGTGCCTGATACAAGCAATAAGACTACAATTTAACATTATTTGAAATTGTTGAATACTTTTTTCTAATCATTTCACCTAGAAAAGAAATAAAGGGCAAGAAAACACAATTCCACAAACAATGTTTAATAATACCTCATATGTACATTTTGCTGACAGTGTCAGCTTCTTCAGCGAGAAACAATGGACAATCACAAAACATAAAGTCGAAGTATACAATAGGTTTCGTTGGTTTATTAGAAATTTTGGCGTCGACTACTAAGGTCATTTTGCACCTTTTACAGAAGTTATATCTGTACGCAGCCTGGGACAAACACAAACATCCATGCCCACAGCGGAATTCGAACCCACAGCCAGGGGGACTCGAGAACTAGAAAGCCTAAGCCCTCTCGGCCACCTGGCCAGCAAGTGTACAATAGTGAACAGCCTAATTTATAAATACAGAACCTTTAAAAGTGTTACGCTCTTTCAGGGACCCTAAACTTTTGCCATTGTTGGAATTCTGGGAAATAGCTAAGAATAAACATGCCAATAAACTTCTCAACAACCGATGTTGGTCCGATGTCGATAATGGGAGTGGATGCCTTTTGTAGATTTCATTTTATAAGAAAACTTTTTCTTTGTTTGTGTTTAGGTTTTTCAATAGTATTTCAATGATAAGGGAACTTTTTTTCCATTTAAGGGGTGTTTTTGTCTGTTTCCTATTAAGGTTCCAAAGTGGTTAGTCATACCCTTTACCTGATTGGTCGTTCTCGTTGTTGACTTAATTCTCTGATTTATTAGTTTGTGTTGCTGGTTTTGTATAAATTAGGCTGTTCACTATTGTATACTGTGTTTTGCAATTGTCCGTTTCTGCTGAAGAAGTTATGTCAAAATATACATACGAGGTATTATTAAACTTAGTTTGCGGAATTGTGTTTTCTTGCCCTTTTATTTCTTTTCTAGGTAACTCGTTGTTTTCTGGCTGTTTATGTTTACTAATCATTTCAATTGAATTTTTAGCTTGGTATGAATGGTTTTTTGTTACAATTGATGACCCAAATGAAAACCTTAAATCTTTTTTTATCTTGTAATTTATTGATATAATATTTATGATATAGGCATAATTGCATTCAATATAGATAGTCAAGAGCAAAGTATGAATACCTTTACAAAAAAAATTCTTTTGGCTGAGTACGCAGCCATTCCTGTACTACCTGCTGCACCTCTATGTTGAATCTAAAATTTTGTATATCGTCGTCTCTTTGAGCTGTCCAAAGGTGTGGTAATCATGGGGTGAGGTCTGGGGAGTAGACCTACTGCTTCATAGCACTGCAAAAGATCTTGATAGGCGTCATTATGCCATTCTTTCAATTCTTAATCAGTTAGTGTGGTACCCATCTTGCAAGCATTTTGTGGAACTGCAAAACAGCATATATGAATAATAACCAGAAGTGTGGCTTCCATTGCTACTGTGTGCACTTGTGTCACAGCAAGTCTGAACTTAAGCCATTTCAGAACTTGTAGTCCACTATATTTGTAGTGACAGATGTATATCATCATGCTGAGTTTTCACATGTTGGTCAATTTCAAACTCCCCTCCACCCTCCTGCCAACTATTCAAAAAAAAAAAAAAAAACAAATCACAGAATGATGTTCCCCTTTGGTGCATATTACAAGTAGGTTAGCCATTCTAACAATTCTGTCAAGCCATGGTATGATTATACGAGGGAAGTTTAATAAGTAATGCAACACATTTTTGTCTGAAAAAGGGGGTTGTTTTATTCAGCATTCAAATACAGCATGTTATTCCCCAATCTTTTAGCTACACAACACTATTTTTAAACATAGTTTCCATTCAATGCTACGGCTTTACGCCACCTTGAAGTGAGGGCCTGTACACCTGCACGGTACCATTCCACTGGTTGATGTCGGAGCCAACGTCTTGCTGCATCAATAACTGCTTCATCATCCGCGTAGTGCGTCCCACGGATTGCGTTCTTCTTTGGGCCAAACAGATGAAAATCCGTCGATCTGCTCGAATGAGAGTGTTCGTATGTTCCGACATTGCAGGAATCAGAGCTGTGCACGGCCGGCCAGCTCGCGGGAGATCAGACAGTTTTGCTTGACCTTGCAGCAATGATGACCCAACGACTCACTGTGCTTTTGTCCACTGCCAGATCACTGTAGACATTCTGTAAGTGCCTATGAATATCTGAGATGCCCTGGTTTTCCGCCAAAAGAAACTCAATCACTGCCCGTTGTTTGGAACGCACCTCCATTGTAGACGCCATTTTAACAGCTCACTATAGCGCTGTCACCTATCAGGCGTCAATGAAACTATAAGAGATGAAGCGGAAATGTTTGAAAATATACCACAAGAAATGTCCTGTTTTTTCAACCAAAATTGGCCGAGAAAAAAATGTGTTGCATTACTTATTGAACTCCCCTCGTACATGGGCGTAGCCAGGGGAGGAGACCACCTGGTCAGAAAAAAAATTCAACATGTAAAGAAAGAATTTATAACGAGTCAGTAAATAAAAATTCAAAATTTATTAGCCAAAAGTATAGAGCTACTCTTACCGGGTGTTTCAAAAATGACCGGTATATTTGAAAAATCAATAAAAACTAAACGGGCAGCGATAGAAATACACCGTGTGTTGCAATATGCTTGGGACAACAGTAAATTTTCAGGCAGACAAACTTTCGAAATTACAAACGGTGTATTTCTATCGCTGCCCGTTTAGTTTTTATTGATTTTTCAAATATACCGGTTATTTTTGAAACACCCTGTATAAAAAGCTCAAGCAAATATCGTGAAAATTCAGAAAGATATTGTCGAGAGAATGAGTTGAATTTCAGTTGCTCTCAAAATTAAAACGATTATGGGTTTTAAGAATTTCAGTTGCAACAATTTTTTATAGGGTACCCATTTTGCCATATATGCGTACTGTAAAGCACATGCATTGAATTTAAGTACTGTATCAGCAAGAAAAATTTTGGAAGTAAGAAATCTTATGGATTCTATTAATTTGTTGCATTTTTCTTCGATTCGAGTCCCAAAAGACAAAAGATGCTATGAGTCGACAAAACCAAATTTCCTGGTCTGTGTAAAACAAAATGGGTGGAACATCATGCTTGCTTCGATGTGCTTTATTAATTATATTACATTCGGTCTGTAGTCCTAGTGATTACCCAGAGCAGTGGGATAGAGAGACTCGAACGTAACGAACTTTGGCACACTGTCAACGTTTGTCATTACATATCAGGTGTTGAATGGATGTGGCTTGCAAGCCTTTCCTGCTAAGTTGCAGAAGAGAAATCAAGACATTTACAAGGCATTTTATAACTCTTAAGGTAAAATATTGATATTGAATTCATTCATATTTTTTATCAAGTGCTTGCATTGTCAACAAGACTTGGGATATGCCCAAGGAGGCCAAAAGTTTCAAGCTTGCTGACACACAAAAACAACTGTCCAGCAGATACACCATTTCAATACTATAAAAGAGTTGTAGCAATCCCCCTTTCTTGATGGCGTCTGTCTAGAAATGGACATCAGGTTTAATGAAGAAAACTCATTAGTTGGAAAAATGTTCGTGCTTGTTCCATCAGTAATTGCCAGTACCACTTGTGATGTTGCACAATTTGCGTCTGGAATAATGATCTTCCATCCCCTACTGGAATAATGGTCTTCCATCACCACAAAATCTTCATATTGAATTTCAGAGATGGCATATGATGTGGAAAGAAGACCCTGCCACACCTAGGGGTCTTCAGACCTAGTTAGCGCACTTCCCCAGCCTGATGAAAAATTTTTTAAGAAGAGCTTCCCAGAAGCCAGAGTTTTATTAAGAAGAGCTTCCCAGAGTTTTATTAAGAATAGCTTGTTCTTTACCATTTTCTACTTGCGAAACTGAGAGATCATTTTTAGCCCTGCGCATAATAAAAAATTTTCTTCAGAAACGCATGAATGCAGAAAGACTGACTGGTTTAATGCATTATGATGTGAGCATATTGGTGTCTGATATTGTTAAAATGTAAATTTAATGTCATCCTGGACACCTGTTTTTAAAAACTGTTTTTTTGGAGTGATTAGTTGCTTGATACAAATTATTTACTGTTTTGACCTCATTTCTTAATTCCTCTTTCATTTATGAGTAAAATATATATATATATAAATTATTAATTGTATTTATTGCATTAAAGTTAAATTATAACTTTTTCGGCATAGCATATAAAGGTAAATCTAGTTGAGGAGAACTTTTAATAAAAAAAAAGAATAGCCAAGAATTCATCAGGTTCCCCCTCATTGAAAAAATTCTGGCTATGCCCCTGATTATAATAAAATCTGTTGGTTGCTTCAAACAAAAAGTAATGATCGTGTCAATTGAAATTTTTATCACACTTGTAAGGTTTTTATTTGAATCACCCTCGTATTTTCCCTTCAGTTATTTCTGCTATAATACATAAATGTATTTCAAAGAAGCAGCACATTGTAGGAGCCACTATAAGGCACAACATGATAAAACCTTTATTTTTTTATTTATCTTAATTTTCAACTTTTTGTTTAATTTCTTTCTTTCCTTCTCTTTTCATGAAAGCTCATTTGCACCATAAATTTATATGACAAGCAGATATATATATAATAAATAAATAATATTAAATAAATTTATATATCAAAATTTGTGCAGATTTATATAAAAGCTGTGATGGCATTCTTGCATCTTGCTTTATCGTCCTCAAATTCATACTGTACGAGGGTTGGTAGAAAAGTAATGCTTCCACGGCTATAACTTTTTTATTTGTTAACCGATATTCAAAATTCTTTTTGTATCTGATACTTACATTTGTCCTTTATGTATTGCACTATTTACTTTCAGGGGTCTATCTGCGGCTAATTTGGTACCAGTTAAGGGTACCTTCACAAAATTATTTTAAGTGGAAACTGTATCTTCACAAATTTTAACAGTGTTTATCAACGTATTACCTTCGGAAACGGGCGTTTATCAATGTAAAAAATGTCAATTCAAATAAAAGAGGCTTTTTTAAAATAATCCCAGTAATTTATATTTTTTGTTAAAACTTTTCACAAAAATGGGCATGGATTTTGAAATTGTAGATGCACCCCTGACTTTTCGACATAGTCCTCATGTCTTTCCATGCATTGCACCAACATGCGACTAGTCGGGTGAACCCATCGGAGAGGAATTCCAGGGTTGTTGTCGATACCAGGATTGAATGGCAGCTTTGGAACCTTTTCTGCATCACGATAATGCCTGCCCGCACACGATTGCCACACACTAGAAGCTTTGCAACACCTACATTTCAAAGATGAAAGATTTTGCATCTTGCGACTTTCACCACTTCCCAAAGAAGAAAGAGCACCTTAAGGTGGGGACATGAGTTGCGATTCTGACGACGAGGTGAAAGATGCCATTCAATCCTCGTGTCGACAATCAACCTCGGAATTCCTCTGCGATGGGTTCACCTGACTAGTCACGCGTTGGTACAATGCGTGGAAAGGGATGGGGACTGTCTAAAAGTGAATAGTGCATTAGATAGAGGACAAATGTAAGTTCCAGGTACAATTAGAATTTTGAAAATCTCTTAACAAACAAAAAGTTACAGCCCTGGAGGCATTACTTTTCAACCAATCCTCGTATTTTTTCTGCTACAGAATAAATAATTTTTGTTAAACATTTCAATAGAATTAAAAGGTAGACTTCATTAATGTATTGAATGTATTAATGTATGGAAATAATGACAAAATCACATGGCAACAATTCAACTTATTTTGTCTCTAAGATTAGCTGAAAAACTTTTTAAAATCACTTGGGAGTTAAATGTAAATAACTAATTATGTGAAGTTGTAAAATAATAGAAACGGTTTTTAAGATATTGAAAGCCAAAAGTTTTAAAGCATGTTTTTATTTGATTAGTTGGTGACATGAATGCTAAAATCTGCCTGATGTGATCCATCCAATTTTATTCATTGAAGGACTCAAATTGAAAAAAAAAACAAACCAATTTTACCATTATTTGTTTTATTTTATTGTGGTAATTTTAAGTTAAGTTTATACACTAACCTACAAAATAGAATGGACAGTACGCAGAATTTTTTTTTCAGGTACAATGGGGGCTCCCTCTCCCAGCGAGGAATTGGGTGACTATTCCTGTTAGGGAATTTAGCGCCATCCCAGTAATGAATAATGACTGCTGTGACAGTAGCTGAAATGAGATGACAGTAGCTGCTGGGATCGATAGTTTTATGTCCCCTCCAAAAGCATGGAAAAGTACACAGATATAAGAAAAGTGATATTTATTTAACATTTTGTTGCAGCTTCACATGCTGAAATAGCATCAGCTTCCCTCTCAGCATACTTTCTACAAGATTCAGATAAATAGCTTCTGATATTTGAGTCCATTGTTGCCCAAGAACCTAGCCATAGTATCATAAATGACTTATGAAGAACCTAGCATAAATAAAGTAGATTTCTGACCAAAAATATTTGATTAGGTTAAGGTTAGCTGTATGTGGGGCACAGAAGCAATAGGAAGCTAGATGTTTTAGTTCTTATTGCGCCGCCAGAGTGTGCAAGGTGTACAGTTTTGGTATTGGCAACATCCGGTAAGGTTAAGTTAGCGCGAAAATGCCGTACAATTGTTGTGTTCCACAATCCTCGGTAACGTCTAAGAAGTATAAAGGATTGAAATTTCATTCCTTTACAAAAAATGGAATTATAAGTAAGCAGTGGATTCAAAAAACCAAAATCTGGAAAGAAAATTTCAAATCACATAAAATTATGCCGTCTTCATTTTCTCCTGAAGATTACACGGTTATGTCTCAGGATAAATAATAGCGTTTTATTAATTTATCTTAATTATAAATTTACGTTAATTTACAAGATGTTAATTTTAAAATTTAACATTTCATTAATGAAACACTTATATAATTAATTGCAAATTTTGAAGGATTAAATTAATA
>JAHWFO010003124.1:11946486-12043660 GCA_023313115.1 Rhysida immarginata
TAAATAAATAAATAAATAAATAAATAAATAAATAAATAAATAAATAAAACTAAAATAAAATTAAAAAGTTTTAAAACATGATCAAACCTTTAATTATTATATAATTTGTATTTTTTGAATCCACTGCTTACTTATAATTCCATTTTTTGTAAAGGAATAAAATTTCAATTCTTTAGTCTTCTTAGACGTTACCGAGGATTTTGTTATGGCATTTTCGCGTTAACCTTACCGGATGTTGCCACTACCAAAACTGTACACCTTGCACACTCTGGCGGCACAATAAGAACTAAAACATCCAGCCTCCTATTGATATTTAAGTCTGTGCCACTGCCTGAGGGAAACCAAAATAGAGCTTGGTATATTATAGTAATTTGCACAAGTGTGTATGTGTTCAAAAAGTTCCCACAGCTTAGGAAGCTCCGATTGTCCAAAATGTCCTTCTAGGCGTTAGAGTTCAAATTAACTTCTAAGCCTTTAAACTGCATGTCCCAAGGCATGCCATGAAAAACTGATTCCACCACTACCAAACTTCACGTTTGGAATGATGTGCTCAGGTCATGCAACGGAACACAAATAGCATGATTCATCATTTCAACAAAATATTTTTCCACTTTTGAGCAGTCCAATGTTGGCGTTCAAACCACCACTGGAGTCTGCAAGCCTTGAGTCTTGGTAAGATCTTTGGCTTACATCCTCATGCAAATTAATTGAAACAAAGCATGTTTTATACATTACTCATAATCCTGTATTCAAAACAACCATGAAAAGACAGTTTGGTCATTTTTTTATGTTGGCTGATGTAGTCATGACTTCAGCAGCAACTGTATTGCGTCAGATTTTAGAATCCTGTCCTATCTCTGTAGTGTACATTTGGCTGATGCAGTCATTATGTTAGCAGCTATAGTATTTCATCATATTTTAGAAGCCTGTGAATGTGTTTGACAGCTGCTCAAGATCTGAGACCTAGGAAACATACAAAAGTCGTAACTCTGCACGTACACACAGCTAAGATGTATTGAGAGATTGCTTCAGTGGTTGGTGTGATGGTGTGAGTTTAGCAACTGTTAGCCGTGTCATCAAGTTGAAGCAGGAAACCGGATCAGTTTCTCCTATGTGTGGTCATAAAAGAAAACAAGTAGAGATGATGCTTACTTGCTTTGACAAAGCAAAAAGGATCCCCACAAGACTTGAAATTGTTTCAATTAATTTACACAAGGGTGTATGTGTGAATACATGTCTGTAAATGCAGAGTGCTTGCAGTTCCTTCTGCAAAGTGTTTGTTATCTGTTGGAGCTCCTTGTTGATAATCTGGAGCGGTTTTCTTGCGTTTTTATAAACCTCGCTTTCTTCGACACCTGACTGTCACATTCATTGTCCTGGGGATCGTTCAACATGGAGCGTGCATGTTCCATTTCTTCACTTTATCAAAATAATTTGAATATAGCTGTGATAATTTTTCCAAAATTTCATGAATATACATGCCTGTAATGCAAGCAACTCACCATAAAATCACTGTGTTCATGAGCGAGCATGGTTTTTATCACGAAACTATTCTTTCATGTAAATTTGCTGGTGTCCACTCCATTATTGTAGAGTAGTATATTCTGTGACAAATTTTTTAATTTACATAAAATTTTAAAATATTTCCATAAAATCATTGAAGTGCAAGTGAGGTCTATAAATGTGTGATAATT
The DNA here is from genome assembly GCA_023313115.1 of Rhysida immarginata. NCBI lineage: Eukaryota > Metazoa > Arthropoda > Chilopoda > Scolopendromorpha > Scolopendridae > Rhysida > Rhysida immarginata. The sequence continues at coordinate 11,948,181 of JAHWFO010003124.1, forward strand.
ATATTGTTATTTATTCTTGAAATCACATGTTCATTTTCCTTTGTATTTCTTTTTTCTTCAGAATTAAAAAATAAAACAAACTATAATGGAAACTTCTGAGAAGGAGTCCATGGAAATAACAAAAGAAAATATTACTGATACAGAACTGACAGCCAAGAATACTTCAGAGCCATCTGAAGTTTTCAGTAATGCAGATAAAAACTTTAGCCCTTCCCTTAAAAAACTTTGTGAAAATAAAACTGAAAACAATTCAACAGAGAATGTCGGAAGGAATTTCACTGATACTTTTAAGACAATCCTGAGTTCTGTTTTAAAAACTGACTTGGGACAAGTTTTAAAGAATAGATCTGATAAAAGCTTCTTAAATAAAATCAATTTGTCCTCTCAAACTTCATCATCTAAGGTAGCCTCAACTGAAACTATAGTAAATGAAGCGGAAAAAGGTTGTTCAACTTCAGTGCTTAATGATGACGCAGAGGAACCATCAAAAAATTTATTACCTACTGAATCACTTTTAAATAAAAGCCAAAGTGAATCACAGAAACGTCTTTCCAGTGTGAAAACTTCAGTTCCCACGTTGAATGACAGTTTGCTTGAATCCGAGCTAGAAACTAGTATTACAGATAAGTCTTATACTTCTAAAGAAAGTAATATAGATGACAGTTCTGCTTTGGAAGATGATATAGATATAACATGTGCAGATTCAGAGTCATCTGAACAAGCTATTAAGGCAAATAAGGCTCGAAAATCAGTAGGAAAATCTATTGAAGACGATAAATCAGATGATTCTAAATCTACAAATGCATCGACGCTCTCAGACTCTTTTGCTTCCACTCCTGTTAGTGGCCTACGTAAAAGCCGCAATTACAGATCACTTGGAATAATAAATAAATCTGTTAACAATCGGACAGGTAAAAGAAAAATGAAGCAATTCAAAGGGGGCACTTACCCACTTTCTATAAGACCTAAAAGAAAGCGTAAAAAAAATGAAAGAATAATTCCTAAATTTAGGATGGCAACTCAAGCAGAAACGGAAGGTATGGATGTCGATCAGAACTTTGATCCTCGTGATGAATTTTTTATACCTTCAGAAAGTGATAAACTGATGGCTGATGATGAATCTCACGTTGTTGATAAATTTTCCTCGTCTAACTTAAGTGATGTTTGTGAAACATCAAAGGCAAAAGTGGAAGTACCTTGCAAAGAAAATGCTGTAGAGTATGTACCTGAACACAATTTAGAAAAACTTTCTATTAAAGAAACCACAAAAGATAATTTAGAACAGGCCAATGTAAAAGAAGAAACTAAACCATTACCTTGTGAAAAACTTATTAAAAGTGTGGTAATAGAAAAACCTGATGCTCAATGTACTGAAAAAAAAGAAAATGTAGAAAACAATTTTATGAGCATTGGAAATAAAATAATAGGTAATCGATCTGGCTTTCCATTCTCCAGCTAAGTTTATCAGGTTAATGATAACTTTCAAATTAATTTTCAATTACACATTTTATTTTCTTTAGATCCACCAAATGAGCATTCCATTGTCAAATCAAACATTAAATTGGAAACACATGTGGATGGGAAAGCAGAGAAGCCCTCTGCAAACAATGTTCGCACTTTAAGTCCAGCAAATAGTGATGCTTCAGAGTTTCATTTGGAAATGTCTGCTAGTTCTCGTACATCAGTAAGTGTAGCAGGTGAAGATTTTGATGACATTCTTGGAGAGGAAGAATCCGAAATAGAGACATTAAATCTTCCCCCACCCGAGACAAAATTGTCTCTCACAAAAAATGAAGATGCTGAATTTCCATTAGGACGGTCAGATTTATCGGGTGCACCTGAATTAGCAAAAGAAGAAAATAATAATGGTGAAAACACTGCAACAGGTATGGTTAAATTAAGACTATTTAAGCATTCATACATTAATTCTAATGATAGATTCATATTATTACGAATATATAATAAAGCTGACTTTATCAGGGTTCATTTTAGGCGGGGTTTACGGGGCGTGCCACCCCGTTTGCCCTTTGGATGAAAAATTTCCGCCTCGCTGGCCCTTTGGATGAAAAATTTCCGCCTCGCTGGCCTTTGATCCTGATTACCTGCCCCACCAGCCAAAAAATGTGCTCGCAAAAAAAAATCTAAAAATCTTGTAAAGGTTTAAGGAACTTAAAAAAAAAAAAAAAAAAAAACAATGCATTTTTTATGGAAAAAGTCTTTTTTGAAAACAGAATGCCCTTTTTTGATAACATCGTGCCCTTTTTTTAAGTCTAGAATGAACCCTGCTTTATTCTTGGAATTTATGTTTTGTTTTAAATGCATGTACATTATTATTATAAGTATTATTTTCAAAAGATCAAGGTCTGACCAACTCTAGAAGCAAAGTCCATAGTGGGATCAAAATAGGGTCAAGCTCAAGGAAAAAGTTTTGTTGTCACTAGAAAAATTAGGTGTAGATATAATAAGCTGTGCTTACGATTGTGGCTTTTGTACATATGTGGGTATATATTCAAAGTTTTGATGTCTACTTAATGAGTTGAATAACCACAGTGGCAGAGAATATGGTAGAAGAAAATATGTACTCTATTGTTCTTCACAGGAGTTTTACTTCGTATGCAAGATGTGTGTTTTCAGGGGGTGGATCTGGTATTATTTTTTATAGCAGCTGTTTAGCTACTTTCATATTTGTTTTTAGCCACCAGTGCTGCCAACTCAAAAGTTTTTTCTCACTAAAACCATGCAAAAAATCCACCGAATTCAGTTATACTAATGGGTGTGTTCTTTTTAGGTGGTAAGTTCGGGTGTGGCACTCAGGTCGTTTCTTTTTAACACTCTAGTTCTAAGCTTGGCATTTCTTTTTGGCTCAGACTACATCATATGTGGCATTGTGAGCTTGCCCAATTCGTCCTGACTTTTGCGACCGAGCATTTGAGAGTATGACATGGGATTGCCTTATCTAGACGGGTACTAGTGAATTTAATGTGCTTGATCTTTTGCTTCTCTGAGATTCTGAAAATGAACCGAAATGAGGTGAGGGGGGAAAATGTGGTTTTATTTTAAATAACAGATTTAGCTGCCACCTGCAAATTACCGTCCATTTCAAATTTTTGCATAAGCTTTGTGTAAAATTCACTAAGTTGAACCGAATATCCGCTAAGTTGGCAACACTAATTGTTACGCCAAAGGAAATATTTGATCATTAGGAAAATGTAGTGTATGATGTCAAATTTGTGGCTTATAAATTACTCGTATAGTGACTACAAAAGATAAATCAATACATCCCGTTATAATTTTAAGCTTTCTAGGAGTAATTCAATAATTGCCCCAGCTGATAATTGTGATTTGGGAAGATATGGTATAAATATGATTTTGTTTTTTAATTTGCCATTTTGATTTTCTTGGGGCCGTTAGCGAAAATGGCAATCACCAGCACCGCTCCTAGTATTTAAGTGATTTTTGTTTAAGCTATTTTAGTTAAATGTTTGGAATTTAAACGTTTTAAGTTTTTTCTCCAGCCTAAGAAGGATTCTTTAATGAGTGTGGTATTTGTGTATGTGCCCCATAAGCTTGGCTTGTTGAAATCCTGCTTATATTTTAAACTGCATTGTTTTCCCTAATTTCATTGTGACCCTGCTCTTCTAATATGAAGCCCCCATTTCTAAGAATCCTATTTTGATGTGAATCATTTTGCATTTGTCCATTCTAAAGTATGTGTATGTTTTTTGAAAAAGTATGTGTAATCTGAAATATTTGGTGCAATTTTATTTGTTTGGAGGCATAAATTTTTATGCTGACCACTTAGAGAGATCACAGGTGTTTGAAGTAATCCCCCTTGGTAATTCTGCAAAATCCAACCTGTAGTCAAGGCACATTGCAGTATAACATGATTGATTTATACTGTAGTATATTATGCCACAGATCAAGCATGGTTTGTGGTAAAGATGGCTCAGAAACTATGTATTTTAAACAAACTTTATTGGAAAAATTCATTGGTGAAAGTGCTGCTATTCCACAGTAATATCACTGTGATATACTGAAACAAAACTTTTTTTCTCCATTGGTACACATTTTATATATTTCAATTTCATTAAACACGAGTTACACATGTTTTTGTTAGCCCATTATGTATTTGATCATTTATGATAGCACTATTAGGTGTGAGATATAGCATATGCATTTCATTGTAGCTTCATTGATTTGAGTCAAAACATTCCTAAGCATTCTTGTTGATATTTTAAGCTTAATGTTTTGCATTTTTATGTTTACATTTTATGTGGTAATGGCCTAGTGTCTTCTTTAGCCTGCCATTTTAAAAGTAAATTGAGTATATTTTTTATTAAACAGGCATGGAGATTGCTGCTAAAATAAATAATTTCTGTCAATTTAGAACTAACATTAGACTTTCATTTACCTATCTTTGTGAATAGTGTTCTTTTGAATTCTACAAATGCAAACTTATTATGATTTTTTTAATTTCTTTAGAACAGAATTTACTTGCCTTCTCTTACATAACATAGTATTTCTTGTTCTTCTATTATTATTTTAATTTTATTTTAAAATACTGCTTCTAAGCATTTCACAACATTTTCTAGATAAATATTTGCATGTTAGAGTCCATTTTTAACTGATCAACGTTTCTTTATTTTACTCACTCATCTGTTAAATGCAGATATGAAATGATATTATGCAAGATTTCTAAGTGGAGCTCCAAACCCAAATTAAAAAAAAAATTTATGCACCAAGTGACACATTATCGTTTTGCAAGTAACCATCTTCATTGGGATAAACCATCAGCATGATCGGATGAATTTGGTCATCAACTGTATTTAGATATGTTTTGCATTCATAGATCTTTTGAGAAGATCCTGATTAAGATGTGTTGCACTGCTGCCCTTCTGTTGTCTTTTACAATTCTGGAATCCTCAGTTCCACCTGAGCACTCACTAGTCAATGACGATCATCATTTGGATTTGAGACCCAGTTTTTTGGTTGACAATCCCGTCTTTAAGCATTTTAACTAGTGCTCCTGAACATTTCACGAATGTTCGGCGGTTACGTTGATACTCGCTCCATAGATCAGAGCTCTTATAATTAAATCACGTTGTTTACTCATGTCTTCACAAACAAATCACTTGTTGTACTACTGTCATAAGCAGTAAGCTTTCCTTTTTTATACCAGTCTTACCCTCTAGCGACAACAGCATGAAGCCATAGTTAGTTTGCTTAACCCTTCCAGCCCTGAATTTATTTATGCTTTTAAAATTAAAACCTTTTTTATTCTTATCCCCCCATCATACTGTGGGCCTAACTAATATGAATTTCAAGAGAAAAAAGAATTTCTGTACCAAGAATGTAAGATATGAAGTGATTCCAGTTGGCATCATTGGAATGGGAGGAAGGTCGAGTGATTAATGAAGTTAGTGATTTCATTTAGAATCATCAGAGCAAAAAGGATTAAAGCTGTTTGGTCATAATAAATTGACCATTTAGTATATATACAGGGTGAGTCAAAAGTCTGTTACCTCCCTCCTACCTTTGTAGAAAATGGAGTTATCCCAAGTCTGTTGCAGCCAAGAAATAGGAAGTCATATGTGGACTGTCTGCTGGCCGCAGCACCACTTATTAACTCTTGGTTTCCTCTCATGGAAAATCCACTTTCAGGCTAGATGAAACTGGAATTGTTGTATTATGATACAAAATAGACTCGATAGACTTTTTACAACTTAATTTAATTGAAATCTACAGTCTATCGAGTTTATGCAAATTAGGTCAAATACAAAAATTAAGCTGTAACAGAAATAGGGACCAATTTCCTATTACAAACTTGTTCTGCAATCAATTATGAACACAAAAATGTGTATTATAATAAGATAAACGAATCACTCAAAAATGAAACTGAAAGATCTCTACCTGCAAATCATGTCACATTCCCATCCACTCTAAAGGCTGTTAGGAACTTGGTGGAACTTCCCAACATTGTGCTCAACTGTTCTTTGGAGTTGGTAGTAGACAGTTTGAGCAGTGAAGGTCACAAACAGATAGCCCACCCACGACTTCCTGTTTGTTGGTGCAACAGAGTCTGGATATCTCCATTTTCTGCACAGGTAACAGACGTTTGACTCGCCCTGTATACCTTTCCCAGGTATCTTCAGACTCGGTTGATTTCTAAAATTTCCTTCCTATATTAAATATCAATTTAAAAATTACATGTTTATTTTTCTTCCCAGAGAGTAATATTGAGGGCAACACAATTAAAGAAGAAAACATCACCAATACCTTCTCATCAATGTCATCTTCCCATATTTATATAAATCCTCTGAAACCTCGAATGGTTCGACTGCGAGATGCTTCAGGAAAATTTTCGAGAGGAATACCCCCAGAATCCATTGGAAACCCAGAATTTTTCACTTCTGAAAATGCAGAGCGAAAGATTATTCGTAGAAAACCTGTTGGTTCAGCTTCTAGACGAAGACTCTCTGGTGCTAGGCCAAGGAAGTTCACGTTTTTTCGCAATAGACGCCGGTTACTTCTTTCTGGAAGAAGGAAACCTGGTGAATATGGAAAAATATATGTTATATTTTTTTCCTTTTTATTAGATAAGATTAATAGCTTAATATATTACAATAAATCCATAAGTCATTCGGCTTGTTGTTAAAATCAACAGTGATTGAATCACAGGCTCCAGAATGCATCAAAACTGTTGTTAAATTCTCTGAGCTACGTTGAGCTCGTTGAAACCCTGGGTTGGAGGAGATGATTTTCAACAATCTAAAGCAATGTTTTCTTCATTGAATCAGATCACATGATCCGTTTGCGAACTAAAAGTGGCGGCAACATATGCTGATAGAGTATTGAGTACAAAATATACCGAAGAACCAACTGCTCTACATAATTAATTATTTTGCCTGCTTTTTAGGTGGTGATTCGAAATAACCAGCCACTGCTACAGTTAAAATATTTTCATCACCTCAGCTTTTACCATTTAAAATTCTTCTTGCAAAAAATGAGCACTTTTCCTGCACCATTTGAGAAAAATAAATCATTAAATTTGTATAATTGCAATGTCAGCCATATTTATTTTGCTGATGCACTATTATTGCATAAAATGCTCGCTGCATTGGTCAACGAAAGTAATGATTTTAACAACAAGCCGATTGTTTCATGTTTCAAAGTTCTTTTATTAAAACTCGGCCATAAAATTTATTATTTCTGTAGAAAATAGAATTGTTTGGCTCTAAGGCCAGAATATGATTTCTCATTCTATTAAAACTCTTTATTGAGCCTTCTCAATGTACAATTTCTATAATATTTCACTTAGATTTTTTTAAATTTTGAAATAAAGTACAGTACTCCAACTATATAACGGCACTCTACATAATGACAAATTTATAATGTCAAGTGTATATAACGAAGTTTTTTATTTTCGGGAAAAAACTTCGTTATATGGACTTGCCATTATAAATTTTCCATTATGTAGAGTGCTGTTATATAGATGGAGCACTGTACTTGATTCACATTTAAAGCATGATTTGACAATTTTTCCATTACTGACCGTCACAACAATGAACTTTTAAAAATTTCCATCGGACATATTCACCACCAAGGATTAACATTCGAACCAGCTTTGAGTGATACTTTACGTATTCACCATGACAAAATTCTCGGTTTAAGATTACATTTGATTCACCGTTTGATTCGAGGTTATTTGAGGATTACCTATCGAATCGAGAATTTGATCGGATACATACCGACACTTACGACTATTTAGTATTTCTTCAAGTATCTGATTTGTTTAAGAAGAGTCGACCTCTAAAAATATTTGCTGTTAGAAAGAATAACATGACTTGTTTAGATTTTTATTGTTGCTACAAACTCCATAAAGAATTTGTTTTATCACTTGATGAGCAGTTCATAGTCTACAATAGTGGAATAACCCCTTCCATTATTATAAAGGCATTTGAAATTCGAAAGCCTTTCATCTTGCACATCAGAATATGCACATGCAGTCATCGCGTCGTCACCAATCATACTTAAGCCTTACAAAGAATCATGAATTAGTCCAAGATTCACTCATTCCAAGGTTGTTGAATGCGAAATATAATCCTGAATGAAGTAATCCTAAATCGTGGATTAAATGATTCTAGTTTTAATCTTTGGTGGTGAATACAGCTGTATGACTTTCAGATTTGTCAACAAGTAAGGAATGTTATTTCATTGTTAAGCTTATGTTGTTTGTGGAATGAAACATTTATAGAGTATTACATTTACTTTTATTAGAGGGTGTCTCAAATCTTTATGGTCAAAATTCTACACATGGTAGAGGACTGTAAACTGAGTACAGGATTAGTCATAAATCCTGCCCCCCCCCCCCCAATAGAATTGTTTTAAATCTATCTTGTGAAATTCGATCATTTTTATTGGAGTTTCAAAATGAAGCTCCTCTTGTGCTTTTTATTTGTATATTTATTTGTCTTTGGTCTGGAAAATGTTATAAAAAAATTTGTGGGAAACAATTTATTACAATAAAATGATCATCTGTTTCACACACAAATTTGAATGAGTATTGTTATTTGCTGCTGCCGAAGTAGAGATTGGATATGGTATTCAAAGAACACTGAGAGATATCAATAGAAAAATTACAGAAGCTGAGACACCGTAAATAATTTATCACTGCTCTGTTTACATTTACAAAGTCTTCTTATTTTAAACTCGCATGTTTTGAGCCAGATGTTGCCACCATAGCTTAAATTTGCAATGTGCACATTAAAGAATAACTGGATTAGTAGAGGGTTTGCAGACAAAGCAGATAGAAATTTAGAGAATTATGTGATAACACTTCTGTGAAGGATACTCTAGAGTAATTATACATATTGATCATTTTCGGAGAGATATTATCAGGAAAAAATTGTCAAACAAAATCGCGATTAATTATTAACAATGGAGAAGCAAACTGTTGAAAGAGATTTTTCTATAAATGCTGAATGCCTTGTGGTAAAAATGAAAAACTATACTCTTATAGTGTGTATTTTTGTATTTTAGAATGACTGAAATCTTATTAGGTAATGGTGTATATCAGAAATAATTTTATTAATTTTCTGGAAAACCTAGAATTATCAGGGAATTTTGTTTCAGGCATTTTGGGTCCACCCTGTAATAGAACCTTATCTCCAGCCAGCCCATTTGAATGGACTGTGTTACCTGGTGATCATTCGTTATGTGCTCTCAGAGTTATTGGATATGATTGCAACATGATGGTAGAATTTTGACGCTAAGGATTTGAGGCTGTATGCCATAATTAACTGAGTCTTAAGTAACCATAATATACTTGAATGATTGAGTCACCTCAAATGGAACATCTTATGCAAAGAGGGAAATACTGAATTTTCAAAGGTATACAAAAGTGTGGGTGTATTTGTAAACTACAATATATTGATGTTAAAGCATTATAAATGCAAAATAACCCATAGATGCATTCAATAACAGTCAATTTGTATTTGTGGGTAAAAGTTGCTTAACACTCTATTTAGAAAATAGTCTTAACAATGTACAAAAGTTGACAATTCAATTTCCACAATGTGCCTGTAAAAACAAACTTACTTAGTGTACAATGGCTATTATTGCCTTGGAAGTTTTCCCCTTGTGTTCCCATTTTTTAAGTTAATATTAGCCTCACTATTTTCAGAATATTTGTCACCTTATACTGGAAATCACTGATATCAGAAAGACTTTATTGCAGTCTTTAGTTTTGGGAACAACCATAAATCTTAGGGGCTAAATAAGCAAGGCTGTCTATTTCGGTAATCAATCTTTTGACTCATTCGCAATGAGTGCTCTATGGCTTGTTGAATTGTTGTGATGAATGATGGACTAGTCAGTCCTTAATTCAGGTATTTTCCTCCAAACAGAATCACGTCGTCTTTTCAGCCCCTCTAAATAATATTGTCAGTGTGTGTTAATGTTTCTGACTATATATAAAACGATATTAATCTTTACTCAGCCATGGAAATAGCAACAGTGATTTTCAATAATTAACAACTTAGCCTAAATAATGTTACTATTTTTTTTTAAGATTTCAATTACAATACATTGCAAAGTACAGCATATTTTAGCACAATAAAGCCCATATGCATTCTAACTTATATACAAGTTTAATACGAGGGAAAGTCGGTAAGTAAGTTACAAATGGATATAGAAGTACGAATTTGAAAACTAGTTTTATTTCTCTGCATAATCTCCCTGTACATTGAGGCAATTGTCCCATCGTTTTAGAAGCCCCTCAAAACCAATAAGATAACTTTTTTGGGCTACTGCCTGAACCAGGCGGTAACTTCCCTTTGTACAGCTTCATCACTGCTTCAATTAAGAGGACCGAACAGTTTCATCATTGGGAAAGTTTACACCCGAAAGATGAGGTTTGAGAGGGTCGAACAAATGGAAATCGCTTGGAGCAAGATCAGGTCTATACAGAGGGTCATCGAGGACTTTCCACTTGGCATCTCAGTTGTCTCTTTGGCAGTAAGAGGATGTTCTCAGTCTTCTGGGATTACGAGGGCCCTGACTTTGCTCCTCACGACCTCCATTTGTTTGGTCCTCTTAAACATCTATCTTTCGGTCGACGATGAAGCTGTACAAAGGGAAATCACCACCTGGTTCAGACAACAGCCGAAAGAATTATCTTCTGGTGTTGAGGCTTGTGAAACGATGGGACAAGTGTTTCAGTGTATAGGGAGATTATGCGGAGAAATAAAAGTAATCTTCAAATTAGCGTATTTATTTCATTTCTATATCCATTTGTAACTTACTAACTGCCTTCCCGTCATATTTGTAACTTACTTACTTCCCCTCGTACAACATATGAATAGAAAAACAGCATACAGTAGATTACAAAGTATAGTATAAAAGAAAAAACATAGTAAAAGCACCTCACTTATAACAACAAAATGTGAATCCTGCATTGCATTTTGGCAGCTATGTTGCTATCATTCAGCAGGTGATTACTGGTGTAAGCCCATCTTTCAGTGTTTGTGCTAGTCACTATATAAACGCTTATTTGTGATTGATTGAGAAATTTCTGGGCCCAATTTTGTTAGATGATTCAATCCAATATAACGATTGAGAGTGTACTTTTGATCCAATATCATGGTTCAAAATCTCATTTGGATTTTCCTGCTAGATCTGGTATACATAAAGTAGATAGCTATCATGTATATGGTGGATAACTAATAGTAAATTCGTTTTCTGTTTCGTGATGTCTCATGTGTTTTGTATTTTAAGTAAGCCATAATCTCCTTTCCAATGTGTGTTTATGCTTCTCCACATCTAGCCTTTGTAAACTTTGTGGCATTCTCTTTGCATTTTATTTTGTATATTCACCAGATTTTGTACTTCTATGATTTTCCTTTGCTGCTATTTAATAATTTTCTCAGGGAATTTGGAGTTTTGAAAAAGATTTGTGGAGGTTTGATTTTTTGAAGATTGGCCTAAGGCCAACAATTTTTTTTATTTTTATTTTAGGGGATAAGAGTTCGTTTTATATTTTCTTCATTTCTGTGGAAGTCAATGGCATTATTTGGTTCCTGAATCTTCTCTTTCTCAACAAGTCATTGATTATTTTCTGTCTTTAACCACTTTTCTTTGCAATAATTTTGATTTGTTCGATTTTGTTTTTGAAATTTTCTTCATTTAGTGAGAGTTTTAGGGCATGGTCAGTATCTTAGAAATTGCACTATTTACAGAAAACATAATTTTTTTGTAATAAGTATTTTTTTTTTTTTTCCTTTTGTTGTTGCATTGGAAAAATGTAAATTGTTTTTAATTTTATAGAAAATAAAGAACCTCAACAGTTTCCTGTAACTGAAGAAGCAATATTGCCTGAAGACAGTACAATTGTTTCATCAGTTCCAGAAGTTAAGGAATTTCCAGAAGCCATGGACGAAGATGAAGTATTTTCTGAAAGCTCACCTGGCGAAGGTAAGGAAACTTTGATGGAATAAATGAATTACCTTAATGAATTAATTACCAATACAGCGAGACCAGAACAAATTTCAAAAAAATATAAAATCAATATCTTGACAATAGAAACAGAAATTAAAAATTATCATTTATGTTTATTCGGTTTCAGCTTATGTGCTTAATTCACGTGAATAATGCAATGGTAAAGAGAATTTGTCACCAAGTGATGTATCTAGAACCTTTGGTGCGGCACTGCTGTGGCATCTGACTTGGGCACACATTCTCATGTCGGCAGAACACGATTCTAGGATTTAGTGCTGCATTCCCATACGTTTGCTAAATTCGTGTGGATGTCCAAAGCATCTACTCCTTTCTTGCCCATGATTATGTTTTCATGTTAAAAGGAAACAACATATCACTTTCTTGTGTGAAATTGACAGCATGTTTCTAGTTGAAAGTGGAAATGAAGTAACATTCTTTTGGTTCCACTGTGTGATTAATCACCTAGCTAACAAGTGGGAATCCTCAATTTCTTCATTGACAGAGTGTGCTATTAGTAATATTATGTTATGTCTGTGTTTACCAAATTTCAAAGAGGGAAATTGTTGGTGTCTTTTTAGCTGGTGCCTCTGTGACTGATGTTCCATTTATTTCATTCTCTTGGCAATAAGATTGTAAAACAAAGAAAATAAGATTAGTGAGATTTATTCTTTCTTATATTTCTCCGAGATATTTGTTGGAGTTTTTCAATTTGCTGATAGGTCAATTTTTTTTCCACTTTCCAATTTTGCAAGTCAGAATTGGGATGTGCCCTTGATGCTGTCAAATTAATTAAGCTTATGTAATCCTGCAGTTGTCTTTTAACGTTTTTACTTTCTGTATTCTTTTAGGACGAATGAGTGTGGCTCTTAGTGTGAAAAGACGCCATGGGTTGAAAAAGAAACAAGAAGAAGATGATTTTGAGAGATTCTCATCCCCCTGGGAAAATTTTGAACCACTAATATCTCAACGAGCCAAGAAGGGTTTGTTGTTTTATATTTATTTTCCTTCTATAAATTACAAAGCAAAATTTCCTGCAAATTAGAATGAGTGCTAAGTGGTTATTAGCTTAGTCATTCAAAACCAGTTTGGGGCTACAGCTGCTCTACCGATTGTGGATGTCTTGCCTTGGCTTGCCTGATTACCTGATCTGTTTCACTGGATGTGGTCTCCTTCCACAGCCATCAGATGCTGTCACACTATGCCAACAGGTTGAAGCAGCATAGTACCTTTGACTTTATCCATCCGCACTCTGTATTCCAGTATGCTACATCGGGTGAGCAACTGTTTTGTGGGGGCTACACAGGCAATTGACATTAGCACTCAGGATGCCATTGTGATTACAGTGTATTGTACTGTGAGTGTACAATAAGAAATATAATACAGGTATAACATTCCAAAGCGATCATATACAGGGTGTATCAGGTTCGATGGTTATAAAGTACCTAGCGTTGTTCTCCGCAAAATTCTAAGCATAATTTTCCTTATCCATTTTTCAAAATTCTCAAAAATATGCTTGAAATCATTATCCAAAGTTTGGCTATTATGACGTAATTCTAAGCCTTCTGACGTAATCTATCTATGCCATTTACTGTCCCTGCTGAAGGCAAGTTCATTCATTAAAGGGTAGGAGACAGAGTCAGTAGACTCGCTTACTTCGAAAATAAACAAGAGTTGCTCTACTTTAATGAGCTCTAAATGAATTGATATTTTAAATTAACGAAAATTCATAGCTAAAAATCATCATAGCTGCTAAACTGACTCAATGCTGATAAGAAATATCGTAAATAGTCAAGAATAATTAGGACTCTAACGTCAGAAGGCTTAGAATTACGTCATAATAGCCAAACTTTGGATAACGATTTCAAGCATTTTTTTTTGAGAATTTTGAAAAACGGATAAGGAAAATTATGCTTAGAATTTTGCGGAGAACAACGCGAGGTACTTTATGACCATCGAACCTGATATAGTCAATGATGATAAATTGAAAGCTTTAGTTGTCTTCACATTTTTCTTGCCTTCTAAATGGCAAATTATCTCAACTTTTTCAAAGACTTACAGTTCTTTTCTCTTAATTCCTTTATCTGTAGACATTGCTGCTTCTTTAATACTGTTTTTCATTAAGGCAAGGCAGTAAATATGTTACAAGTGGTTATAGAAAGAAAGAAATAAGAGTACTGATTTGAAAACACTTTTATTTCGCCGCATATTCTCCCTGTACATAAGGCACTTGTCCTATCGTTTCCAAACCGGGCAGTGAATTCCCTTTTTATAGCTTCGTCGTCAAACATGTTTACCTGAAAATGATGTTTAAGAGTGTCGAATTATAACAAACAACTGTGATTCTTTGGTCTTCATGGACCAGAGCTTCACTTGCTGCACAATTTAAGCTCCATATTTTCTTCCAGCATGATATGGTCAACTTTAAAGTGTCACTGCCACATGGCCACAGCCTTGTATAATGGAGCATTGTCCCAATACACACTTTTCAGCTATGCAGATATACTGTATTTACTCGACTATAAGACGAGGTTGTTTTTTTTCCCAGCAAAAGAGGGTCCTCTTAAAATCTCAACTTATGAATGTGCCAATTTTTGCAAGTTAATGCTAAAATCCTCTACCTCAATGTAGTTGTGATGCCTTTTACTGGCATTCTTGAGCATAACGAGATTTTACAATAGCACTCGAGAGATTGGTAAATATCATTCCTATTCACAGTAAGTTTTCAAGCTTAAAGTATGGATCGATGTAGTTCCATTATTTGTATTTTTATTTTATTTTTTTTTGAAATCAAAAAACATTTCAACTAAAGTTGTTTTAATTTTTAAATAAGTATTTTTACTTTCATGTTCATTAAAAAAAAAAATTTCCCAAAAATTTACCTCAAAAAAGTGGGGTCGTCTTATAGTCAGGTAAATACGGTATATATGGGGAATATATGGTGTCACAACCTGTGCTCCACTTTTTTCAATGAGTATACTATCTTGAATTTGGTGCTGTGGCAACAAATCTATGAAATATACAGCAGGGATTGAATGGTTTGGGGATCTTTGCAAAAATGTGGCTGTCATTATTGTTTCACTGCTCCACCAGATTTCCAAGGACTTTATAACCAATCCTCTTGTTAAACATCTGAAAGGTGCTTTATGCTATTCCTGGGGGCTTTTGTCTGTCTATCTGTCTGCAACTCTTATTTTCTCAAAGCATATGAAAGAGTTTCAAAATCTGTTTTTGTCAATCAATAAATATGGATCAATGCACAGATGAGTTCGAAGATGTTCGAAATCGGTACAATGGTACCTGTTCTAATGGTATTCTTATGATATCCCCCCTAGAAAATTTTAATGCTAAGATGGCCTGTAATATATCAAAATTTCTCATAACAGCATGTGATGAATGAATATAATGAAAAATTCAGATAGTCAAAATTGATCCAGTGGTACATGTTCTGATGTGATACCATTATGGTACCATTGTAAATTTCAATGCTATGGTATATATGACATCAAACAAATTGTTAAAATCTATCTGAGTATCACTTTTATAAATTGGAATGCATAAAGAATTGCCCATCTTAATGGTTTATGTGATGGCAACATTTTGGCCTTTTGGTTGTGTCATTCCTTAATGTTTTTTATTTTCTCTTCTTTTTTTTTCATTTTTTTACCTAGTTTCGCCATCTTCAAATCTGAATGAGGCATCTCTTTCAATTTTGCCGGTAGGATGTATTTTAATTATTATTGCTGAATTTGAAAATTTTTTTTTTCTTGATTATTAAACTGATATTTTCCCACAATAAAGTAAAAAATTCTGGTCTTTTAAAAAAATACTAGGATGACTATGAGAAACCAAGTATTCAACTATGTACGTGTCAAGAAAATTGTACACCTGAGGAAACGCCAATATTAAAAGATAATTATTGTCAGGCCATTGATTGCATTGATGACAGAGTAAGTTATTTTAAGTACTCTAAAGAACTAAAGTTAACAAGAAGCCGATCTTCATTGACTGTGGATACTTAACATTAGATATCAAATAAGAGAAATGTAATGCCACTTGTCTACGATGAAAAACTTTAATTACGGATGTACACTTTAATTACCTTCAGCATGATCTATTTTGTTGTAAACAAGATTAGATAGGGTAAATGCATCCCCTGATCTTATTTTTCCCATCATCTGCTTTTGTTGTGCATTGCCAATCTTAGTTTTTAAGAGACTTTAAAACAATTTTAAAACAAAACAAGATTTTTTTAAATAAAAAAATTTATTTTGAATTGCATAAATGGAATAGTATGCTTTACCTCATTTACTTGCTATACCATGTCTCTCCCTAACCCGATAGCACTCGAAGTGTTGCACCAAAATGTGGTTAAGTGTAGTTGCTAATGGAACATAGTCATCTGCCTTCTAATATGTTTAGTATCTCAGCTGTTTATCAATATTTTAGGTTCAGTTTACTCGTTTATCTTTGAAGAATATTTTTTTAAAATGCTATAAATAGCAACCATAGTTTCCATGACAATTATTTTATATATTTTTTGAAATATTACTTAAGAATATATTACTTAATATAAAGAATATGTTACTTAATTTGGATGGAACTTGTATAATTACCTAATTGGCTATTGTCCTCTATATAAGCTCTGTAATGTACTCACTTTCCATTAGATTAGCTTACCTACTCTGATCGTAGCTTTCCCCTTTAGATGGTGAAGAAGGCAGCATGGCTGCCGAAATGCGTATTCATCGTATTAAAATTTCTATGTGGATAAGTGGTTTCCCTGTGTGTCATTGTTTGAAGTCCATCCACAGAATCTGGCTCGTAGTACATCTGATATTGTGCAAACGCTGTTTATTATTTTTTAATCAACATATCAGATATCCTTGATAAAAAGCAATAATCTTTATTATTTATTTATTACATTTTTCTTTCATTTTTAAAATAATTATCTTGGAATTTATTTTTTTTTCTAAATTAAATTTCTCTGAAATGTGAAAAAATGTGTAGTATGCAATACAGTAACTTGGTGAAGAGCCATCACGGTTTGTTGTGAAACACCATCATTATGGATTAAATTATCCACGAATTGCTTATATAGTTCAAACTGAAGCTGATTGTGTTCACGTAAAATGTGTTGGATCTCAGTGAATTACTGCATTGCTTTTACTAGACCCTTTTTCTCATTTCAATATAATAAAGGGTCTGAGAGTACATGGTGAAATTTGAAAGTTTAAAAAATAACTGGGAAATGTAGCAGTTGTTTCAAAATGAACTTCATGATTTGGGTTTCCACTCATCCTGCCTTGCCACATACTTGCTAATTTTAAACTTTTTTTTAAAAAAGCATTTTCATTGCCCATTGCTTTACTGAGTAAAATAATTCATAATCTACTGTTTTCATTTAGTTGGTTGGATGCTGCAATTTGGTTGCTCGCCCTCTCCTAAACAGACCTTCCAGGACAATTCCTTTTGTAGCCATGTGTGAAGTTCATCGCTTTCGTCTACAGTCTCACCACTGCTGTCCTGGATGTGGGTTTTTCTGCACACAGGTATACTGATGATTTTAATGGATTATATATCAGGGTGTCTACAGGTCACGAAAGTCCCGAAAAAGTAGCGAAATTGGAAAATGGTCACGAAAGTCACGAAAAAGTAGCGAAATTGGAAAATGGGTCACGAAAATTCTGAGTCGCGGAATTAAAATTTGGTCATGGGAAAATTCTGGTCTCTCCAGTCCGGGGAAAATGCTTAAAATGGTTTTTTTTTTGTTGCTAAAAACAATTTAATTAGGTCAGGAAATTTTTTTAAATCGTCCCCAAAAAGTCACTAAATTGACTTTAAGAAAATCTGTAGACACCCTGTACATGTAGTTGTTAATGTAATTTATTATCTCTTAATTTCTTTTATCCCATGACTTAAACCCCATGACATTAGCTATCCCAATATGCAAACGGCGACATTGTGTTGTGTTTTCAGCAGAATAATTTTTTCATTTTTGTTATCCTGATTCATTATATTGAGATTATATTTACAAGATGCATAAAAAGATAAGATTTCTAGCTAGTTCTTAATTCGTGTATTTCATTTTTGTTTTCTGCATGTAAAAAGCATTCTTAGAACCTTATCTTGTGATTGGATTATTATAATTTAGAGATAAATATTGTTCATAAATATAGTTTGGATCATTTATTATTATTTATTTATTTATTTTTTTTTATGTAGGGACCTTTTGTAAAGTGCAGTGGGTCTGAAGATGCTTGGCATTTATTTCATGAACGCTGCTGCCTTATTTCTGAAGGAGAAGCCTTGTGTCCCCATTGTGCTTCCATGTCCGATTGGATTCACGTTAGATTGCGTATCAATGGAATTCGGCCAGCAGTTTTTTATCCAAAGCAGCAACACATGAATAAGCAGTTAAGTAATGATTTTCATTAGGAATTGAAATGGAGAATAAGAATCATATGATTTAATAAAAACTTTATTATATAAATCAAAATAAATAAATTTGTAAAATTTATATAAAGGATATTACCAATGGAATTAAACATTAAAAATGTTCCTTGTTCCAGCTTCCTGGAATTTTGTTTGTTCAAGGTTTGTAGTTCTCACTAGAACGGGGAAGTTACATGGTTTTTTTTTTTTACAAATTAAAGCACTGTTTCATACAGATTGTGTTATGCTGAATACGAAATCGTTGTTAAATTTATTAGAAATATTAAAGAAACCTATTAAAATTAGCGCTAAAAACGTGAAACCACGCCTCCCAACGAAAACAATATCTGACGTCACTTTCCTTCAAACGCAATGATTTTTTGTGTACTTGAGCTCCATCTCAAGGCTTTAACCATTGTCGTTGATAGTCGGGAGCAGGCAAGTGACATCATATTACTCACATGCTATGATGTACCGTTTATTTGTGGTGTCCACTTTAACATTTTTTTTAAAAAATAACTATAATTTTTTTTTCACAAACGAATTACTATTCCTTGATATTGATAACGAATACTATAGAAAATAATAATTTAAAATTTTCATGCAACTTCCACCATTAAATACAGTAGGTCCCCTACTTAAGAACTTTCATAGATACGAACATTTATAATCAGATTTAAAACTTTGTTAATTTCAAAAAACTGAAAATTGAATTGGAAAAAGATGATTTCATTGAGTTGTTAAGTGGGAATACACAAGAATTAAGCAATGCGAACTTGATGGAATTAAAACTGCAGATGCATACGAAAGATATTGAAGAAGACCAACCAGAAGAACCTAAAGGATTTATACTCAGTGTAATGGAACAGGGCTTTGGTCTAATTGAAAAAACTCTTAAATTGTTTGGCTCCCAGGATTCCGATCTTGAAAAGTTTTTCCACGGCCATGAATGACGCATTGATGATGAAAACCTAATTTTCTACCTAACTTGTTCGTAAGTAGGGAAGCTACTGTAATGCATGTCAAATTAAGTTTTCTTAAATACAGCATCGGTAATGTTTCGAAAATAATTTTGTCTCAAAAAATATTTGCGGAATTAGATTAAAAAAAAAAAGAACGGACATTAATTAATTTTTTTTAAAAATTTTATTTACACTTCCAAAATATATAAAAAAATACATAAAACTAAAATCGAAAAGTAATTTACGATAATTGCTATGTATGTTGTTTTTTAAATG
This sequence comes from Rhysida immarginata, assembly GCA_023313115.1. NCBI lineage: Eukaryota > Metazoa > Arthropoda > Chilopoda > Scolopendromorpha > Scolopendridae > Rhysida > Rhysida immarginata. The sequence goes on from JAHWFO010003124.1 coordinate 11,967,845, forward strand.
ACAAAGATAATATATGGCAATTCTTATTCTTTGGCAAGTAAAGAAATTTTTAGATTATAGTTGATGATTAAGATTAAGGAAGGGAAAGACCGAATAATTTGCACAAGTTAGTGTGTTCCCATGATTCGTAAATGCTGATATATACCACTTGATAAGATTTGTAAATGCAATCTTAATAAATATGCTTTTCCTAATAATTTAAATAAAAATTTAAATTATTTTTACTTAATATTCTGCAAAATATAAATTTCTTTTTCTATTTATTTTCGTTGTTTTTTTTTGTTAGTATTTGAATGTAGTTGATGAATGTAGTGAGAATCAAAAGCGTCAAACTCTCAATCCAATGTAAGGATTAGATCAACGACATTAAAAAAATATCGCTCATCATACTTGATCTTTTTGACAAAGAGAATTTTTTTGACTAAGCTTTATACTTAGAAAATTTTAATAAGTAATAAAATTAATAAGCTGTCATTAAATTTTGATTGTTTTTTAATCAAATTGGCATTGTTGGAGAATTATTGCAGCCTTTGAACCCTGTAGAGGGTAGTGAAGGAACATTGCATATTCCCAGTGGCAGCAGTCACTCACAATCTGTTGAGCTAAGAAACATTGGTTTCCCATGCATGTGCAGCCACTCGCAAGCTGAATGCCATCAACGTCAATGCCAAGCAGCAGTTGCAATAGTGCGAAGCTCATCATTGTAACGTGGAACAGTGGTCACACGTGCTTTGGACTGAAGAATTTTGATTAATGATCTGGAGTCCGTTGGGTGCATCTCTGTTTGCTTATGCATGGCAAACTTTCATTTCCGACTGCATTGTGCCAACTGGTGGAGGCATAATGGCGTGAGGAGAGTTTTTCATGGTTCGACCCGAGTCCTTTAGTTCCTGTGGCTGGAAAAATGAATTCTGCAATGAATCTTAACATTCTGGGCAACACTGCACTTCCAATTCTGGCAACAATTTGGGGGAAACCCATTTCTGTTCCAACAGGTCAACTGTTCTGTCCACACCCAAAGCTTGTACAGCTATTCTCTGAGACAAATTAGAACACATATATTACTTGCTCATCCAAACTATCCATCTCCTGTAGCCAACTTAACTTACCTCTCATGGATTCTTGGAAGGCAACTGCTATGACCATCTATCAAACCCTGATGGAAAGTCTTCCCAGAAGTGTGCAGGCTGTGATTGATGCAAAAGGTAGCTTGACATTTCTATGAAATGTGCCTCAGGAGTCTTCAATTCTCTAATTCTACAACAGATTGTATCCAGATACCTTTAGTCATATAGTGTAGTAGAATAGATCAACCAGGTCCATTTTACATGGATCATCATTTAGCATGTGATTCTAATATCTTCTGTTTAATCAACTTAGCTATGTTCATTGTTTGCCTTCTTAAAAATAGTGTCATTTTGATATCTTGTGTTTTATGTAAACAATTGAAAACTTTACCCTTGTTGCAATTAACAGAATTGTTAATTTATTATCATAATGTATATTATTTTTCTTTTAACTTTTTGTTCTCTTAATAGACCATCTGCTCGTATGACCATTACTAGAGGTAGTGAATTTCCTGCTCTTCAAAATGAAAAGGACGAATCATCAAAGAGTTATAAAATTTTTCAAACTGGAAAAGAGATTTCAGTGGGTAAGAAAAATTAATCAATTACTTGTATACAGTACTAAAATCTATATAATGCCTACAATTAAAATTTCCATATAGAAAATTTTAATGATTATAAATTTTTTTTTATTTGTAATGAATTTTTTAATAATGATAGAGAAGTCAATGATAAGAATGTAATCTCATTGCCTACCGTATATACTCATCGATAAACCGAATTTCTTTTTTCCAAAAAATGACTCCTAAAAACCACATTAGGCTTATGCACAAGTCAGAGTTGAACAACTTTCATTGCAATACATCGCTACATTAACTTAAACAGTTGTTCAATAGATAATTCAAAATGGAATATTGAAAAATTCAATATCGAAACTTTTTGAACATCGATGCATAGGCTACCATCGATACTATCACCAAGCACTAGCGTATAAAATTTAATATACCTTACAGCACATTGTACAAATATATATAATATACAGTGCATTATTTCACGCCTTTTTCCTCCATTTTACATCCACTTTTCCTTCATTTTCCATCCACTTTTCCATTGTCAAAGCAAATGCATAAGTCAAATCCCGACCTTTGTAAACTGTTTTTATGTTCATACCAAGTGTATTTTGAAACTCGTCCAAGAATGTTTTATAAAGAAAGCTAATACGATCACAATAAATATCTATTATTACATACAGTAAACAATTACTGTATTTTGAAAAATGAGGCAGATGGAAAGAGACTGAAGACTATGTGGATGACGAGCATGAGAATGAAGATTTTCATCATCTTTTTGGAGAGTCAGAAGAAGAAGAAGCTATGTTTGATGGCTTTCCCATAACATAAATTTGTTAATATAAATTTAATTTTCGTAATTACACAAAAAGTGCTTGTAATAGTTGTGTTCTATAATAATTTTTTTTCATCTCAAGTGTTGCCTTTTTTTTTCTTTTTTTTTGCTTCAACTTATGCTCGAGTCATGGTGTTTTTCCACTTTTGGGGTCAAAAATCAGAGGTCGGCTTATGCACGAGCACAGGGTGAAAATTAATTCCACTGCCAAACTTGGAGAGGTAGTAGAGATAGTCGGAACAAACAACTTTTCTTTATACCAGTTTTGCGAGAAAAATTTATTTACCAATGCAGAAGAGTTACAGCAGAACTCAAGATATGTGAGAACAGGACGTGTGGAAGAGACGATACTACAACGGTTTGGACATGCTGTGAGGACCAGTCAAACAATTGTCTGGAACATCGTGCATGACAATGGGCAACACGAACGTCCATACTACAAACAGATTACCAACTACGTGTGTACTTTTCCAACTGGTATCTTCGGAATGTTGTCGTCAATCCCGCGTTTGGTGGACTTGTTTTGTTTTCTGATGAAGCGCAGTTCACCAAGGATGGTCTTTTCAATTGCCACAACCACCGTGTGTGGAACGACACAAACATTTTGAACAACTGCTGTAACTGTTCTGTGTTGGTAAATAAATTTTTATCGCAAAACTGGTATAAAGAAAAGTTGTTTGTTTTGACTATCCCTACTACCTCTCCAAGTTTGGCAGTGAAATTAATTTTCACCCTGTATATACGGTATTTTGTCAGATAGCTTAATATGAAAGAAAAATCATCATTAGCATTATAGTTTGGTAATATAAAGAAAAAGAGCTGTCTAATCTCTGTCTCGCTATATGAAAAAAAACTGCAAGGCACTATGGGAAAGCCACATTACAATTGTCATCTCCTCCAGAATCAACAGGCAGCCAATAAAAAAAAAGACAGCGCCATAGTGACTGAAATAAAACTGAACCAGCACTTCATGTGTTTGAGTACTGCGCGTGTGCAGTTAGAGCTGCTTTGCAAAGTGCTGGTGAAAAAATAGTGACATACTTTCCCACACTGCCGTGCAGCTTTTTTCATATAGTGAAACAGAATATAGTTTTATATTAAATTGTGACAGAAAAAAGGTCTAAGTGACTACCCAATTTCCACAAGAAAGTCACGGGCACCACTTGATTGTCAAAGTGGACTGGTTACTGCTTAATGATTGATATTCGAGCAAGACCTCCAGGTTCATTCTTAGACACTAACACAACTATGGCAAATTTGATATCGTAAAAGAGGATGCACTGAGCAAGTGAAGAGGATACACGCACAACTTGGATATAATAAAATAAGAGCTTTATTTTACAAGTAACAAAATGGAGTATGAGCTTAATGATAAAATTATAGAACTAAGGAACTAGATTCTGAACTAGTTATTAATATAATACAGTCAGTGAGTCTTAAGCTTGTAAATTTAATAGGGTCTTCTTAGTTAAAATGGTTTAGTCAAAAGTAAACCGTGCATTCGATACACCATGGGCCTTCTCCACATGTTGAGAATAGTGAAAATGAGATGATGTATTTTAAGAGGAGTCCAGGCTTATTTCGGCTGTTTCTTGTCCATTGGTTGAGGACACTTGTGTCAGCAGGAGAGAACTTTCTTTTGTGTACAACAGAATACTGCGGTGATCCCGTTGCCTGATCAAGGCACCTCCAAGACGATTTCCACAATGCGACAGCCTTTCATAGCGAATCTATATCGCTCAAACACTTAAAGTAAACAAATACCATGTTAAAACTAATTGAATTCCCTGAAAATGTTCAATTTGAAGAAAATCAGGACCAGTAATGTTTTGTGGCTAAATTGATGATACTGGGCTGCAGGTTAAACAGAAATGTAATGGCAATAAAACTTTTGACAAGTTCATTTCTTTATAACCGTTATCAAAGATAACTTTGTTAGAAAATGTTTTCTTTGTGGTTAAATACATTAGCCTTTTCTTTTCAGAGGGCCTTCCACTTGGTCCTGATCGAGCTCAGTTGGAATCTTTGCTGGTGAACTTGGCACTTGAAAAGTAAATTAATTTTTATTTTTTTTTCATTTAACATTGAATATCTCTAATCTGTTATAAGCAGAAAATGCCGTAATTAATTTTGAGATTAAATAACTGGTCCATGTATTCAATAAAGCTCAACATTTAACACATTCAGTATTTCCATCATCATAAAGCAAATGAATAAAGTAATCGTTATTGCTATGCTTAGATCAGTTATTTATTCTCTGACTGTTCCAGCAGTTTCTGGCTATAGTATTTTTCATAAAAGAAGACTGTTGACCTTTGTTCGGGTCAGAGTGGAACCATTCAGATGCAAGTATACTGTTGATTCATTATTTCTCCTGACGTTAGAGAGAGCTAATTCTTAATGTTTGTAAACTTCCACATCATGATAGATTTTAAATAAACAAATCTGAAAGAGTTTACAAATATTTAATCTACTCTATATAAAGGAAAATTTATTGAAATGTGTGTAGCTCGGAATAACTAAGCGATAAGCAGCCAATTCTGATTGGTTCGTTTCGTTGGTCTTCTTTTATGAAAAATACTACATGTATAACATAGATTTCTACTGAATTAATTTTACTTGCTTATCAAACAAAGCATTAAATATATTTATGTTATTAACAAAACAATAAAACACAAAATTTCCAAGAATAACCAGAATAAATTAAGTTTTATATAAGAGTTTAAATTTGCATGCTTTCCCCCTTTGGTTTTTTTACAGGGTTTGCTAAAATTCATTACATTTCATTATTATTAAACGTTAGACCCAGAATTAAAATTGTGATTTTATTTTGTATTTTTAGACCAATGAACCTACGTTACACAATAAAAAGTATGTACAATGCTGCAAAGAGCAATGATGTAGAAAAGATTCTTCATATGTTAGGTATAGTGACTGTCTTTTGTGCGTGTGTGTGTAATATTTTTTTTATTTATTTTATAATATGCCTGTTTTGTTTATTTATAATATCTATTTATATTGTTGAATTATTTTCCTCACCTGAATATTATTTTTCTTATAAGCAATGGGATTTGATATAAATCATAAATTTGAAGAACATGAAAATGAGACAGCTTTCCATGCTGCTGCTGGAGCAGGACATCTAGTCATTGCGCATGTTCTTCACCAAGTAAGTGAAATTTTTAAAAATCAAGTTGAAAATTTTTTATTTAGTAATTGATCACATCTTGCAAGTATATTTGGAGCCAGTTTCTCATATTTTATACACCAAATGGCCAAATTATTATGACCACCTGATGTTTGTAGGCAAAGTAGGTATGATTTAGCGCTGAAGATGCTAGAGAGCCAGGCCGTTATAGATAGGGAAGCAGGTTGTTTACCACGACAATAAGAATGTTTTGTATCTGAAGGTATGGGCAAACGATGCAATTTAACAGCCTTTGAACGTGAGATGATTGTTGGCACTCAGAGCCATGGAGTGATATCAACAAAACATTTGCATTCGTTAAATGTTCAAGAGCAGCTGTTGTTAAAGTGTTTAAAGACTGGACTGTCAGCCGGAAAACTGGGTCTGAACGTGCGAGTTATGGACGTCAGCAACTGGCCAATGTTCGGGTAAAGCGGAGAGTGGCAAGACTGGTAAACATTTAACGCATTAGTCGAATATGACGATAGTCTCTACTGGTCAAAAGGTACTGTTTGATAAAATGAGTGGGGTGATAAAAGTTCTAATCGCTCTAGATAATGACTAATCCAATCAGCCGAATGGTAGTTCCTATATTTATTTGTTCCTGAGTAATAACCATTAGAATTGTATGTAATTGACTGAATCACCCTGTAAATTAAAAAATGATGCGTTTGACATTTATTACATTAAAAATTTAAGTACCCAAATTTACCAATAGATGGCACTGTAATACGAATAGTATTTATTTGCATATATTGAACAAGTGAAACACCATTTGCATTACTGTGCATGGCTGTTGGCGTTATTTGTTTGATAAGAAGAAGGCGGATTGTGCACGAGCCTTAGTTACTTATTTGCACATCATGCCTACATTGCAAGAAAAAACTCTTTACCGTATTTGCCCGAAAATAGGCCGCACTTTTTTTCCAAATTTTATGCCTCCAAAATTGAAGTGCGGCCTATAATCGTAGCCTGAGAAATTTGCATCCAGATATAGGCCCTATTGAGTACAACTAATTACTGGTAGGTTATTGAGAGTACAGCTCACCTGTATATCGTCGATATTTGCCCAAACATCGCGTAGTAAATCAAGAATTAACAAATAATTAAAAATTCACACTACTTTTAATGAAAAGTTGAAAAATAAAAATAAAAGTGACTGTTATTCTACAAGACTTTCTCTTCACCTGTGTTTTTTTGTTCCACATCTGTCTCCATAAGACTTTCTCCACATTGGGTGACTTTGATTTTTATTAACTCACACTACTGTTTAATCGCTGTTTTTTTTTGTTTTTGTTTTTTGTTGTTGTTGTTTTTTACTAAAATTTTGACTTAAATTTTTAAAAAAATCATTAAAAATATCAATTACTAATATTGTATACTATAATTTATTTCGATTTTTAAAAGCCCGATATAAACTACGAAGTGGCAGCCATTTTTTCCTGTGAGTCTTTGAGATATGAAACCAGCCAATGGTAGAGCAGGTTACATTTTTCTTTGGGCTGTTCGGATATGAAACAAGGGCATGGGCATAAAAGCTAATATACTATTGGTGGAATAAAATTTTAGCGGGTATTGCTTATTTGATGTAATTTTTCTCGCCCCTTTACTACACGTGCATTTATTTGGTAAACAGAGTTGCCGGCATTTGAACTTCTTTTTACGGTAATATCATGCAAAAAATTTTACATTATGGGAGATCATGTGGAAATAAAAGCGTCTGCATTCAATAAAGGAATGAGACGAAATTACACGGCAATGTCAATAACGGGCAGTTATTAATTATGCAGAAGAAACGAGCAATAGAGAGGCTGCCAGGAAATACGGAATTGATGAAAAAAATGTACGTTGATGGAGATCAATGAAGACAAAACTACAATATGCATCTTCCTTAAGAAAATCTTTCAGAGGGCCTAAACATGGTCAATATCCTGAGCTTGAAAATTTGGTTTTTAATTTTGTCCAGGAACAACAAAAAAATGGAGTTACAATCTGTCAAGAAATTATTCAGTTAAAAGCATTAGAAATTGCTTCGCATCTCCAAATTTCAAGGAGAGAATTTCGTGCAGAAAATTTCATTGGCTGGTTTTGAAGATTTATGCGAAGACATAATCTTTCAGTTAGACGCAGATTATGGAGGAGAAACTTATGTGTTATCAAAGATTTGTTATTGATCTCTGAAGAACTCATAATTATTTATTAGGTCAAATCGGAAATGCAGATGAAACTCCTATTTTCTTTGATATGCCAAGCAAAACTACTGTAAATCAAAAGGGTGAAAAATCAGTTATTGTTAAAACAACTGGAAATGAAAAACTTAGAATAACAGCAATGTTAGCTGCAACAGCTGATGGCAGGAAATTGCCTCCTTATATTATTCTAAAACAAACAACAATGCCTAAGGATCCGATTCCAAAAGGAATAATTTTAAGATGCCAAGTAAAGGGATGGATGACAAATGACTTAATGCTGGACTGGTTGTCAGTTGTTTGGAATAAAAGGCCTGGTGCTTTTCTTAGAAAACGAGCATCACTAACATTGGATGCCTTTAAAGGCCATCTGACCCCAGAGGTTAAAGAAAAATTTACATCACTAAATTCAGATCTTGTAGTAATTCCTGGGGGTATGACATCTCAACTGCAAGTGCTCGATGTTTCAGTTTATAAATCTTTCAAAGACCATTTGAGAAAGCAGTGTTCAGATTGGCTATTGGCTGGAGATTATGCCCTCACACCAGGAGGAAAAATTAAGAAGCCATCTGTAACCCAGCTATGTCAATGGATTCTGCAGCCTGGGATAATATTGTGACATGCCATGTCAGTGTTGTATTAATTTTGGGTGTCACATGGGTCCGGCGGGAACGTTTTGTTCGTAGGGTATGCAATTAATCCTTGTTGTTTTGTGTTATATTATTAGGGTGAATACAAAAATCTGAACCCCCCCCCCCTTTTATTTTTTGAACCGAAGCAGATATGTCAATTTTGATGAATCCAATGAATAGGAAGTTGTGGGTGGCCTATCCCATGGTGCACTTTTCATCATCCCAAATATGCAAATTAGGACACATTCAAAATTTATCTCAAAAACCATAAAGGATAGAGAAAAAAACCCAATTGCAAACTTGTTCAGCATAAAAAAAAAAAAAAAAATTCATCCAAATTGGACCAACCAATCACCCACAATCACGTGGTGAACTGTTTGTAGCTTACAAACAGTCACACTGCACAAAAAAGTTACTTCAAACAGTTTAAAAAAAAAGTTAATCAACAAAATGCTCGATGTGACGACCGTGGGCACCATAACACAATTGGGCACGGAACCTAACTGTCGCCAAAATATCGGCAAGCATGGCTGGTGTCACTCCTCAGCACGCTTCCTGGATTCGTTGAACCAGATCCTCCAGAGAGGCGGGCTGCGTAGCATACACCTTGTCCTTCAGGTATCCCCACAAGAAAAAGTCAAGTGGTGTAAAATCAGGGGAGTGGGGTGGCCAACGAACTGGTCCTCCTCTGCCAATCCATTGTTGTCCAAACATCTCACTTAGACGCTCGCGAACGACTAACCCGTAATGTGGAGGAGCTCCATCATGCTGAAACCACGTGGGCTGATACGAGGCCAATGGCAAATTGTCAATGAAGTCTGTGACTATCAGTTGAGAATTTCAGCCCGGTAGCGTTCTGCAGTCAGTGTTCCATAGTAAAAATACGGTCCAACCACAGTGTCATTGTACAATCCACACCGCACATTGACTTTCCAGTTCACTTGATGAGTTGCTTCTTGCAGACATCGTGGGTTTTCGTCTGCCCAATGATGATGGTTGTGCCTGTTGATAACTCCATCCCTGGTGAACTGGGCTTCATCTGTCCACAACACCTCATGAATGAAGTTTGGATTGTCATCCAGGCAGGTAAGTAACCAGTTGCAGAAGGCAGCCTTAGCAACATAATCCAATGGCAGTAACTCCTGGTGACAATGGATATGGTATGAGTGATAATGATGTGCGTGTAGAATGTTGAGAACAGTTCTCTGATGGCACCCAACATCTGCAGCAATTGCTCTGCTGCTTGTGTGGGGATTTGCAGCAACTGCAGCCAGAACTAGTGTTTTTGTATCCTCGTTGCCTTGTGCCCTTGGTCGTCCTCGTTCTGCATTAACATTCCCAGTAGCCTCGAATCTTTGAATAATGTGACGCATTGTTTGACGAGATGGATGGCGTTCGTTAGGGTATCTGTCTCGATACAACCTAACTGCAGCATGTAGGTTTCTCCTTGCCTCTCCGAAGCAGAAGATCATGTTGACCATTTCCGGAACAGTGTAGCTTGCCATCCTGGAATTGTTCTGTCTTCTGTGTGCTGAAACATGCCTTTTATTTGCTTCTCCACATGAAAGTGGATATGAGTATGGTAATTTATGTTAATTTTTTTATTTGCATGCTTTACATGGTGGAAATATCAACATTCAGTTTTCCTTGTGCAGTGTGATTGATTGTAAGCTACAAACATTCACCACGTGATTGTGGGTGATTGGTTGGTCCGATTTGGATGAATTTTTTTTTTTTTTTTTTATGCTGAACAAGTTTGCAATTGGGTTTTTTTCTCTATCCCTTATGGTTTTTGAGATAAATTTTGAATGTGTCCTAATTTGCATATTTGGGATCATGAAAAGTGCACCATGGGATAGGCCACCCACAACTTCCTATTCATTGGATTCATCAAAATCGACATATCTGCTTCGGTTCAAAAAATAAAAGGGGGGTTCAGACTTTTGTATTCACCCTGTTTAGTTAAAAATACGTATATTTGCTTTAGATGTACAAAGGAAGTTAATTAAAATAAGGTTGAATTTCATTATTTGTTTTCTTTTATTGATAATTGAATTCTCACTTCCTATCTGGATAGATAATTTATGCATGTTAATTTATGTTGATAGGTGACTTTTAATGATCGTTTTGAGAGGTATTGGTGCCCAACAATAATGGAAGCAACAGGGGCCGTCATAGTTGGAGTTTGACATTGTTCTTCGGATGAAAAACCAAGTAGCCATCTTCAGTATGTCTGAAGATGGCTACTTGGTAGCCGAAGTGTATACATATATGATACATATTAAACTTCTTTTGTGGACAAGTGGAGTTTCCTTCCTCTCTTTCTTTGATTGTATATCTGTTTTAATATCTTATCCTAATCTAATTCTTGGAAGATCTTTGCCAAGCTCCAACAGAGTATTGTTACAGGGCGAGCTTGTCTTCGGGAAGAAATCGCTTAAAATATTTAACAAAATATAGAGGAGAGTTGTGTGCTGTTGCCGATGAACAAGAGTGTCGATGTCGTGTTGGATGAGCGGACATGTGGTTTGTGAGCATTCGAGCGATCGAGAAAAGGACATTTGATTCTCATATCAATACTTATTGAAATATACTGCCATTTCACCATGCAATTAAAGGTCCTGTGCAAGTGAAATAATATTGTGCAGTCAGTTAGTAAAGTGATTTGAGTTTTTTTCTGTTCGTTAACCTGGGCTACGCAAAGAATTATAGGAGCTATGGTGGGCGGTTCAGGAACAAAAGAGTATCAGTGATCAAGTTTGCAGACAATTAGAAGGCATCAAACGGTGAGATCGTTTCATTATCATTGTTTTGTATCCAAATTGAAGTAAAATATATAAGAATCTTGACTCGTTACTGGAATCCAGTGTTGCACCCTTTGTGATAAGAGAAACATTCAGTTAGGCTGTGTGGAGCATCTAGTGACAGTTCGTCACGTGACCCCGCCATCTTAGTTTGCTTTTAAAAAACAAAAGCTGAATAAGTGTTGGTGCCAACGGATGGTGTAATGAATTGTGGAACAGTGACTCATTGTCATTGCAATAGGATAAGTTATATTAAGAATTGGATGTAGGCAGTTGGTTTGCTGGAATTGCAAAATCAGTCATGGTAACTTCGCTCACCTGTAAGCGATTGCTCCATTGATTGCACTGTCACTTTCAACACTATGAGCACAGCTGGTCTTGTTATCAAAACGAAAACTGTTGCCACGTAATTCGTATGCATTATTGGCGTAATTCACTGGCCTGAGTTTCATGATACAGATCAACATTTAGCCTCTGTATGAAAGGTGCCCGGTGGGTTACTGTGGTCCTCCCGTTTAAAAGGATCACGTGATGCGCTCTCGCATTACACACTGTTCATTGGTCGGACTCTTTCCATAGCAGAGCAAAGAGGTGCTGTGTAATGAAGTGCAATCCCCGAGGTGCGGGTGACATGACCTGTGTATGAAACGCTTTATTTCCATTCTAGTAGCTGACTCCTACCTAAGGCATTATAGGTCAAACGGAAGTCAATTTATTGATTTGTGGGCAATAAGTCTTAAATAATTTGATTATAAAACATTATAGATATTGGAATATTATTTAAGTGTAACTTGAATTTGGTAATGTGCTTAAGTAGTTACAAGGTATACCTGATAAGTTATGCGGTTATTATTGTTAAAAAATGTAAATGACTAATAACCCTGATAGGAAGTTGAATAAATACACATGTTTTTAATCAGTTTAATTATTGGAAACACACACACCCTCAATTAATATCAGTCCCGAACCCTTGACTCCTACCCCACCTAGCAGTCGCCTGTTTAGGTCATCGATAATTATTGTTGTGAGAGGGGTGGGCGGTCTCAATATAAAACCAGAATCAATTGTCAAAGGTTTTAAAAAATGTTGTTTGTCAAACATGATGGATGGGAGAGATGATGACATATTATGGGAAGACCGAGAAGAAAAGAACAATGAAGAAATTGAAAGTGATGAAGAGAGCTGCCAAAGTGAAAGTGAAGACACCTGCCAGAGTGGCACTAATGAGGAAAACAGTGAAGAAGAAAATGACTAATGTGATTAATGTAACCATAAGTCTTAATCATAAAATACTGTACTCTTATACTGGAACATTAAGTTTTTTCTCATCTTTAATCGAAGTAAAACAAAAAAATTTACTGATATTAAAAATATTTCATACATATAAGTTGTGTATTTTATTTTTTTCCTAAAAACTGCTTCCAAATTTCACCATTCGGCCTATATTCGGGCAAATACGGTATTTATGTGCACAGATTTTCTATGTAGGTTCTAGGCCTACCCCTTGGTGTCTTATCTACCGGCTTGGAAAATAGCAAGTACCTAGGAAGACCAGTTTGTGGCATCTGTTTCTTGTGGCCAAACCAATGCAATTGAGACCTCTCAATGTGAAAAAGTAGTGACTTAACACCTAAAGACTCCCTTGTTATGATGTGCAGCGTTTCTAAACTTTTTTTCTCTCATGGCACACTTGAACATATACTTAAACTTCTGCAGCACACTTAATTACAATGATCTAAGGTCAAAGAGCATATTTTTTTAGGATTTAGTTATTAACCAAATACAAAGCAACTTATTGTAATTTATAATAAAAATATAATTAAAATACGTAAAAAAATTGATATTTATTTGTGTTTTCATTAAATTTTCCTTGCACACCTGAGATCCACTCATGACACACTGATTGAAAATCGCTGTGGCAGGGTAATACCTGCCGCACTTGTCAAGAATCTCATTTCGGCCTGTGGCACTCACAGTCACATTCTTTCCATCATTACCCAAGACTCGTGTCCATAGATGAGAATGGGGACAAAGATAGATTTGTAAATGGAGCTTGGCTTTGTTTGCTAGCTCACGTTTCATTACCATGTATTTGTGTCTGACAGAGCTTGCCAGAGTTATTAATATTTCAATTTTATTTGGCCTCTTTCTTTGGAATAAAATTAGATAACTTCGATCAACCTATTTTAAACATGCTATAAGTGTCATTAATTTTCATTAATATTTATTTTTTTTTTCTTAATATTACAATTACTTAAAATTAATTAATTTGATATTATATATTATTTTTATTATTATTTTTTAATCAGGCAGGTGCGAGTTTGGATGCATTAGATAATAAATTACGTACACCACTGATGATTGCTGTAGAAAACAAGCAAAGTGTTGTCGTTCAGTACCTTATTAGAGCTGGAGTTAATTTGGAAACAAGGGTAAAAATTTTTCTTTTATCTCTTATTAAATAAGTTGTTTTTATATTACGTATGAAAAATTTGATTAAGTTTAGAGCTACTAGAGTAATCTAAACTTAATCTGCTAAAGCATTGGTGTGCTTGGTGTATAGCAATTGATTCACTATAGTACATATGCAGGGTGACAGTTATTGAGCTATATGAAATAAAACATCAAATTTTCAAAAACTACTGAGTTCAAAAATTTTATTCAAATGTTAAAAGTAACTACAGATATTCTGATTTAGTTTATGACATGTTCAATATGCTTGCCATAATGACTCTGATGTGGCGCAGGCAAAGAGCAAAATTCTGCAAAACTCGCTGAAGTGTCGAGACATTGATGCTTTTGATGACCTGAATGGCTGTTTTGAGCTCAGCGATGGTTTTGGGATTATTTGCGTAAACTTTGTCTTTAGTATTGCCCCACAAAAATGAGTCACAAGGGTTAAGATCAGGAGAATATGGTGGCCAACTGATTCCCATTCCAGTGGCCTCTGGGTACCCCAAAGCCAGAATGTGCTCTCCAAAATGCTCTTCCAGGACTTCAAACACTCTATTGATCCAATGGGGTCTTGGTCCGTCCTGCATGAACCACATCTTTTTTGAAATCTGGGTCACTTTGGATAATAGGGATGAAATCATTTTCTAAAATTCTGACATTGGTCAGCAGTCACAGTGCGTATGCTAAAAAAAATTCCAACATGCCCTGCATTCAACTGCCAAGTTTTAACTGAATCTCGCCAATTGTTCAAAAGTTATCAAATTTTTTTTTTTGTCATATAGCTCAATATAGTCGAACCCTGATAACTCGAATCTTCAGTGGACCAGATAAAAAAATTGAGTTATTAGGTTTTCGAGTTAATCAGTAAATCGAAAACGAGGCTGCAGGACAACTATAAAGATTACATAATACTCGCAATGTTTTATAAATTCGATTTTTTTTTTTGAGGTCCATTTACAATTACTGTACGGACCTCGTAATTTGCAGTCGTTTAAATGCAAAATCAGCTCCAATCTCGTTTTGGCATGGCTTCCGAATTCTACTTCTGGTTTGTAAAACTATTCAAAAAGCATCTCTTCGCGATTTTTGAGCATATTAGAATATTGTTCGAGTTAACCGGGAATTTGAGTTATCAGAGTTCGAGTTATTCGGATTCGATTGTAATTGTCGCCTTGTATATAAAATAGCATGGGAGAATATGGCACTTCATGTTGAGGATAAGTGAAGGAAAAATAGTAGATTTAATCTACATGCATATATTTAATGCATGAATTTCATATGTCAAATATACAGCCTAAAATAGAAAAGTTATATACTGGTAAATATATACCTTTCCTGACTTTCTCAGTGGCCCATTAGTTCATTTACTGTAGTTCAGCTTTAAAAATCAAAGTCAGGTTAACAGAAAAATATGATAGCTCAGAAAAATCAAATGTTGTGTATGGACTGGTGAGGGGGGAGGAGCGATCATATTCGTACTTATTAGCTACAGTAGTTACCTGTGGAATCACACTGGCTTGGAACTGCATGATGTGGGGCTCCCATTCAAATACGTCTGCGGTAAAACAGAAGGATGATAACTCAGCATCCATCAACAGCAAGGAAGGGGATGAACACTCATCTCTGGTGATCATCGCAAGGAGTGACAACAATGGCAACAATAACAACAAACAAAGGAACGTCACAAAACAATTAACGATCGTCGTGTCAACAAAGCCGATTGTTGTTTGCCGACACAAAACCAAGCATTACCGAGCATATCTTTGATAAACGTCACATTTTAGATATTAAAAGTCTAAAGCAAATTTCACAGTGCAATCATGATGTAACGATCGCCTGCATTGTTGTTTATTGTTATTGTTGTTAATTGTTGTATGTTATTGTTATTAATTTCATCATCAATGCTAGCAAAATTGGTGATTTGGAGAGGATTGTTTATGATTACAAACATCAGTGGAGCAGATAATTGTAATTGCAGTTAAATATAAACTCTATGACCACACAAAATTTAGTTTAAAATGAAAGATAAAGATTAACAAGAAATTAATCCCCCCCCCCATTTTTTAATTTAAATAATTTTCAAGAAATTCATATAAACTTTAATTTTTAAAAAATTAAAAATATATATTATCCAACATTCAGGGAGAAGATGGAATGACTGTACTTCATCTTGCTTCTAAAGCAGGCAATTTGGATGCTTGTCAAATGATTTTAGGAACTGGAAAAATTAATATTAATATTCAGGTATTACAAGTATTCCATATAACTATTCATAAGCAGCAGCATAATCTTATGAAATTTTGTCAATAAAATTGTGCTATTTTATAATACTTAACTCTTTTTATAGGATGATGGAGGATGGACACCTGTTGTTTGGGCTGCTGAACATCGTCATAAAGAAATTGCCCGTTTTTTCCTGGAATCTGGAAGTGATCCAAATATAAGAGATAATGTTAGTGAATTCTTCATTTTTTTGAAATTTATTCTAAACAGATACCACGATTTAAACTAAAGGCATTAGTAATGAAAGAACAGACTTCAGATAAAACTGCTACTCTTCTTCCATGTTGTCTGCAAATTACTTAATTTTCCTAGTAGCTTGTTAATTAAGAAACAGATTAAGTGATTTTTTTCAAAATTGATATCTGAAAGAGTCGTTAGAATTATGTCCATCCTCTCTGATTCTAGTGACACTTTTAAGATGTCAGTTTTGGAATGGATTGAAATTTTCAAGGCTAAGAACATTTTAACATTTTAAAAATCAGTCACTGACATGCTATCACCTTCCTTCTCATTAGTCCCTCTCTATGGTGTTTTTTGTGGCTTTAAAATGGACAACTTACATAATGGTGTTTTGTTTCTTTTTGTTAGGAACAAAACA
Source organism: Rhysida immarginata (assembly GCA_023313115.1). Taxonomy (NCBI): domain Eukaryota; kingdom Metazoa; phylum Arthropoda; class Chilopoda; order Scolopendromorpha; family Scolopendridae; genus Rhysida; species Rhysida immarginata. The sequence goes on from JAHWFO010003124.1 coordinate 11,984,463, forward strand.
TTGCACTTCATTGGGCTGCCTTTTCAGGTAGCATTGAAATATGTGAAATGTTACTGAATAGAGGCTGTGATGTCACCAGTGTAAACGAACATGGAGATACTCCTTTGTAAGTGATATGGAATTATTATTGTATTTGATAGCAGATTTTAAAAATAAATGTGTAACATGTTAATTATGAAATGGTGTTTTTAGGTGTTTCAAGCTAGTTTTGAAATAAATCCTTATTTGCCTGAGTCCATGGGCAATTTCCATTATAAAGATTTGCAGTTTTACTCTGACATTCCTGATGATCTGTTGCATAACTGATGTTTGAACTCGGGTCAATCTTAACCATTCATTATGATGACTTTAAATATTCTCTATTTAATAATCATTGTTTTGCTAGCTAAAATGGCATGACTTGGTAGTGATTCAAAATTGGCTTGATGTACTCTGTTTTTCAAATAATCGCATGATTCAGGTAAATATGCTGGCTAGCAGTGGAAAATGTTTGAGAAATTTTTTTCGTCCTCACCAAATGTGATAAGCATATTTTACTATGTAGATTGCTCAAGGCAAACTAGGAATTTTATCTTTTCAGAGGTAAAATAAACCATGAACTGAGCAATCTGTTATCTGACATGTGTTGTAGATGCCCTCACCTACCAATACTAGGGATCTGTGGATGATCCAGACTTTGTCTCAACATTTTGCCTCTTCCAGCCCCTTGTAGAATTGGTGCCATGTTAATATGCTGCTCTTCATCGGGCCAGAGGGTGACCGACACATGCTCTTCAATCCCATGGCTTTTATCCTTTATATTAAAAATATATTAATGATATACAGGGTGTCCCAATGGTACAAGTCCAAAATGAAAAACTGAGTAGAGGACCCCTATACCTATGAGAATCACCCCCACGTATGTTATCCGAAATGTTACCATTATGGAGATATTAAAGATTTTGTGATTTTTTGTCTGTAGCCCCTACCTTATTTATTCCGTTAAAATGTATGTTTTTGGGAATGTATGTCGTTTTGAGGAATTTGGTTAGTTGAATTGTATTCTTTGGGCAACATAGTGTTAAATTACAGAAAATAGACAAATTGCATGCATAAAATTTTTCAAAAATCAAGGTTAAAGCGGGAAGTTCTGAGTTGTTCATGAAGTTCAGAAATCTCTGATTTTTTTCTGCAGTCTATTAAATGGAGAAGTTTTTAAAATATCTGGCAGTATTGCTGACTTGATTTATTTTGTTTACGTTCATTATCAAAGATTTAAGAAGTTTCACGACAACTCAGAACTTCCTACTTTAACTTTGATTTCCGAAAACTTTTATGCATGCAATTCATTTATTTTCTGTAATTTAATACTACAGGATTCTCCTCAGGCCCTTTTGAAGGGCACACCACCCGTCTGATTTTGGTGACCGCCCGGCTGATTACACGAAAAGATGCACAACACCTCATAGTGTTTATTTGTTCTTAAAGGGCAACTGACATCAAAATTTGACATGTATATTTTTGTCCTAAAATTATAGAGGACATTTAAAAAATAAATTCTGCACAAAAAGTTTTCAAATATCACTATTATTTTAGGAGTTATTTAATTTTAAAAATTAGCGCCTACGTCAGCACACCTGAACGCCTGACGTCAGAGGCGAGTACTCGCTATCACTCATACAGATTAGTATTTATATTCCGTTTCTTTTCAACGCTATTCATCGCCTAGCTGTGCCTAATTTTTACCGTTTTTTGACAGCCGTAATATGAGCATGAACTGCAGAATGTTTTATTTTCATGTTTTACCGAAAGATGATAAAATAAGGAGAATATGAGTATCTACTTTGTCTATGTGCTCCTTTGAAATATTAGGACGGGAGAGGGGGTGAATAAATTTTTCCCTCGCGATATAATCGTTTTTATATTTAATTATATTTCGTTTAGAAAAATAACAAACTGTTTTGGTAATGCCTATAATCAAACTATATTTATTTTACTAATAAATTTTTCCGTGTATTTTATTCTACTTAAACCTTTTTTTTTTTATTTTTTTGGTTGAACGATTTCCATTATAATGACGACGCTCGACAGACAGATAACGATCCAAATGTTATATCATGGTTATTAGAAGTTAGCTTCTAATAACCATGAATATATTAATAGAAAAACTATGACAGAATTAGATATCGGAGATGCTTGCTTTTTTATTTTTTGCAAGCATTTACACATGATATCAAAAATCTGTTATTAAGACGAAGTAAATTAATTCTTTTTTCCTCTATTTTTTCTTCTTCTGTGAAATGTATAGCTTACTGAGTGAGTGAGCAGTTTCAGAATATGTTTAATCTGTGGCTTGAACGTACGCGCATCCACAGTTTCTTGCGTGCCTCCTCGCCTTAGCACTGCCGAGTCAAAATTACCAAATTACCGAATAAGCTGAGAGTAATAAAATGCTCAGACGGCTTGTAGCTCATCTATCCCGCGCGCCTCAGCCTCAGTTTCCTTCAAAGCGTGGCTTTTTTGTCTCACCGCAGCCTCAGGAGGTTGTTCGCTTGGTCCGTACACGGCTATAAACAAAACATCGACATCAAGGCAATTTTTTTAAATGTTTCATCCTTACAAATATGGAAGTAGTCATCTGGAATTATGTATAAGTATTTTATTTGCATAAACACTGTAAATTAGACTTAAAACGTTAAATAAAATTTCCATAACATTCATGCATCTCCTAGATAGCTTTTTTATGCAATTTTTTTTTTTCAATTTTTTTTTTAACTTTTATCACCGGTTCATACATAACGTTATCTATTATTTGTAAATTCAACCTTTCAATGTGATCAAATTCATTTTCATAAACGATTTTCACCAGCAAACCTATTACAAGTGTATATGTAGGTATTGTCTCTTGCAAAGATTTCAAACGAATTTCGCCTTTGACGTCACACCCCGATTCAAGATGGCGACGGCGATCGTTCATTTTCGCGCCGAAAAATGCTTTTATTGTATAAAAATAACGAAAATTTAAAAAAATGAAATGTGTTGCAATGTTCAGCAGTTCATAAAGAATATATTTAGCGAAAAAAAAATTTTGATGTCAGTTGCCCTTTAATTGTTGTCCGCCCGGCTGAATACACGAAAAGCTGCACAACACCTGATAGTGTTTATTTTTAATTGTCGTCCGCCCAGCTATTTTATCTTTCCACCCATCTGAAAAAATTTTCTGGGGAGAACACTGTACTATGTTCCCCAAAGAATACAATTCCACTAACCAAATTCCTCAAAACGACATACATTCCCAAAAACATAAATTTTAACGAAATAAGTAAGGTAGAGGTTACAGACAAGAATCACAAAATCATAATATCTCCATTATGGTAACATTACGAATAACATATGTGGGGTAATTATTGGTATCCTCTACTCAGTTTTTCATTTTGGACTTGTACCATTGGGACACCATGTATGTTCGCTAACGAGTCCCACAGTAAATTTCACATTTGAGAAGGGATTTTGGATAATTCCAGTTAGAGGATCCTGATATACAGTAAAGCATTCCATCATTGAATAAACAACAGGAATCAGAACATTATGCAATAAGCTACATATTTTTTTAACTCATGAAAAAGAAATAACCCAAAAATAGCTATTTTTAAAGGAAAATAACTTGATAAAAATTTTGCATAAGAAAAGAAATACAGTGGGTGCTACTTAATGTAATCACTTTGGAACCAAGCCAAATTGATAACAATAACTGAAAATTGAAATAAGGAGGGGTGATTGGAACTTTGCAAGACCATAGAGCTTTTATTACATACTAAGTCCACAGCAATAATGCAGATTAATACAAAATTAAACAAGAATTAATGAAGAAAAACTCGCGGGGGTGGGCACAATGTGAACAATGCATATGCACTGCAGTATGAGCATAGAAAAACATAAGAACACATGAAGTGTAGCATTTTATTTTATTCAATACAAATACAGATTATTTTTTTTTTTTAAATCTGTAATGACCGTCTGCTTTCTTTCTATAACTTGTGAAAGGTACTCACGGACTTCTTTGAGTCCAAGACCGGCCAATTTTACAGCCAGGGGATTGATAACTGGAGACACGTTGGCAGAAGGTGCTAGATGCCAATGGGGATTACTTTGGGGACTAGTGATACGCTACTTTTTGTGTACATCATTTTGTTTGCCTCCCCCAAAAAATCCTCCACATCTGACATAGTAAAGTGAAATGTGTCTGGTGCACTGATATGCTGTGCAAAATAATTACGTAAACTTTTTATAGCTTCCATTGCTACAAACGTTGAGACGGATATTACCTCTGGTTCTAAATGGCCATTTTCATCTTCGTCTTCCTGGTCACTTTCAATTTCATTTTGTTTTTGCCCCATGTTCAGAATTTCTTTGCAGAGGTGTAACAGTTTCGTCACACTCAACACAATCTTTCGCATGGGCTGTATTGACCAATCGGAGAAAGACATTCGAACAATGTACGTTGTAATGAAGGGAAAATTTAACCGAGGGAACGTAAAATTAGTTTGTTATTCTGAAATGTACGTTATTTCGAGGTATGTTAAACTGAAACTTTTTAGCATTAAAATACCTAGATTTCGGCCGGGGATTTTAAATTTGTACGTTATTTTGAAATGTATGTTAAAGTGAGGTACGTTGTAACGGGATTTTACTGTAATAAATGACGGATTGTTAATGTATTTGTGTAGAACTGTTCCGTTCTGCACAAAAATGATAACATTAAAATTGATTACATTAAGCGGCACCCACTGTGTATAATTGTACCTTATCACACAGTGTTAAATTAAAATTAATTCATTCATTTTACACTAGCCTGTTATTTATAAAAAATCGTATTGACTTTTAATGCTTAATAATCATATAATAATTTTTGAATTTGATTTATGCAAATGTGATCTTAAAATCAATTTAGTTGTAATATTTTGCACATATTAAATTTTTTTTTTCATATAGGCATATAGCTGCTCGCCAAGATAACTACGACTGTGTAATGTATGTATAAGAATTCACATATTTTCTTTACCTTTAATAAGATTATTGTTTAACTTTTTCAAGATTTGCCATATTTATTCAAGTATAATGCTACCCCAATTATCAGCTCATTGCAGACTTATTGCAAGTAAAACATGCATGAATATACAGAAAAACTTTATTTATTGCAATCAGTGGTTGGTACCATCTTGTTTTAGGAGTTTGAAGTTCAAAAAACTTTACTGGTCGAAATTTTATTTCAATTTCCACCTATAATATCACAAATTTGGTTAGCACAGTGCCTATATTGTTCAATTATTATGAATAAAGGGCGGCATGATGGGAGAATTTGTTGACTTGGTGCAGAAACGTGATCGTAATGACTTCTTAGCTGAATGGTTGTCGCCATTTTGTTTTCACGAAATGACCTTCTTATTAGGTTTTGGTGATGGAAAAGTGGACAGGAATTTGAGAAGTAAAGTGAATTAATGTTTTGAATAGGTTGATTTAAGTATAGATGGCAGCGCTTACGCTTTATGAATCTGAGGCTATGACGCTATGGTCGTAATGAGGAGAAAATCTCGGCAATGTTAAGAATACTGTATAAGAACATGCATGTAAATTGTTCAGTTCCACAATGTTCGAACAACAATGTTAAAAACAAAAATCTCAAGTTTCATGGATTTCCTACAGATCGAAAAATTCAGTGAGGTTAAATGAGATGTCGTAGCCTAGCCCAGTATTTAGCATCGTCACTTTCGTAAATCGTAATTCATTATAAAATTTGCTCACTGTTAGTCAATACTTGTTTATTTCCGTCAGTTTTCGCTCCTTTTAACTGAAGCTTTTCTTTCAAGTCTTTAACTTTCATCTTCACTAAACTTTTGTAAATAAACTAGAACAAAATTCATAAACCGTAGCGGATGCCATCTGGCGGATAGATTTGGCATTTAAATCAACCTATAGTGTATAGATGGTATAATTTACTGTAAATATCGAAGTTGGTTTAAAGGCATCGTCACTTTCGGAAAAGTGGACGAAAATTTGAGAGATGAAATGCATGGTGTATAATACATGCTAGTTTCGAAAGTTCGTTATATTGAAGTTCGAAAAAATATAGTGGTTGAAATTTTCTTTCAATTTCCACCTTCAATTACAAATTTACTTAGCATGGTGCCTATATTGTTCAATTATAGCAAATAAATGGCAGTATAATGGGAAAATTTGTTGACTTAGTGCAGAAAAGTGATCAAAATGACTTTAACCTAACCTAACCAACATTGTTGTACTGCAGCCTGAAATTTCCTTTTTGTCTATAATGAAATCCCCCACCTCCACACGTAATTTATGCCAAAATTTTATACATTTTACATGAATAAATATGGCATTTTATTTATTTCCAAAATTGCTTTTAATTTTTCAAACTGCAAACGCTGATCAACAGAGAAAGTATTTTAGTGTAAAAACAGTCAATTTGAACATCTTGTTATGCTAAATAAGAATATGACATTTAACAATCATTTTTTTCTCTAACCTTTTACATCAGTTATCGAAATTTGTAATATGTTTTTTTTTTTTTATCTTAGTGACTTATTTCTTTTTAATGCATTAAGTTTTAACTCGCTACAGTTTCTTATGAATAGTGCTTATAAACAAATCACTATGCTCTAAAAGCGTATTTTCAGAGCTAATTAAGTTTTTTTAATGCTATTGTCGTAATTATGCATTGCAATGTGGTAAAAGAAATAAGTAAACAAGGAAATGAATATTTATTTAAATTTGTTAGCTGATATAATTGTGTAATTATTCAAAAGCTGAAATTTTTCCATTCTATCTAGAGATGAAAGCAAGAAACTAATTTACTCACTGAATTATTAGGGCTATTCAAGAAAGACTGAGACTAGCTTTTTTATTGAAGTAATAGTTAGGATTACAAATCAGCACAGCAGGCATATTTAAAATTTACATCTTTTTAGCATTAGGCTGCATGATGGTAGCACCATATACACATCCAGATGGTTACGGCATTTAAAAATTCTTTAATGGCAATTGCATTGGGTTCCGGACATTTACCCCACCGGACACTCGCCCCAGTGATATTTACCCCATTGACATTTCCCTCAGAGCCTTAACTGAAAAGTGGACACTTACCCCCACAATATTTACTGCCAGATCACAGATGAAGATGACTTGCGGTCATATAGGAATGCTGATGTAGTAGTTAAAAATACTATGCAATTTCAGAGCACAAATTTCAGATAGCAATAAAAGCATTATCTATTCCATGTACTTCAGTACCTGCAGAACGTCGTTTTTCAAAAGCAGGAAATCTAATAAATGCTAAACGTTCCACTCTAAAACCAAAAAATATAGAAAAATGTTTGATTTTAAGTTCACTAGCAGTTTAAGAGCTCAGTGAAGCGTCAAATGCTTCACTTATTGTATAATTATTTAATTTTTGTTTCATTTAATTGTCAATTAAAATAAATACCGAAAACTGTTCAAAGTGAAGACATTTCTTTTAATTTGCTGTTAACGCCAACAGAAGAAAAGAACGAGACAGATCTCCAAAATGTACATATGGGTTTCTAATTTTATAAATTAATTTATGTGGAATAGTGGTTTCTCTGACATCGATGCTAACCTCGATGTTTTCTCGGTAACATCGAGTAGCTTTTCTGACATCAATGCTAACTTCGATGTCGCGATGTTTTAAGCATCGAACGGCTCTAATCACAGCCACTCATGCGGCTGTGGAATGTTCACCAAGCCACACTCGACGGCAGGGACTGCACTAATAATTTGTGCGAGAGCTGGAATCGTTCCTTCAACCATTTGGTAGGGCATGCCCATCCGACCATTTGGAAGGCAATTGAAAATATCCAAAAAGTAAATGAGTGGCTATGATCTGGCGATAAATATTGTGGGGGTAAGTGTCCACTTTTCAGTTAAGGCTCTGGGGTAAATATCACTGGGGTGTGTCCGGTGGGGTAAATGCCCTACACCCAATTGCGTTTTGCCTCTAGTTTATAAAAAAAATTAACATGGATATACATGTGAAGAGCATTATGTAACAATTTTGTTTTTGCTTGAACAAAATGGCGTCTGAAGCAAGCTTATGATGAAGTTCAAATGTTTCAAGTGGTTTAAAGACATCAGAGAAAGGCGGCATTCAACATCAAAAGAAGATGGGCCTGATGCTCGAAAAATGATTGTTGACTAGGTGAACATTATTATAAGGTAGCCGAAATGTGCATACAGCTTAATAAATTGTTGTGGACGAAAGATTGGTTTTTCTCCTTTGGAAAGGGGATAATGCTAAATTATGTATCTAAATGAAAGATAAAGAGGATTCAAGAGTTCATTGCAATTATATTAATTAATCTCATCAGTTCTCTTATTAATATGAGTAAGCTTCTATAACTCTATACGACACTTAAGCTTAATGTGCACTGCAGACTATGTTAATCAGACTTTTGATCTCAGAGTTTACATTTATAATTGCCAGCATATACATGTACAAAACAAAAATGTGTAATATTTACAGATGTCGATTCACAATTCTAGCCTCCAGGCTGATTTGCCTTCACTGAATGGGCAACACTCGTTGCTCCAGCAATGAATTGCTCGCCTTGCCCTTTCGGTCAACAGTTGTCTCGATCCTGCAAATCGTTCACGATGAACCGTCTGCTGATTCTGCAGAGTGATTCAGTTTGATCCTACTGATATCAATTGCACTCCACAGAACCCCCTCTTGATAAAATTGCAATATAAAGCATTCTGTTGTTGATTCGTTTGCTTCGTCTTCTTCCTTTTGGCACAGTCAGTCTTTATGTTGAGTTAATATTTAATCATTTTTAATGCATCTGTAATTCTGGCACTTAGAGTGTCTCACACTGTCATGTTTCACTGACAGTCATCAGACTACTGATAATTCATGATGATTTTGCACTGCCAACCTTTTAATTGGCTTCCCCTCTCATCTCCAAATGGCTTCTCTCTCTCTCTTATTTTCCATTCTTCCCTCTTGGGTCTCCCTTTCCTTTCTCTTTCCAAAGATTCTTCCTTTCACCTCTTGAGATTTGAATATCAGCCAATCACATTCACTCACCCGTTGATAGGCACAACACTATTTCCTTGCCCTTTCGGTAGTGCTTGCATCCCTTCATCGGTGATGGAGAATAAAAAGAAAAACTGGTAACAGTGGGTCACATGAATCCTTCCCTCCATTCGCACGCGAGTCAGGGAAAAGTGAAATTTGATTTTAAGAGGATGCAGCAGGGAGCATGTTCTGCCCTACACTGGAAATCACGATATAGAGAAAATTTTGTTGTTGATATTTATGAAATAAATTAAGTTTTGAGGTTATTAATCACCTTCTCTTTGATTTATTACTTACACAAATTTATACAAAATTTATAGTGGTGGCACTGATAGTACTGTTACACAAGTATAAAGTCTTAACTATTAATATAGAATACTTTTTATAAATAATTTTTTTAGAAATTATGAAACAAATAATTGTTCATAGCTATCTGAATTACTATAATTTCAAAAAAAAATTTATAGTTTATTAATCTCATTATGTATGTGTATATTATTTTCTAAAGATTGTTTTTAGCCCGAAATGCAGAAATCGATGTGAAAAATAAAGAAAATGAAATGCCATTAAATGTAAGGCTTTCCAATTTGCAATAATCATGTTTGTAAAAGTTTATTGCATTTTTGATAAATTAGTAGTAATCTTTTCTTTTTTATGTGAATGCATGTAGTGTTGTCCTGACGAAAATTCAATAACATGGATGGCTCTGAGTATGAATTTAAAATTAAAACGATTTGCACAGGCACGGACACCTCGCTCTGAAGTCTTGTTACATAAGTATGTGTGTTTCCTACTTATTGTTCTTTTATTTTATCTAGGATAAAAATTTTAATAGTATTAAAATGAACTGAAAAAGTATAAGGAGCTTGTCTTTACTGAAATAATTCAAATGAGCTGATTTAAAAATTTATAAACTTACAGATTTTGATTATTGACTGTTGCAGATCAGAATAACTTAAATGTAATATATCATTCTTGTAAGTGACAGAATCTTTTATGAAACATTCTCGAAAATGTATTTTAAAAAATGAAGATATGTATTAATTCTTGTTTAAATATTCATCATGAATCAGATGATTGAACATGTTTATAAAACTGTTCGTATTACGGGCCATTTTAAAAATAGGAAAAATAAAGATTTGTGATTAATTACTTATTCATAATGCCCACTTTTCCTGGAAAGTTCGGATAGCCAGCTAATCCTAATAGTTAATGTGAATATTTGGCATTGTCTTTGGAGATGCAGCATGTAAGGCACATTTATGTCTTTAGGGCTCTGAAATGGACAAATCTTATTCATTGACAACAATGTTGTTTTGCTGTTTTTTGTTTTTTTTAATTTCAAATATTCTAATGGGCATTCCATTATATGATAAAACCACAAAGGACTATAAATGAAAACCATTTTTGCATAGATTATAGGTAAAACCATTGTCGGGAAGGACTGTTGCAAAGGTTTGTGGATAAAGTCATGGATGCAGGAATTCTGAAGCCTTAATCTTTTGTTATGCAATATTAGATTTTTAAAAATTTTGTAAACTTTTTAAGAAGGAGCATAGCCTTTCTTTTTTTCTTGTGAGGCCTTATTATCTTTAAATTTAAATGAGTTCAGTCTCCTTTTAATGGGGAAAATCGTAAAATTAATAAAAACAAAAAAATTAATAATAAATAGAGTCACCAATCTTGAAAAACGATGAAGGAACTTGTGAGATGGAAGAAAACTCAAAGGATATAGTCTATTGCAGATGTTGTTGATAGTAGAAATAAACCCAGTCTATTGAGGATGTAGATAAAGTCTTGTGAAGATAATGTTGATAGGGGAAAACGATGATCTTGAAGGAAGTGTAGGTTTTGAAATACAGATGAAATTTTGCAGAGGGTGATCCAAATATTTGGGATAAAATTTATATAAAAAAACGTTTTCGAGAATATTTCTCATCATCAGTTGGCTTAAATATTTTTGAATGGTGAAAACAGTTGAAATAAGAATTTAACAATTGATATAAAGGTGATGAAGCTAAGTTGGTTGTAATTGTTGGTTATGATTGTTGGCTATTGTATACTAGGGTGATTGTTGTTTAAAAGTAGTGTCCATTTATTGTTTATCTTTATTTCAAAACCAACACTTCCTTCAAGATCATCATTTTCCCCTATCAACATTATCTTCACAAGACTTCATCTACATCCTCAATAGACTGGATTTATTTCTACTATCAACAACATCTGCAATAGATTACATCCTTTGAGTTTTCTTCCATCTCACAAGTTCCTTCATCGTTTTTCAAGATTGGTGACTCTTTATTATTAATTTTTTTGTTTTTATTAATTTTACGATTTTCCCTATTAAAAGGAGACTGAACTCATTTAAATTTAAATTAATCATTTAAACTCCTTAGATCAATAATTCATTATTATCTTTGTTTAAACTCTAAACCATCAACAATAAAGAGAGGGAAAAATTCAAAGAAAAAAATAAATCATGACACATACTACTTCATTATATTACACGAATGTCGTATGTTTGTGAATGTAGGAATTATTATTGTTAATTAATACTCCTTCTGTCTGAATATAAGGTATACGTTTATAATACAAAAATAATGTTGAAGTGCATATTTTCGGACAGAGGAAGCAATAAAGTATTATGATATAATGTAATAATTTATAATATATTTATTAATAATTATGAGTGGTCTAAAGTTATGGGAAGGCACTGGATGTGATTGACTTTAATAGCGAGTTGCTCCTCCACAAATTCTCAAAAACTGCAGTAACACGTCGAGGCATGAACTCTACGAGGTGTTGGAGATATTGACCCACGCATAATTGAACACATCCCATAACTGAGCCACACTCTTGCTTGACACAACTTTGTTGACATGCAGGATCCTTAGCTTCATGGGGCATATGTCACACTCTCACACGTCCATCAGCTCGAAACAACTGAAACCAGGAATCATCTGAACATTCTACATGCCACCACTGTTCCATGGTCCAGTGACAATGTTCACAGGCATAGGCCAGTCGTTCACAGGCCTATGCCAGGTGTCAACAAAGGGACACGAGTTGGTTGTCTGCTGCTGAAATCTTATGTGGTGCATTTGTCTTAGTATAGTCCTGGTAGATATGGGTTCCTGGTGCCTCACATTCAAATTGGTTGTGATCTGACTCACAGTAGTCCGACGATCGGCCCATCTGGCTCTGCCGAGATGATGGGATGTCCGTCCATCAAACACTTGTGGTCATCCTGTGCAGCGGTGTATGCATGTGGAAACATTATCTCTGTGATATAGAAGATCCACCCTCGACACCATTGATCTCGGAACCCGAATTCTTACATAATCTCCAATATGCTATGACGCAGGATCTTACACTAATTATCATCGCACGTTCAAAGTCCGATAGCTCGTGACATGCTGCCATGTTCACTATATACCTGTCTGTAACAGACTGCTGTCTTACACTGCATCCGGCCGCAACATTTGGGAGTCATTCGCAGGAGTTATCGTCACATGGGACATTCCTTCCCGTGACTTTTGGCCACTCAGTTTATGTTGAATAACTTTGATAAACTGTTAATTCAAGAAAACTGTATGGCATTCATGTGATTTATGAGAAAAAGTCCACAAATATTATTTGACCTAGTTCATACAGTCAAGCAAAAACCTTAATGATTATGTTGTTGATAACAGAATTTGAAAAAGTTATTCGTTTTTAAGTTAGCATGTAAACAGCAGACAGACGGAGAGATAGATAAACCTATAGAACATGCATTCTTATATGTGTAGATAATGCTCCTAATAATTGATGACAATAATATGAAAAGAAGGCAGTTATTATAGGTCTGAAAATGTGATAAGTGGAGGAGAGAAATCTTATAAACTTAAACAATTATAACCATTTACCATTCTGTATTGCTTTCTCAGTGATGTTTGTACGAGGCTGAATCAAAGAGGAAGTTACACTCTGAAACAATATAAACAGATATAAGTTAAGATCCTATACACACATTCTGAGGAAACATGCACCATTTATTTCACTTTTCTACATAATCACTCAACAGTTGTAAACACTTGTCTGAACGTGAAATTAACTTTTCCATGCTGCTGCGATAAAAATCCACTCCAGCATTTCTCAACCATGTCAGCACACTCCCATAATAAATGCTAAGCATTGTGGTGATTTCTTTAATCTTGATTCGTCGATTGTCCAGAATCGTTTCATTAACGCAGGCAATATGCTCGAGAGTGTTGGACATGGATGGTCTTCCTGCGCGGTATTCGTCCATCAAATCTGAGTGCCCGTTTTCGAACTGCTGGCACCACTTCACAATTGCAGGACAAGAAATCACATTATCCCCTAGACACTGCAAATTTCCTTATGGATTTCAGTGCAATTTAAGCCTTTCGCCCACAAATAACGAATTGTTCCGCGAATCTCCAACTTGGAGTGTACAACCAGTTCCGCGCCATGACAACAATATTCTTGCGTACGCAGTAAACGCATGAACACGTGGGATCATGCCATGTTACAATTATAGACATACAGGCAACATCCTTAAAAATGGCTAATTATGTCAGTGCTCTTCAACCACAGATGATGCTGAGTGTGACTTACTTTTTGATTCACCATCGTATAAAACGAGAATGAACTTGATTTTCCCATTATTAGAGCATTATTTCTTCTTGAGCACCAGAAAGTATTGAAGGAATACAATTTCCACTGTAATTAAATAAGGAATTGTGGTTTATTTTTATTTTACTTGCAATTAAAGAAAACACAAATTCGCCGTTAATGCCAATTGTTGATGTTAACTAGTATTGGATATAGTAAATTTTGTGATCTATTTTTTAAATATCATCTTTTGATGGTTATCAGTATTTTTAAAATAGTGTGTTTATAATAATTGGAAAGTACTTATGAAACTTAAAATATTGTTATTTCTCAGAGATATTTCCAGAGGGAATGAACCGAACCCTATTCCTTGTGTGAACGGTTTTGACGACGAGATGTTTCCAACTGATTATTTGTACATCATAGAAAACTGTGAAACTTCGCCAATCAATGTTGACCGCAGTATAACTTCATTGCAGGTAAGGAATAAAATAAATATAATCAAAACTTCCAGATCTAAATTCAACTATACCAAAATCATTACGTAACCTTAAATTGTTAAATTTACTTTGAAACTCGTGTATTCCTTGAGAATTTTTGAAATACGCGTATATGTATCAGATATTCTATATGCATAATTATTGTAATACCCTTTCACTAACCTTTATTGCCTAATGAAACTTTTACAAGATTTAACTTTCTTGGTTGTTTAATGCATAATTTTAGATCTTCTTTGGATCCATATCCAAATTCACTTGGAAATTCACTTTTTCAAATGACAGAAATATCTTTTACTATTAATTGAAATTTTAAAATCACAAATTGGAACAGTGTGATAAGAATTAAGGCATGTCTAAAAAGTCTGACCGGTCTTCAAGGTGGGATAATTGGAACGATTAGCGACTTGTCGCTTCTGTGTATGTGCACTTTTTGGACAGTGCAATTGTGCACAATTGTTAGAGATCGGCACCTACATTTATGAATGAAATTGTCTATTTGTCACAATTTCCTTACTTCAGTTGATCTCCTGTCTCATCTCCTACATTAACTTCATTCCTTTCTTATAGACACAGTAAGGACTCGCTCAAACGTAGTTGTCGGGAATCAGATTTCAGCAACCGCATTTAATTGAGCCCAATTTTGCATTGCAGTGAATCACATTCAACTGGGTTTGCACCGTATGTAATTAGGTTTCCTTGCTGCCAGAAAAAGTTTAATTATGCTATACAAAGTCAAAGATTCCAATGGCTTAAACTTGCTCTGCCATTTTGATTACTTTTGATCAGGAAGGCAACTGCCCTTGGAGTTCATTGTGTGCGCTTGGTCGTAAACAATGAATGCCACTGGGTCAAATTTTAGACATGCTGAGCACAACTGGTCATTACTTTGGATAGCATCTTTGCAATCAGTAGGATTTATTATACAGGCCCTTAATCTTACCTTGATGTAAATTGCTTCGTAACTAAAATTTTTCCTATGGTACTACAGCCTAAAAGAATTTCATAAGAACATTTGTTGTTGTAAAAAGGGAATTGGGCAAATTGGTGTTAAACAATATTACTATCTAAACACAAGTAATTGTGGAGAGAGTAACCATAAAAAAAATGAAATACTCTTATAAGCATATTTTCATTTACATAAAAACATACCGTATTTTCGCGAATATACCCCGTATCCCTGTATACCCCGCACCCCTAGATACCCCGTGAAATTCCACGTTTATGTAAAAAATATTTAGGAAACCCCGCACCCCTGTATACCCCGCGGGGTATACAGGGGTGAAAAGCTGAAAGAACTGAGAGGTTATATTGCGGTTAAATCAGAAAATTAAGAAGTATAATTAATTATTTCAACCATTAAATTCAATTAAAATTCATAAAAATTGTATTGGCAGTATAAAATGTTCCAAGACAAAAAAAATGAGGAGTGGAAGAAAAGTTTATTTTGCAGGAAAAGAAAAATCGAGCAGGAAATTCAACACAAAAGTTAGCAGATAGATCCAGGAGATTGAAATAAGCAACTGATAAATGAAAGCAAACTAGCATCTCTTTATATATGTAAACTATGAGCGCCAGAAGGGCTGTGATTGGTTGTTATTAGAAGGCAGGAAATATTAGCCAATAGAAACGCAGTCATGATAGGTAAAGATACCTTCATGATTTATGATTTTTCTACAGGATATTTTAATTACAAAAAAATGTAAAGATACAACTTCATAAAGTAAATATCGTATAAATTAAAAGTATTTAAGGATCAAAGATATTCTAATATTTATTTTAAATAAAAAACAAATTATATACTGCATTCAGAAATAAAATTATTTTTAACATTAAAAATACTGTATTTTATAAATACAAAAGTTTTTCGTATCAAATATACAATTATGTAGTAAAGAATTGTTTGCAAAAACAATATAAAGGAAAGCAAACGTCTTCACGTGAATAATAGAATAGACTTAAAAGGTTTAATATTAAGTTTTAAACAAAGTTTCATAACAGAGTAAATAAAAATGGTCTAACATACCAAACCACAGATGTTTAAATCATTGATTGAAATAGGAAAGAGATCCAGGCTCTAGAATTTTCTTTCCTATTTGCGTCAGTTCCTACTTAAGAAAATTTGCATTGTTCCTACTTAAAGCAATGAACAACACATTGTGTATTGCATTCAGGCTTAAAATTAAAAACTTAAAATTCCGATTCATTATCAAAAGGTGAAGAAGTTAGTCGGGACAAAACCAGTACTTCAGATCGTGGCAGTTTTGAAGTTGCCATCTTTTTGAAAAGCTATTTTTTTACGATATGAAAAATGCATAACCTGGATATTTACAATTAAAAACTTAAAAATCTGATTCATTATTGCATGTTTCTTCAAAAAGTTTCTTAATACAGCACAGATGGCGGTTTATTAAAAAAATAATAAAAGGTCATTTAATTTTGAAAAAGGCAAAAATACAGTTACAGTTGTTTACATGAAATTTTATTGTAAGTTCATTTTTCGAAATTATTACAGTACATATCGTGTATTAATGCATTAAGTACTGTAATAAATATTCATTTGAACTTTAAAAAACGTTCTTAGACAATTTCAGGAGTTATGGCGTCGCCATCTTGTTTATGAGAATTTACTTTTACATTAGCTTTTGGAGACGAAAAAATGAGAAAACAGGGAATTAATGTACTGTATATTGTATATACTACATAATACACTGTAATATGCAAATATATCAAATGTTATATGCTAATTTCGTTTGAAATTCGTCAGATCGAAGTTCGTTTGAATCCAGAGGATTTTTACATTATTAAAAAAATAATAAAAGGTCATTTCTCCTGAAATTGTCCAAAAACGTTTTTTAAAGTTCAAATGAATATTTATTATAGTACTTAATGTATTGTAATAATTTCGAAAAATGAACTTACAATATAAATTCATGTAAACTACTGTAACTGTATTTTTTGCCTTTTCAAAATGAAATGACCTTTTATTAATTTTTTTAATAAACCGCCATCTGTGCTGTATTAAGAAACTTTTTGAAGAAACATGCGATAATGAACCAGATTTTTAAGTTTTTAATTGTAAATATCCAGGTTATGCATTTTTCATATCGTTAAAAAATAGCTTTTCAAAAAGATGGCAACTTCAAAACTGCCACGATCTGAAGTAGTGGCAGTTTGTCCCGACTAACTTCTTCACCTTTTGATAATGAATCGGAATTTTAAGTTTTTAATTTTAAGCCTCAATGCCACAATGTGTTTTTCATTGCTTTAAGAACTGATGCAAATAGAAAAGAAAATTCTAGAACCTGGATCTCTTTCCTATTTCAATCAATAATTTAAACATCTGTGGTTTGGTATGTGAAAATCCTCATAGACCATTTTTATTTACTGTTATGAAACTTTGTTTAAAGCTTAATATTAAACCTTTTAAGTCTATTATTCACGTGAAGACGTTTGCTTTCCTTTATATTGTTTTTGCGAACAATTCTTTACTACATAATTGTATATTTGATACGAAAAACTTTTGTATTTATAAAATACAGTATTTTTAATGTTAAAAATAATTTTATTTCTGAATGTAATATACAATGTGTTGTTTAGTGCTGTGCGATGATTTTATAGTATTGATGTTGGCATCGATGTTTTTCCTGTTACTGCATTATCGATGTTGTTAGTTGTTATACGCCTCGTACGCCTCTCAGATGGCAGCACCGTTTTTCTAGTTTCAGCGCTCATAGCGACGAATTTGTAAGTTCTTTTAAGCGGCGAAGTTTTTTTTAACATATCTTATATCGATTCCAAAATCGATGTAACATCAAATGGTTTTGGAAACATTGATGTGTTTGAACATCGATGTTTTCTGCAAATCGCGCAGCACTAGTGTTGTTCAGTTAAAATAAATATTACAATATAGCGATGGGCGATACTTTGGTATCGAGTATTGGGTATCGAATATTTGTCAGTTTCGAATCCCAGAGTATCGAATATTTATAATACTCGATACTATTCGATACTGTCGGAATTTTCGTATTCGATACCATTCGATACCAAAAACAGCCAATGAAGATGCAAACTAGCTTTATATTGCTTTATACAAGGAAGGTAAGAAAGTCACACATAAGGAGGATCCGACAGAGTAAAACACATAAAATACATTAGTAATTGTGTGAAACGCTTAGCGTGCACAAGCACACAGCAAGTAGTTGCGGAGGTGGAAGGTTACACTGAACCTTCCTCATATAATTTTTGGAGTTCGCATCATATGCTACTTAAGTTCCGAGCATCAAATTCTGAAAACCGACATTCAGGAGCAGTTGGTAGTGATGCATGGCAATCACTCCGTTGCAAACACAGGGAGGTACAGGTTTCATTTATATTTCGTCATTCAACTTTTACTTTACCAATTGGGTGACTTTTTTCATTGTTTTTTATTATTTATTTTAATTTATTTGTCTTCTTTCAATTAGGGAGTGTTATTCATCTTAATTAATATATAAAAAAGAAATAGATTAGCACCTAAAAGGCGAGAACAGCTAACTTTTTTGTCGCAGTTTTCACAAAATGTTCTCTTTGATCCTTGAGATATTTTGAATTAATAATTTTGTATGTTCCCGAATAAAACAGAAATGTAAATATGATGAAAATAAACTTGCAATGGTGAAATATTCAATGCAACTTGGTGTTTTGTTACTTTTTTTGGATTGTTATGTCATTTTACCAAGTATCGAATACCGTGGTATCGAGTACCGATATCGACAGGTATCGAATACTAGTTTCGAATAAACTCTTAATATTCGATACTGGTTTCGAATATCGCCGAACTTGGTATCGCCCATCACTATTACAATATCTTTGATCCCTAAATACCTTGAATTTATATTTACTTTATGAAGTTGTATTTTTACACTTTTTTGTAATTAAAATATCCTGTTTCTATAAAAGTCATAAATCATGAAGATATCATTACCTATCATGACTGGCTTTTAGATTAGCCTTATTTTGATTGGCTCATATATCCTGGCTTCTATTGGCAACCAATCAGCCCTTCTATTGGAACAGTTTCTAGATTGCATTATTACCACTTCTAGTTCAACTTGTTCATGGTTTCCATCTCGCACATCATTCATGTAAAAAATAATTTGGAAACCCTGCACCCCTAGATACCCCGCACCGCCCTTCCGCAGATGTAAAAAAGTGTATAACCCGCAGGGTATATTCACGAAAATACGGTACTCATCAGATTAATTAAATGCTGCACTTACCTGATGGTAGTTAATGATGGCTTTCATGCTAGGATCCTAGATTACTATTACCAAATAGCTTAAAAATGATTGTAGAACCATATTACAATGTCCTTTACATTTTAAATACACTTTTTTTTTTTCATAAGTTAATAAATATTTATATTTTTGGAATTACAAGTGCAAAACTAATGAAATTTTAATACATTATATCTTTTAATTAACTTCCGTTAGAGCTGCCATTGTGAAGAAGATTGTTCGACTATAAATTGTACATGCAGTTCCTTGAGCTTAAAATGTTGGTATACAAGAGAAGGAGGTCTAATTCCTGAATTCAATCTTCTTGATCCACCTATGATATTTGAATGTAATAGAGCTTGTCGTTGTTGGAAAAACTGTAATAATCGTGTAGTTCAACAAGGGATAGCGTAAGTAACAAATTAATTATATATAGAGAAATAATAAATAAATATATTTTTAAAATTTTTATCTATCTTGAAAGTAGAAATTGTAGAAATGCAAATTAATTTAGCCTAAATTACATGATTGAAATATTCAATTTCAAAGCACTTAACATTTTAAGAGGACATTTACAAAGCCATGAGATATATAGTTTGGTTGCTATAAATTGTTATTTATAATAGGAAGTCTACATTTTAGTCGAGTTATCCACTATTACTAAAATCCAAGTTCTATCTGTCTGTCCCCTTTATAGACTCGTAAGAGATACCTCAAGACCTTCTTTTTGTGGACACTAAAATTGTTTTTATTCCAGTTTCGGTGTTTTTAGCACCAAAAATATTAAATTCATTTTTCCTGCATCTCTGTGGAGTTTTGTTTGCGTGGAGCAGGTTTCTGACGTCATAGTTTGGTTTGTCAATTTGATAGATTCTGAGGGGAAACAGTGAAGATAAAAAATTTTTGCACAATAACAACCGTCAACGTTTGTTTCAACAATTGGATTTTTTTGACAACAAAGAGAGAGATAGAAAAACATGTCTCAGGAAACGCATATACAAAAAGGATTTTTAAAATTTTTTTCCTTTCAAATTTAAAAATAAAATGGCATTCTGTGTGTGTGTGTTTTGTTTTTTTTTATTTAACTAAAATCCAAAAAGAAATTTTTGACTCTTCTCAAACAGGCAGGATAATTAAATCGGAAATATTTCACAAAAAAAGCATTCATTAAAGTTTCATTTATTTTTATTTATAATCCTTCTTGTGAAAAAAAATTAAAAAAGTTGAAACTGGATTTAACGCTCATTAACTTCCAAACTAGCGACAATAAGAAACCACAAATCCACAATAATCATTTTAATAATGCCTCAGATGTACATTTCGGGGGCTTCGCTCCCTTCATCAGTGAGTCTCATGTAGTGGGTCAAGAAGGACAGGAAGTCTGCATATGCTGAGCACCTGATACAGGAAAAGTCGTATGAGCTAGATAGAAGATTGCATGACCATTTGTGGAAAGGAAAGAAGACAGAGATAAGATTACATTAGAAGAAAAAATTAAGATAAAATGGCACCATCTCAAGAATGGAGAAAGAATACTGAATAACCGGGTCTCATTCGAAAGGGACACCATCCAAAAGGAAAATAATTCATCAAATCACTGACGTGCTCCCGACTAGCTCCGCCTTTTGGATTTTCGTATACTGTAAAATTATGACGTCAACACCGTCCTCTAATAGGTGTCTTCAGGACCTCTTTATTGTGCATCTTTACTTCTTTTGGATGCCACGTCCTAAATTAAAATAGAGACAAAGGAGAAAACCACTTTTCTTTGTATGTGTTTTAATTTAGAATTTGTGTGCAAAATTTTCCAAATGTAAATGTAGGAAAAGTTTACTCAATATAGTACTATGCCCTGCTTTGCAGTCAGCACCCAGTGGTCTTTCTAGTGTAGAATCATCAAAGCTAAGTGTGGTAGTATCAGTCTGCTGACTGAGGTGTTCCTTGATTCTAAGTTAATGATAGAACTCCTCAACCACTTCTCATTGACATTGTCTGCCAATCAGCAGAATTACATCGATGTTTTTCTCCTTTGTCAAAGCCATCTTCATCTACATGGAAAGAAAAGAATTCACTATGATCACCAGCTTTTGCAGTTCATTTCATAAAAAAGTCCTTTCATTCTATAGAACATGTGGACACGTAGGCAAAGTTCATATAATAAGCAAATATGAAGAGGATTAAAGCTAAAATTTAATCATGACCAAATTTTGGCTTTACAAATTAAATATGGTACTATCGAACGAAGAAGAAAGTTTAACTGGTACTTTTCAGTGGACATGAAGGATGGTCAAATCAAAAGATAGCACATGCTTTTACTACATTTCATCCCAAGAGAACTTGTCTGGCTTTTCCACTTTTATTTGCCTATGTGTCCGGATTTTAGAGATACCCTGTAGATTTTTGGGATTCCCGTGGGTTGCAAAGTGAGCTCTTGTAGACTTCACTTTTAGAGTTTCATTTTTACATTGAAATATGGCGCAGCCTGCTTGATTCTTAGTACATCACCTATCCATGGTGAGTAATTTAAAATAAAAATTTCTAATTGAAAGTCAAGATTGTCTTCTGGTGGGTTGTTCCTATATTAGAACAATAACAAAGGACTAGATAATACAATGCATACAAATGTAAATTGCTTTATAATATCATAGAATTGATTTTACTTGATGTCAAATTTTATTTTCATTTGTGTTGTTCATTTGATAATTGTTTTGGGTATCACTCAAATAATATTTATGGTACTTTTTCATTTGTAGATGTCGTTTACAATTATTTCGCACTTATGGTAAAGGTTGGGGTGTCAGAACTCTACGAGATATTCCTCGAGGAACATTTATTTGCGAGTAAGAAAGAATGTAGTTGCTTATTATAAATTTTACTACGTTAATATCTAACATATTTACAACAAGTATATAATTTTAGATACATTGGTGAAGTGATATCAGATTCTGAAGCTGACCACAGGGAAGATGATTCTTACTTGTTTGATTTAGATAACCGAGTAAGTTATTATTTTCTAGGATCTAAAAACTGGATAGCATATATGGTAATCAAATGATCTGCAAATCTTATTTATTTAAAATTAATATATATAGTTCATTAAGGGTTGTCCATAAATTACGTAACGCAAAATTGGTTCATTTTTAACTCCTCCCTCCACCCATAATGCATGTCTGACCTCTCCACCACACCTCAATAATTAAGTAACACTGCTCCCCCTAGCTCCCCCTTCCCGAGTGATAGTTCCGACACCACATTTTTCAGTAAGATGTCACACAGATACACCATGATAAAGTTTATGCAATAATTTAATATTATTGAAAATGATAAATGCTTCTCAATGTTATTCATCTGCGGTTCCATTTGACATTTACTCACACAAGGAAACGGTGGGGAACAACTGCAAATAGTACTGTAATAACAAATGCATGTTCAATCTGTGTGTTCGCTGAGTCACAACAGACATTTAATGCAAGTAGTACATCAATAACACCAAAAAGAGACAACCAACTGCTTTTCCATTAAATTATTTGTGTTAGTCTTCACATCCACAGTCTTAGGTAATTACTTTTTTAATAGTGCATCAATATTGATTATCCCAGATGCGTTCATGCATTGAACTTTTTTCCCGTACCATTTCTGTTTAATAAGTAACTTCTTTGTCTTATTTGACTTATTCATTAAGGAATTAGCGCAGGGTAAAAATAATGAAAGTTCTCAAAAATCTATCAGCAGACATTAAGCCATTCAAGTTTGGGTGGCCAACATTCTGTAACATTCAATTTAATGTCAATATGGCTTCCTATAGCCGATGTTTGCTGGCATGGCACTTGGTGAATTTTTTTCTGTGAGAATTCTTAATAAATAAGTCTGAGGCTATTTACTTATTCACTTGCAAGGGAACCCCACGAAGTTAACGGAAGGCACTTTTTTTTTTGCATGCAAGCACACCGTGGAAGCGATAGCGTTGCGTGGCGGCAGAACGCTCCAGAAATGCAAAGTTCAACAAACATGGTGGTAAGAGGGGAAACAAAATCGTTAGCAGTGGTTGCCAAAGAATTGCAGTTATTAAGCATATAAAACCTTAACTTTGCTGTACAATTATTTCGTCTCGAAATAATTTATAAGATGAGGTATGCATCCATGAATACTATTTTTATTTAAAATTATAAAGAACTGCGATACATACCCCCTCACCAACGCAACGTATTACTCGACGTTGCACATGAAGCCAGCCCCGTGTTTGATTATTGAATTATATAATAAAATGAAATAATAAATTAAGGAAATGGTTATTAATTACTCTAGACGTTTTTTACTGGAAGGCAATTAGCTAATTGTAATAATCTATTTTAAAAACTAAGTTTGTTTAGAAATTTGAGAAGCCATTCAATTGCCATCTGCTGCTGTCTATTTCATCTGAATTGGATTCGTGCTTATTGCTGTGAGTAGTGGAAGAAAGAAGTTCCGTTAAGCGCATTAATACACCGCTTTAACAATGGAGTCCTTGCTCAAATTTTTTCGTTTTTGTGGTTTATTTTGAAAGAAACAAAAATTCGCACTCTCTTATTTTGCAAGCATCTATTGTAGCTTCAATTGAGTAACATATTTCAATTTGGTGGAAATCCATGTCATACATGTTCGAGGGATTCCCTTGTTAGTTATGCTAATATTTCTATAATTTAAATTTTGAACAAACAAAATTAGCTAATTCAGGCTGCACAAGATTAAATAAACTTGTTTACCTCATGTTCTTTGTTTGATAAAATTAATCATCTCTCAAGTTTAATCTCAAATAAATTTCCAAAGAAGCGCTACATAATTCTATATCTGATATCCCTTTACCCCTCCATAATGCTGCGTA
This sequence comes from Rhysida immarginata, assembly GCA_023313115.1. Lineage (NCBI taxonomy): Eukaryota > Metazoa > Arthropoda > Chilopoda > Scolopendromorpha > Scolopendridae > Rhysida > Rhysida immarginata. Next base: position 12,008,784 of record JAHWFO010003124.1, read on the forward strand.
ACGCTGTCCAAAAACAGCCCCTGCCCCTTCTTAAGCGTTACGTAAGTTATGGACAACCCCTTAGCTTAGTTTATATCTGTCTTTTTTCTTAATGAAACAAATTTAACCTGTGACTATTGACATGAGCACTTGTGATATTCCACTCAATGTTTCCTTTGTTTCAGTTTTCAAAATTAACAATAGATAGATATAATTAAAATTTAAGGTGCTCTTCATTCAGTACACTTTACAATTAAATGTTGAAATTTTTATATCCAGGAGTAATTTTATTTGTTTAAATTGCTTTTAATTGCAGTCTAGGATTTTCAAATCTTTTCTCACTGAATATATAATTTAAAAAAAATTTTTTTTTTCCCTAACGAAAGAAAAATGATGGCATTTCTATCAAAAATAAAATAAAATAGTGCACAAATTTTGCACAGATCTTTCGAATGTAGCTGAGAGGTGATGTTATTCTTCTTCTTAAAGTGGGTTAGATTATCATTGAGAAATGCCAACGATAATCTTGGCACTGATTCCTCAATATTGCACCTAACCCAAGGACAAGCACGGACATCCATGCCCTCGCCAGGATTCAGGGATGTTAATCCATTTGGCCACCGAGCCAGCAGCTGAGGGATGTTTATTCAATGAGAGTACTTTTCAAGAATTTTAATTTTACAATTGAACAGTACTTGTTTTTGAATGTCATCAAGTAAAGCCAACTTATTTGTAATATTTTCTTCCATGAAATATGAACCAATTGTTTTTGATGACCTCTAAAATTTATTGGATTCTTGTATTGTTTCCATTTTTTCGAACAAATTTGAATAATGATAATCAACTTCAAAATATATGACAGTTTATTTCGCTGTTGAATACAAGTTGAAAGCACAAAAATTATTTATTATACAACTGACAAATTTTGACCAGCTATGAATACTACCTAGTATTTTGAAATTACTGCATATTTCATTTATATTTATTTGTTTTTGTAATTTATAGCCTGTGTAAAAAGTAAGTTTTAAATAGCTTTTCATATCTACCATAAAAGTACCTCATGTTGTGCTTGTAAATAATTAAATGATTCTTTAATAGGATGGAGAAACATATTGCATTGACGCTAGACATTATGGAAATATAAGTCGTTTCATCAATCATCTATGTGAACCAAATCTAGTCCCAGTCAAAGTATTTATAGATCATCAAGACCTTCGTTACCCACGAATAGCCTTTTTTAGCAGTCGTGACATTAAAGCATATGAAGAATTAGGGTAAGCACATATTTCCCCTTCGTATGCAAGTGATGAGTTTATGTGGTAAGCAGTTAACATGAAAGAATGAAGGGGAAAATTCCATGAGCTAGATTCAAACCAGGGACCGTAAGTATCTAGCTTGTCTCCTCTACCAATTGGCCCAGTTGGTAGAGGCGACACACTAGATACTCTTGGTTCCAGGTTCAAATCTATGTTGCAGAATTCTTCTTTTCATTTTTCATCTGAACATGGAGGAAAAAGAAAAAAAAAAACCCTGCTGACAGCATTTGTTGCATTCTTGTACAGTACTTTATTGTAATGTAGGTTTTAATCATGCAGGATGATTATGAACTAACTAACCCGCCTTAGATAGGAATTTATTTACCACTAATACTAAACTTGGTAAGAATAATGTACAGATTATGGACCACCAGGTGGCGTTAACATTCACATGTGTTGCTAGCGTCACTGACCAGTAGTAGTGCAGTCACTGAAGAGTTGACTTGGACAAGATGACCAGGGAACTATTGGTAAAGCTTTTTTATTTAAAATAACATGCTGTGGCTAGACTTGGAGAATAGTGCCAGATGAAAGGACTATGGAAGGGTCCTCTTTCCACACTTGCTTTGTTTATCCGAAGAGAAGCATATCAAGAAAGATTGGATATACCCATGGAGATTCTTCGTGCAGCCATGCAGCATCCTATCCTATACACTTATACCTCGTTATACGTACTGATTGATTCCAAAAACTTGGTACGTAACTCGAATATCCGTATAACGAATACGTACTTTTCAGGGTCAGTAGAATCAAGGCAATGAAAAAATGTGAGACGTTTTATTATGTAGCTCTCATCAGAGGTCACTACTGTACTCTTTTAGAAAATAAATTTCCTTGATGACGCTTTGAAATACCCATCAAAAATTTTGATACTAACATATACAAATTAAATTGAATCTGTTTCAATTTTTTTATGAAATAATCAGCACAGTAATATATATTTTTATAGGTATTAGTTTATTATTTTTATTTCTTCATAAACATAATACCTGTAATATATAATGAAACTAGAGTCTAATTCATAGGCACTAACTATGCTTATAATTCAGCAATTAATTTCAACAAACAAAACAACAACTTACAATGACTCACTACAAACAGAGTATCGCGTGTGGCGCATGCGTCGTGTGCAACGAGATTAATTTATTAGAATGGAAATAACGACACTATGTTTGCAGTAATTGATAGTTGAGTTCATAATGGTGGCACTGATGATCAGTGTATTTCCATTCTACTCTTTATTTAATATCATTGGTCGTATGACGAAATATTGGATATGTAAAACGAATTAGTGCCATAATTTGAAAAGTACGTATAACGAGGTATGGGTGTACTTTCAGACTGTCCTGGATACTGATGGCTGCAGTTTCAAGCACATTTTGTAGTCTGGCAGATACTCAGTCCACAAAAAAACAGGCCTATTGCATGTTATAGCAGCGCATTAAAAAGTGTTTCAGTGGAAATGCTTATTCATTATTTCTCTTCTCTGTGCCCTTGGCAATGTTCACATTACGGTTCCTGTTCATGTGGTTGCATTTTTTCCACATACAGACAGTTGAGTAGGAAAAGTTTATTTATAACTACTTGTATATCTCTCTGAACTCAAAAATAGCAATCTTAGGCCTGGATTCACAAAAATGTCATTATTAACGACATCATACTGTAACGATATCGGTAAATTTTGCAATTTTTACAATTTGTCTTAAATGCAATTTATAATAAGCGTTATTAGCCTTCTTAAGCATAACGACAAGAAAATAGTAGTCTGATTTCGAGACTGTGGAAATAACATCTTTATTTGCTTTGTAAACAGCCAATAAGAATCTTGACTACAGCACAAGTAAGGAAAATGGACAAAATTCGAAAGCAGAAGCAACAATTTACTTCTTTGGAATTACAGTTGCTGAGTACGTAAAAAAATAATAATAATAAAAGCACTCTTTCTAAAATATCAAGTGCAAAAAATAGAAATTATTTTTTATGAAAATATCAAATACTGAAGAAGCAATTATTCAAAATTCAATACCTTTTGGCCGAGGGGGGGGGGGGGGACAATTGAACAAGTTCACCAATTTGTTCTTCCATTTATATATCTACTGAGCCTTTTGGTCAATTGAAAAATCATCCCTAGAAAATCTGCGATATCGAATGTTTAATTACTGATATTTCACCACTGGTGAGTCACGATAATCAAAACATTAGAATACGGCGTATTTCTTCGTTGTGTGCAAGCCTTCCGCCATTTTAAACATTTTGTAACTCTAATTAACGACGTTTTCGTTTGTGATAGGTTTTGTGAATAGCAATGAACGTTGTTAGATGCCATAAGACGAAATTTTGTCGATAAGTTGCTAACGGCACTTTTGTGAATCCAGGCCTTAGTTTTTTACAGAGCTTGTTTGTTTTAAATGTCAATCACATGCATACTTGAAAGCAATATTTATTTGCTACAATATTAAAATGCTTTGTAAGATTTTAATGCTGTATGTAATATCTTTTGATGTTGCCTATTTAAAGTTCAAGATTGTGTTGCATTTTGGAATAGAACCAAAATCAATGAAGTGGTTTTAAGTGGTGCTTTTAACATTTTCAATAAAGATTTGCTTATTTTATGTTTAACCTCCTATCATAATTATGTATTTTTTCTTGTGGTAATTTCTCAAGATTATCTTTTTAGATTGATATGTAAAATGTAAGATATTATTGCATTTTTCTTTACAGATTTGATTATGGAGAAAAATTTTGGATCATCAAGTACAAAACATTTACATGTATGTGTGATTCTGACAAATGCAAATATTCAGCAGATAAAATACAAGAAATGATAGAAAATTATATGAGAAGGCAAAAGGAAGAAGTTGAATCTTAATTTTGATCTTCATTTTTTTATAAGAATAAATTGAAATTTATTTAAAAAGATGATGAATCTTAGATTTATTAAAAGAGGATATCTCGTGATTATTTTACCATGTAATTGAATGAAAAATTTAAAAAATATTATACACTTTTATTAATTTAAAAATATTTTTATCTATGATTCTATATGTAATATTTTTTACATTTAAAAAACAAATGTTAATATTCTTAAGTTTTTGAATATACCAGGTTGATTCTTAATTTTTTTTTCATTTTCTCCTCCAAGCTTTAAAAAAAAAGAAAAAGAAAGAGCATCAAAAGCTCTTTAAAAGGACTTGTATCTTCAAAGGATCTTGGTTGTTATTTCATTAACTTTTACTATTTTAATTTCCTTATTAAAAAATTCTTCCATAATCATTTATCATCATCATCACTGTCATCTTCATCATCATCAATCATCCTCATCTTATATCTGATTTAGGAGGGGTTTTGCAAATTTCATATTGGTAATTATGATATTACAAAAATTTATAACTCTCCATTACTATTCACAATTTCTTTGTTGTATCAGTTCACTTCTATAAGTGTTAAAAAAGTACATTTATAATTCAAAACTATGAATATATTTTCTTTTAATTTTATCAAAACAGCATGTATATAAAATTCTATGACTTCAAAATAATTTTAAAAATAGGTTAACGTCCACTTTAACCAAAAGAAATTTTAAAAATTTTATGAATTTTAAAAATATTCATGCCTTGGATATTCCTGTAACAGATATTTCATCAGTTTATTAAAAGATATTATATGTATCTGATTTTGTAATTTTAATAGAATAATATTTTATTTTATTTATGTTAAATCTAAATTTTTATACTAAAGTTTCAAAAAAAATTTTTTTTTTTTTTTTTTGCTGTTTTTTTTCTTTTTTTTTTTTTTTAAACACAGCAGATTATATATTTTAAATGTATGATATAATTTTTTCAAATTACAAAAAAAAAAAAATAGAATAGATTTCATTATCTTCAAAAACATCATTTGAATAGCTTACTATAATTTGAAGAGCATAGATTGTATACTGAATATCCATAGATTAAAATATATTTTTTAATGGTAAATTGGTTACTTATTTATTTTTCACATATGCCAGAAAAATTGTTTAAAGCAAATAAGTCATTCAAAATAAATTATATTCTCTTTATGCTCCTTAATGTATTTCTTAATAATGTATATACATTATTAGTATATACAACTCTTGTTAAGTTTGAGAAAGGAAAGTATTGAAAGCTATCAAAAATAACCCGAGATGATGAAACACTTTTAAGAAATTTATAAAATTGTTGGATTGATAATTGTTGTACAGATGGCTTTCATTTGTAATATTCAAAGCAAATAAATTCATAGATTAAAAGGTACAATATGAAACTTTTGACAATGAATACATGACATTGAATTTGCAATTTTAAAGTTTGGAATTACTTTCCGAAAAGTTGTATACAGTTAAAGTTTTAGAGTATCTATATAATTAATTGTTTTCTTTAGTATTTTCAACTTAATTTTCCATCAATGTTTGTTTGTAACTTTTTAGAGTTAATTCCTTTAGTTTCGTATATACTGTGGAAATCTTTCCAATTTAATTTTTTTTTCAAATTCTTATTCATTTGCAGTTATCATTAGTTAGAGGTGGTCATTCTTTTTGTTTATATGAGCATTTACCTGACAATGAAATTCCCTTAACTGGAAGTTAGTAAAATCGTTTGCCAATTGGTAGAGGACATGATTAGATGGAACAGATAACTCAAGATAAGAAATAGAGGCCTTACAATAGAAGTTTAAAGAAACTGACTATTTTTGCTATTTATTCCTGGCTTTTTCAAACTGAGAAGAAGAGGAATTACAACAGTATTTACGCAAAACTTTAAACATAGCTAACTGTGTATGATGGGATGAAATTATACTGTTTGCCATGTTCAAAATTTTGCTTAAATACAGTTTTAATTCCTCTTCTTATCACTTTGAAAAGCTGGGAATAAATGGCAGAGCTAGTCCGTTTCTTTGAAATTTCTATTATGTATTGTAAGGATTCTATTTCTTGCGTTAGAAATACCAATACAATGACTTGTTAAAAGATAACTTAGCTTTCATGCCACTGCTTCTTATGAAGGCAGATTTTAAGGAAAAATAATTCAAGTGGCCATCAAAATCTGCAATATACTAGGTAACCAGAAAAGTTCTTGCAGTTTTTAATTCCAGAAAACAAAATGATGTACCCAAAAAGTAGCATATCGCTAGTCCCCAAAGTAATCCCCATGGCATTTACATTTTCTGCCAACGTGTCTCCAATTGATCAATCCCCTTGCTGTAAAACTTGCCGGTCTTGGACTCAAAGAAGTCTGTGAGTGCCTTTCACAGGTCTGTATCATTGGTGTAGGATTTTCCACGAAGATGGTTGTCCAGTAAATGGAAAAGGTGATAATCTGTTGGAGCAAGATCTGGTGAGTAAGGTGGATGACAAAAAGTTTCCCAGCCAAGCTGCTCTACGGTTTCCCTGGCCACTGGCACCACATGTGGCCAGGCATTGTCATGAAGGAAGAGTACCCCTTTGCGATTCACCAATGCTGGCTCCTTCTGCTGCAATGCCTGTTGTACACATTCCAATTACTGGGAGTACAGGTCCCCAGTGATGGTTTGGCCAGTTGATAGCAGCTCATAGTGAACCATTTGGCATCTAGTACACCAGACAAACTAGACTACGGGGTTCATCAGAAATGGCAAATTCTCCCGACCTGAATTTCTGGAACCAATGCCTTGCGGTGCGTTCATTCACAGCATCATCCCCAAACGCAAGACACATTCGACGACTTGATGCTGCTGCTGACAAGCCCACCTTGAAATCATAAAGCAAACAACACCTAACTATCTCCTTCGATACCTCCATTTGTCTTCACTTCTGCATGAGATGTGAATGCCCAACGCCCTGTATTTATACAGGCTAACCTTCCTGCTCTCCCTTGACAGATTTTGGACCATACTGTATACTCATTCCTTTATGGCAACATAAAAATGGCAAGAACTTTTATGATTACCTAGTATTTAACATTAGGTGGCATTTAATTGTGATGGGTCTTAAGTCTTATATTTCTGTTCAGCATTCATTATTCAGGTAGGTCTTACCATATTGAAAAATGCTTTTAGAATTCTCATTTCGGAAGATGATTTTTCTAACATCCCAAAGATGAAAGAGGAATCAAGTAATTATTCTCTAAAATGATGATATGAAATTATTTAAATTATTTGTTGTAGGTAGAAAGATATTTCAGCATCGCCTTCCCACAATACATAATAAAAAAATAAAAGATTAAACCTGGATTTGTTTGAAGTGAGGTAACATGACTTCGATGATAAGGATCACCCAAAAGTATAAGAATACCCACACAATGCTGTCATGGTCAAAGTTCAGAGTTTTTGATTGGTGTTTAATTTTATAGACAATTAAATCTTCTGAAGTAGAGCCAGGGAAATAAACAGTTTTTGTTTCTCAGTCATTCATCTCTGTGATACACTGGAAGACATTGTGTGTTATCCCCTATCTCAATATGTTGCATCATGGAAGAAGGCAGTGAACATAATGCTTCAGCAGGTGTTCTTCAACAAACACGCTTGGTGGTCTGAGAAAGGTAAACTAAGCTGATTCATTAGACTGGATGGCATGCTTTTCTGTACCGTCTCTTATGCTCTCTGCACCATTGTCCAGTTGCTTCAAAGCATTATGAATGCAGTTCCTATTGGAGATTTTTAGTTGATAAGTGTTATCTTGGAGTTCATCTGCTCCACCATTTGCTTTTGGGCCACAATCCACTTCAATCAACACCTCCTAAAGAGAAAGCCTCTGCACGGTAACGTCATACATTGTTACATCATCATAGTAGTGCATTGTTATTCGTATTTCTACCAATAATAAGCCCTGAATTTGCACTACTATGATGATGTAACAATGTATGACGGTTTCCGTGCACAGGCTTTCTCTTTAGGAGTTGTTGCTTCAATGCCCGTTTATCCTTGTCGATGAGCTTTGACTTCCATTGTTCTGTTTAAAAGATGTTTTACTGTCTTAGAGTGTCACATAAATTGGTATTTAGTGATTGAGGCTAAACTGAGGTGCATTCCAATGACATGCCTCTTTAAATGACTTAAATCTTTTGAGACTGGAAAATTGCAGGCCAATTGAAATTTGCGTTCTGGGGCTGTCTCCCCCCCCCCCCCCTCCCACCCCCTCCATTGGTACACCATTTAGATAAATTGTAAAGATTTTTAATATCGCAATATTTTTACAAATTTACATTTACAAACTTCAGTATAGGAAAGACTCCAGGGCCATCATTTCCCTGGGGAGGGGAGGTAGTTATTCGAAATAACTTAGAATGTATTAGCCAAACCACCTGATTAGTCGCCGCCGCCGCCCCCCCCCAATCATCCTTGTTTAAGTTTTAGATCCGCTATTGAGTTTGATGGACAAAAGTTGTAGTAAAGGTGAGATGAAGCCTGAAATTTATATTCATTGCACGCAACCCTTTACAAGTCATTCTGGTTTTTCCAAAATTGAAAATGATGTCGAAATGTGAACATTTTTGTGCAGACTTCAAGATCCTCGAATTGGTCCTGATGACAAAAGAACAAGTGCAGAAAGGGGTGGTTGCTAATAGACAATTCCCACAGTGCGAGCACGTCATTAGAAACAAGCCATAGCCAACTAAGTATTTTTAGTTGGCTATGGAACAAGCCGCCCACTGGTTGGGAACTTCTGGTTGCAGAATGCGTTGCTCTTAATTTTTTGGCCTCTGACATTCGACGAGTTGCCACAGCCACGTGCAAGTGATGCATAGTTAATCTATACTCTGTCCAATGAAAGGTTTGATGGGGTGTCCCCAGTTAAAATCAGATTTCAATTTGTTAGACATTTTTGCAATTAACAATGTCGACAGTGCATAAAGGACCTTATGAAATTTGAATTTGGTAACGTTTCAAGATTTTATCTTGGCCCGCGATTGTGTCCAATCATAACTATCTATAGTCATACTGCATTTTTTGGCTGCATATTTAACATTATTCAACAAAAAAAAGGGTTTCTTGTTTCTTTCAGCCTTCGCAGTATTCAAATACCGAACTAACTGTTTATATTGATATAGGACAAATACAGATATTTGAACCCTCAATTCGAGAATCCCGACAGGCTGAAACCTGCACCCAACGCCCTCGACTAACTAGCCGCCAAAAAAAAAAAATAATTTAAAACAAGGTTTAAACAAAGAAGCCTTAACGAAACAATTACGAATATTTGCATTAATCAATGACTTTTCACTTATTTTTTATTAAGCATTAATTATTATCATGTATTTACGACTTTGGATCCATCTTACAACGTAAAGACTATATCATTTAACTTTCTGACATCCAATGTACAATTGGATGATCTTGTCAGCGATAGATAAAAATTTCTACAATACAGCAGCAGTTACCATATTTTATCTCTTACTGGTGCGAGTAGATTGCCGCTTTGCAATGAAGCTCTCAATTATTAGCAATAATTCAGTGAAGCGCATTTTCCTTCGTTGATTTACAGTATTGACGAAATAAAAAAAAATCCAGTGAATTATTCACACATGACAAAAACCTAATTTCTTGCAAAGTTAATTTTGACCAGTTTATAAGTCGACCCCTGCTTTTTTTTTTTTCTCCTTAAAATTTCTCGACTTACACATGAGTATATGGAATATGTGCAAGAGCATCAATTTTCTCTACTTGTTGTTTTATGGAGCTAATCACTTTGGCTTGTGGTTATCACTTCTTGTTTTATGGAGTTAATCACGTTGGCTTATATAGTCTTCCAATAACAGTCAATTTTTGGTGGCAAACTTGATATAATAGCACTGGGCAACATTAGGTCTCTGTCAACCTTGTTCACGTTTTCCAAATATTTGCTTATTCCAAATCCTTCAACTGTAACATACTCAGTCCTTTGTAATGTTAGACTGTGACATATCTGTATGTCACACGAATACAAATGTAAATTTATTCATTTGAATTCGTTTTGAACTTGACTTTATGATCAGTTCCTGTCAATTTAACTTCTTTTGTAATTATCTTATATTCAATTTCATTATGCGTTCTTTTCTCTTGTTTACATTTTGATGCATTTAGTCTTAAAATATAATTAAGCCTATCTCTCGTTGTTCCGACCCGCCAAGTTTCACAGCGTCATTTGTATCGTGTGCAAAAGAAAGAAACGTTTCACACGAACGAACTTTTCTTATCCTTGGTGCGGTCGAGGGCAATGATTGGTCGGTTTGAAGCTTTCCCGCGCAGCGAGCGTTGTTTATAAAAAGGGAAAAAGCGGAACTCTAACTCTCTCTCTCGCACGTGTGCATTCCTTCGGGGGAGGTCTCTCAACTGAGTCCTGTCACTATAATTCCTATGTCAAAGGTGCTCTTTCAATAATGATTCCAATGCAAAGTAGCATATTTGATTTCTCAATTATCTATGATGAACAATTGTGGGTAAAAGTTCAGAGTAACGTCCCCTAATAATCACGGAAGACATCGGGCAGCCCTGTCGCGTTTATGCTATGAATTTATTATTTTAACATATCTACTTAATAAGTGAATGGTTAATCATATAGGGTTAATTTTCACTTCCGCACAATAGCAAACGCAAGTCCCACTCTCGGCCCTGCGGGCCTCGCTGGTCACTGTTTTCCGTTACTCAAACGCCATTCCCACTCTCGGCCCTGCGGGCCTCGCGGGTCACTGTTTTCCGTTACTCGAACGCCTTCGGCGTTCTGTCTACGACGCCCCCCTCCGGGGGCAAATTACTGACATATACCCCAACCTGTTTGGTTACAGGGGGCAATTGGTTTCCCCCCGGCCGATTACAGGAGGTTAATGGTCAGTACTTACTTTATTTGTCACAGAAATTGGCGTGATTATTAGGGGACGCTACTCTGAACTTTTACCCAATTGTGAATATCGAATGATTCGACGTGAACGTTTCATTTAAAACGACGCACGCATGGAACTGTTGCTGTTGAATGGCGAAATCGAAACCAAAGCATCGGAGCTTGGCGACATTGAAAATCAAGCTAGGCAGATCAACCAGGTTTCAAAGGCATTGAACAAATGCAAATGAAAGCGGTTCAACCGGGTGACAATTGTCCACGACATGGTGCAAGGATCAACCAGGTCTCTTGCGAGTGATTAAGCTGAGAGCGAGCTGTTGAATCCACGAGGTAACGGCGGTGGTAGCCGTGGGATGGAGGAGCAACGACGGCCAAGTTCTACGAGAGGAGAAGCGGATCGGATCAAGATCTCAACGGTTGACAAAAGCAACACCACAGCAAGTTCATCAGGTTCCTTAACATACTGTCTAGAGGTGTGACAGCATAATACACAGATGAGTGATAAGTGAACATATGTTTCCTGTTTACAATTAAAATGAGCTCACTTCGATTCTATAAGAGAGAGAACATAGAACTTAAATTGAACTATTGCATTTGCGCGTTTAAATGATAGTCTTGGGAAAGCTTTTAAATACACTGGTGGCCAAAGTTTGGACCAACCAGCAATGTCAAGAAAAACTGAATTTCTACGAAAACTGTTTTACACCTACAACTCTAAGTAAATATGAAACAATATTCAGGGAAGAAACAAATTTATTTCTGCGTTGTTGGTTTCTTATTACCTAAAATCAAAATAAGACTAAATTCAGAAGTATTGCGAATTGTTTACATGCTATATTCATATATATTTGACTACAATCTAAGTTTGCTAAATTGAATCCTTAAATAAATAAAACGATACAATTTGAATCATTATAATTGATTGTTTTCTTTCTTAAAATAATTAGTTCCAGTCTTTAAATTATGATGCATTTATTTGTTATAACTGATCATAAAGGATATTGATACTGCAGTAGTTAAATTATTAAATGATAAGAATAAGTAAGAAAGATTATTGCGGGCACAACACATAAAAAATAAATTTGAGAAACTGAGAAAAGTAAGTCTATTACCTGGGTGGGACTGTTAACGTCACGTAGCCTCAGGGAAGGGAACATAGACTTAGAAAATCTTCATAAGTGATACTAATAAGCGAATTTTGACTAAGCCTCTGTTACAATGGGTGTATTGTAACTGTTATCTCATAAGTATTCAATGATTGTTTTTTGCTGTGGAGGAGTGTGTTTGGGCAATATCATAAATTGTGAAACCCCAACTGTACTAGTCATTGTTGCATAGCAAATAACACATCACAAGACAATGACTTGAAATTTTAACATTAAAAAAAAAAAAATCTCTAAATTACGACAAACTCTGCACAGATTAATTAATCAATCAATTCCATCACGCCACGTAGGCAACGAATCGGTACCCTATAATCTGTCACTTTAAAAAAACAAAGTGACACTTCATAATCTTACTCCACAACACAGGATCCTTATATAACTCACTCGCTTTAACAACATTCTTAACGCGCACTTCCTTCGAGCATGCAAAATAACAATCAACTTCATCAAGAAGGACAGAACCGTTTCATAATCAACAATCTGGTTATCTTTCAATCTGATTCTCAGTACACAGTCACCTGATCCGTCCAGTTTTTCTAGGCATGGGCCCATCACAGCACTATTGTACAGCTTCTTGCATGTTCCTCACCACATGCCCGCACAATCTCGAACGGTTCTGTCTGATTCTCTGCACAATTTTTATATTTGCCAGTAGGTGGCTTTTGTTCCATTTAAGAATGATACACAGATCACATGTTAACAATTTCAATCAAGACATTTGTCTTTTATTACAGTGCAACATTTTACCTAAATAATTTGCAGTTATGGGGCCTTTCTTTAAGTTCTTAAAAGTTCTGAATTTTTGCAAAGCAAGAAGCACATGCAATCTTTTGGTAATGTTGACATTACACTTTAAATTTCTCTTGCTACAGCGAAATAACTCCTTTAATAGACAGTATATGTGCTTTTTTTTAAGGCTTCTCGTCGGATGCAAATTTTAGACATTTGACCTTTGTATCATTTTTGAATGTAATGAAAGGCCAATTACGCCACCTATGGCGCGTATGAAAATTAATATTTTTCTTTCAATAAAAAAAAATTCCATAGCCCAATAGACACCGTGCAATTTTTCAGGTCATTATGATCACTATTGAATTCTGAAGAGTCTTTTGAAATGTGAACTTTAATTATGGACACAGTGTTTATTACAGAATAACATGTAAGGTATCAATGAATAGGAAAAATCATTGGCATGCGTCGCTCGTTATTCCAAAATAGCATATTGCCAACGACCTGGTATTTTCCAGTTGACTGCCTAGATCATCTGACCTTACTCCTTGTGATTGATTTTTTCTGTGACGGTATGTGAAAGACGTCTTTATGTTTTACCTATGCTACAAATTTTGTAGTACAAAATGACGACGGCGTTTTTTTGCTATCATTGAATCCAGTGATGTGGACATACTTGCCTTTGTACGGTAAGAATTAGACTATCCACTTGTTACACACGCTTCTTCCCAATTGAATGCTTGAAATTCATTGAGATTAGATAAACTTTGAGTCTTCCTATTGTTGTATAATAAATAATTACTTCGTACTAAATATCGAATGAAATTTTCGTCATATAAAATCACCCTCTATAACTAAAAAATACGTTTATATAAAGAACTACAGCGAAACCTCTGTTCATGGTGACCCCTTATCTTGACCACTTATTCTTGGAAGGAATTATGCGCCATTGGTACAAAGCAATTTTATCCCCTTTAAACCAACCAAAGACCACGAATTTCCGTTACTTACCATCAGTATTCTATCCTTTGAGCCGACATCACCTGTGCTAAAATCATAGAAATGACTCATTTTGTGAAGGGGAAGTAGGAATTCACTCACTCCCCTAATTTCAACTTGGTGAGTTCCCAACACGTGGTTTCAGTTCAGTGCAACCATTCGCTTCACAATACGATTTCCTGATTCCCTGCGTCCTTCTGAATATCAAATCAAAGACTTACTTATTTGTCATTTAAAGAAAAAATATCCGTGATCAATGAAGTGAGAAAGGAAAATTTAAAGAAAGTTGGTAACAAACGGATGCTCTTGACAGCATTGCAGGACACAAATCTCTTGCACATTAGTAGAAAAGTCAAAGCTTGACTCAATTATTAGATTGAAAAACAATGCGAATAGGTTACACTAGTGCAAAAGAAGTCTTCAGCCACAAAGAGTAAACTTCAACGTTGCATTTTTATTTAACAAAGAAAAAAGGATATCCCTTATTGCATATTTTTAATGATGTGCAGGCTATTACTGTAATCTTACAGCATAAGCTTAAAAATATTATTACTCTACACTGAGTAGCCAATTTATTATGACCACCTCCTCAGTCCTTCGTTTGGCCATCTTTTGCGTTTAATACTGCATCAATTATTCTTGGTATGGACTCCATGAGATGTTGATAAGTGGTTTCTGCCATAATTTGCTGCACTGTAGCCCTTCTGCTATTTTTTACAATTGAGACACGCTATGTTCTGCCCGAGCATTTACTAGTCGACGATGACCCCAAGTTGCACGTTGAGACCAGTTTTTTGGCTTAGGCTACAGGCCAGTCTTTAATCACTTTAACAACAGCTGCTCTTGAACATTTCACAAATGTGTCGGTCTCCCTGATACTTACGTCGTTTTGCACTTAAGTCATTTATAAATTTCCACCACTGTTTCGATGTTACGACACTTGTTTCGCACTTACGCCAAAAAAAAAAATCGATTTCCTTTCCCCCCCAAAAAATTATAAAAAATGCAACAGTGTTCGGTTATTATCTTTAATTCAACAAAGGTAAGTTACTTTTCTCCTTTATATTTTTCAAGAGAATGAACCCGACACTGAACGCAGTTCTTGTGTAAATAGAGGAATAAGAAATTTGTTTCAGTGCTACAAACAATTATTGTACACAGAAAAAAGCCAAGCTTCTGTTCAAACATCTCTACCTAGTTTTTTTTAAATAAACATGTATTTGCATTACTATACATGCGTTTTTCTATTTTTGGTCAGATGAATATTCAAGTACAATTTTTTATAAACACATGTATTGTTATAGGAAATGATGTTTCGACTTAAGTCACACTTTCTGGGAACCAATTAGTGACGTAAGTCAGGGGGTCTTAACTGTACTCTCTTCATGGCTCCAAGCTCCTATAATCATCCCACGTTCAAAGTCTGTGAAATCGTATTGTTTCCCCTATCTTCACAAACAAGTCACTTCTACTACCGGCGTAAGCACTAGGTTTTCCTTTTTTATTTCAGTCTGGCCCTCTAGTGACAAAGGCGTAATGGTATAGCTAATTTGGTTTAAACTGTCAGGTGGTCATAATAAATTGGCCACTCATTGTCATGGTATTAAAAATACAGTAATTGTGATGGCACCGTAATTTTAGCTGTAAAAACATTAGCACAGAAGTTTTTCGTAAACAAAAGCTTACAGAAAGAAAATTGAAACTAACGAAAATTGAAAAGTCGGAACATTTTAAAAATCGTGTTACTGTTTTTTGAATAATAAAGGGTGTTCCATAAATGAACCTTTCTTACAGGGTCAGGAAGAAAGTTTTTGTCAAACCCCAATAATGTTTCTGAGAAATCTTTGTCCGCCTAAAATGTGCAAGGACACTCGCCTTCAAGTACAATCATTGCAAAGGAACAAAATAATGGCATTGGTCAAGGGGAGACAGTACTTATTCTACGGATTCCGCTCATACAATCGGGGACTACCATTTCAATTTCAAACGAGTCCAATTCCCAGTAAAATTATCCTTTGCCATGACAATAAAAAGGCACAAGGACAGACTCTTGATATGGCTGGCATAGATCTACGGCAAGACTGTTTTTCCCATGGCCAATTATATGTTGCCCTGCTCAAGAGTTAGCTGTGCCAAAAATTTGGTAATTTTATAACCTGAAGGCATACCATCAAATGTAGTGTACAAAGAAATTCTTTGAAGCTTTGGGACTGTTCATAAAACAACTTCCAGGAAAAAATATCCACAATGAGCTAAATTAATGGGTTTGAATATCAAATTCGAGAAAAAAACTATTTTGCTCAGGATGGCCCCTTGAGTTAAATTGATAACCCTTTTCAACCCGGGTTATTTTAGCCCTATTTTGGCTATTTTGAAAATTATTTCGGGGTTTAAACATGATTAAATTTTACCAATGTGTTACCTGGATAGGAGTTAAAACAACAAGACTTTCGCGCAGGAAATTCTAAAGGTCAAAGTCATCCTATGCTATTCCAAGTCATTCTAAATTATCCCGGGCAACGCCGGGTACCACTGTTAGTATACAGTATAATCATAATAGATAATAATATATTCATAATTTTTAAAATTTATATTATAAATTATAGGTCAATCATATGAAACCAAAGGAATCCAATATACATGTAATTTCACCGGCCGAAATCATGAATATCACTGCGAAGCTGGCAAAAGAAGTTGTAAAAGGTTTTGATGAAGAATAACAGTGAACTTCGAAATATTTTACAAAGCTGAAAACAGGCCAAGAACACGTGCAAGCAAAAGAAAGCTCAATTGAATCGAAATTTGCAGCAAATAGTAATGGCAACCCAGAAGTTGAAAACACAAGCTCAAAACGATGCACATAAAAAAATTATCGATTCTAAATTTGCTACGGCAGTAATTCAAAATTCAGAATCATCAGTCTCAGTACTACCATCCAAAGAAGTGTTTTCTTAAAACAACTAATAAGCAGTTGTTTTTGCTCTTGCACAAAGAGTTTCAGGTCACATTACCAGACTTTATCTGGGTTATATCTCTATCGCACAAACCCTGTGTGCATCAGGACTGAAAGCAATCAAATAAACTGAAGAGATACTGTGATATATTCAGGTCCCACATGTATAGCAAAACAGTCGTCGTAGAATTCTTCAAATATCTCAGTTCAATCAAAACTGCAAGAATTTTCACTGTGGATGGAGTGAAAATCCGTGATATATGAAAGCCATCAAAACTACGAACCATGATTTTACTATAAACGAACTTGGTGTCTACTTATACTATCAATGCATCTGGTAAAAGTGCATTTAATCTAAGTGAAGAGGTGAATGGCGTTATACAGAAGGTTGATTACGATCTATAGTAACGATCTGGAGAAGAAAACCCCTTTCTCCATCAAAGATCGTGTTCTATTTGGTGACCCTGGTTGTGGACTATTCCCCTGTACCATATTTCCACTGTAGATGAGATATCTGTAGAACGGCGAAGCTTATATTGTTCCATTCCTGTTTGCAGGCTTTCCAGAGACCTTCAATGGTTGTTGGGTGGCGTCGAGCAAGGGCTCGTTTCAGTAATCCAAATTTACAGAAATCCATCGGGAATGCATCTGATGATTTGGCAGGGATATCATGACAGAGTATAATGTGAATTCCAGTTTCATCTTCCAAATCCAACATAAATTGAACGGAGGAGTTGGTTGGTTTGTTAGAATTTTTGACGTCGACTACTAAAGTCTTTTACACAACTTATATATCTGTACGTAGCCTGGGACAAGGACAAACATCCATGCCCACGGTGGGATTCGAACCCACGACCAGGTGGACTCGAGAACTAGAAAGCCTACGCCCTAGCCCTCTCGGCCACCTGGCCGGCGAACGGTGGCGTTAGACGTATGGCTGGAAGCTTTGTCTTGGTGCAGCCAAACTCTGCTTTTGTATTCTCTATACAACGCGGAAATTTCCTCGTGGAAAATTGGATTGAAAACATGCTTCTGATAGTAAAGGGAGTTAATCCTTTTGAAAAACTTTCCTTACATTTCTTGGACCACTTTTGTACACATATCCTGACTTCTCTCTACGTGGACGGTAGAAAATCGCGCGGAGTTTGTTCCAATCGCTGAGGTAGACGTAGGCTTCATCCAAAGTGACAACGTACTTCCATCGTTCTGCTGCGAGGTAACGCTCATAGAGTCTCCGACAGTTCCTCTTCCTTTCTGCGACCTCTCGTGGCAGCAGCTTATGAACACGACTCTTGTGACGCTTTAACAGTTGCAAATCTTTGTTTATTATTTTACGGTTACGGTTTATTATTTTATTTACGGTAGCCTTGAAGTCCCTACAGCCTTGTTTGCGATCCCTCTTTGGGTTGCTGAATTTTCACACTGCACAAATTGTGGTAATTGGAATGACCTGTGGTGTTTAGCTTGTGAGAATCGAAGATTTTGCTGTTTCTGACCAGTTGGAATTAACCCTTCCCGGGATTTTCCTTTTTTCATTCAGTACTGCCGATTATACTGCGAATATATTAATCCAGAAACATCTACTATGGAAGAGACTAAATATCAAGAAAAAGATACGGCAGATGCTGTCAGTAAGGGAGACCCGTGTAATTTGGATCGTCGTGTAAATCGAACAAGCCTTATTTTGCACAATTGCACGTTAGATGACGCCACTCTCCTGATTGAAAAATGATCATAGCCCATACCTAGAAGCGTATGATAAATACGGGTTATATTGCTTGAGTATTGGTGAAAATATAAGGAGCGTTCAAAAAGAAACGAGCCGGAGGCCTAGGAACAGAAACCAGTACCTGTATGTCAGAAGTATTGGCCCTGGCTGTTGAGGCACTTGTCCCACTGCGACACAAGGCGGTGAATGGCTGTCTCGTAAAATTCCCGGGGCTACATTGTGAACCAGTTCCGCACGTACTGCTTGACCTCGTCGTCCGAGGTGAATCGTTTGTCCCTCAGAGCCTTTTTTAGGGGACCAAAAATGGCGTAATCGCAGGGAGAGAGGTCTGGACTGTATGGAGGGTGACCGAGAACCTCCCACTTGTTATCGTGGATTTTGCGTTTAATATGAACCACAGACGCCAAACTGATCTTGTCATGAAAGGCAGACAAAGTGTACGTTTTCTTTTCAGACAATGCCAACATGAAAGGTGGCGTAATCTTCAAAGATTTTTATTGAAATCCGTATGATTTTAATCAAAAAATACATTAAAAAGAAAACGTGCCAAAAATGCAAATTTACTTTCGTTGTCTAATTTTTTGACAGAACACCAACAGTTTTGTATGCTGCAGAACTCTGTTCCGAAAGTCATTCAGTCCGAGTTGCTGCAAAAGACAACCATTCTATAAATGAAGATGCTGAAGATGATTTCCTAAGCAGGTGAGGTTATAATACCGTCATTTGAATTTACATATCATCGAGCTCCGGATTCTTCCATTAAAGGAATCCTAAAATCATAATAGGATTACTTGCGTGTAGCATTACACTCTTGCTTAATTTTATATAAATAAAAAATTATACGTATTATCTTTATTTATGTTGATTAAATATTTTGAGGACTGTTCGATTACATTATATACATTCATTAAGGTAGGGGTTTAATTGTATAATATTACAAAGGGTAAATGGGTGCTTAAAACGTATCATGAATACGTATTATGTGAATAACCCATGACAAACCGGGAAGATGTGATGCAACTTTAAGTAAATAAGCTACGAACAGGAAAGGCACGTGCTTTCGACAGTCGCATATTTGATCTGTTTTTCCTCTCGCGCATTGAAGTAATATTTTTTATAATAAAATTTAGGCAAGAGATATTATTACATTTTCTGTTTAGTCTATCATTTCGGATTATTTAGAGCAATCCACGTTCTCCAGATTAAATTTATCCATCTCCTAACTTCAGAGTATACTGTATTCTTGAGGTTTTTTAATAGGGATAAGTGGATATATGCTGCACACTTTCTACATAATGTAGACATGAAATGCTTAACAAGTGCTTACATTTATTTGTTTATCGATTCATTTCTGTGAATTATTTTACATGATTCTCCTCCTCCTCTTCTCCATTTTCTAGCTTGGATGAAGAGAGAATAATGCCTAACAAACGGGGATGATTTCTTTAAGTTCTCATAGCAATGATTATAAAAGAGAAATCGTTTATGGGTGTCTGGTTTAGTAGAACGGGAGGGGTTGAAGGGTTGATTACATTAGTCACCCCCTGCTGGAGAAGCCGTCGAAGGCGTCGACGACAGAGGCCATTGTGGAGACTGGCTGCTCTGCCAAATGTCGGTCAAGGACTCGGAAAGAGCTCCCCGCGCTTCAACCTCCGAAATCCCATAGCCAAGAGAATCTTCTAGAAGAGGATAAACTTTTCTAAATTCTATAATAAAATATTGCCAGTAAGCTATAATACAATCTGCATTGCGCATCTCATTTTCGGATGGCATAAATTAGTAGGATAATGCAGTTCCTTTTCGAGTCAGGATTTAAAACGAATCCTCTCTTTTTAACAAGAATTTCCTTAAGATTAATAAACAAATGATATAACATTTTCTTTAACTGAGCAAGTGATCTGGGGTGACTTGCTAGCAGATTTGCAGATGTTATTTGATATTACAGTACAGTACTAGTTGATTCAGAAGACATTCCTCATAAATGATTTCTGACCGTTCAGATCTTGTAATCGCTAAATCGAGCAATTTCGATTATCTATACAGTACATATACAGCACAATGTTTGTATGTTTGTCCGGTTTTAAAATACAATTTGGAAGTAAGTTATAAAGTTGAAATTTAACACGCAGCTGTGTAATACTCCCACAGTGATGGAAAAATTCTAAAATTGGAGATAAGTCTCCCAAAAAGAGAAATTAATAATCTGTATATCTATACAGGGTGATTCAAATCGTGTGTAAAACAGTTTAAGGGGATATTATAGAGGCCAAGGTAAATACAAAAAGTTCTATGAACATAGGTCCGAATTAGAAAGATAAGTGAGATATGAACAGAAATAAAAATGCCGCCACCAAGATCAACAAGTTAATAACTCAGGCTCTATAAAGCCTAGATTAATGAAATTTGGAGGAATAACAGGGTACATAAGACTATGTATACCGTTAAAATTTGATCGAATTCCAACAAGAAGTTCCCGAGTTACTCATTCAACATCATAACACGTGCTCACTTGTGAATACTAACTAGCACTTGTTACAATTTTGACTGTAACTCGGAAACTTCTCGTTGGAATTCAATCAAATTTTAACGGTAAACACAATCTTATGTACCCTGTTATTCCTCCAAATTTCATTAATCTAGGCTTTACAGAACCTGAGTTATTAACTTGTTGATCTTGGTGGCGGCATTTTTATTTCTGTTCATATCTCAGTTATCGTTCAAATTCGGACCCATGTTCTTAGGACTTTTTAACAAAGGACGAAGTATGATGATGTAACAATGTATGACGTTTCAGTGCGGATACTTTCTTTATAGGAGGCGTTGCCCCACCCAAAAGGTTACATCATCATCATTAAGCAGCCAAACTTAGGGCTTATTTTTGGTCCGGTGTATAAAGACAAGTGGGTAAACTCCGCCTCATTGTTGGCCCCGTTAATGAAATAACTTGAACGTTGGCCGCTAGGCGCCTCTACGGTCGCTACGGCTGCGCTGCGGGAATATAGCAGACGATACCACCCATTCAGCTGCCTCCTTCGAGCTCTTTTCACGCTTTACAGTGTAAGTAATAAATGACAACAACATTATGGAACAATAAATTGGTTCAATTAATAAACTTCCTACACTACGTCTTAACTTTTAAAAACACTTAATGTGTAAAAATAATTACAAGAAAGTCGATAAGTCTAAAGCAAATAAGAGAATACAACTTCTAGGGCATGCAGTTCAAGTTTTTGCTGAAAAAGTGAAGGCACGTTTCCTAATGAGTTAATAACTGGAGAAAATTTATTTTTCATATGGTTTTTATAATGTAGTAACTTTCTTTAGAGAAATTATAGATAATAATTATCTAAACTTATAAGAAAATTATAAAGATATCAACTGATGTTAGAAGGCAATTCTTGCTGCTAAAACTGATACTGTCAATATGAACAACCATATTCAGGACATGATTCGACGCTCTGTGAATGAATACAACTCTATTAAAACGGTTGCCTGTTGATGAGGCTGTAATGAGGCCATTCCATCTATGAAGAATTTTTAAATATAGACAGAAATAATTCAATACTCATAGCCTTTCTTTGATATTCTAAAATGTTAAAGATGCAATGTCGAATTTTCCTGGGCAAACCCAAATGGATAAAAAATTCCAGTGGAAGCATTTTAAAGAATTCCTTTCGTTTTTCCAAAGTGAATATTTACTTTATTAACTCTAAGGATTTTTCATGTGGTCTTATTCATATTCAAATTCAGATATTGCAAAATTTCCTCAAACAAACAGACCAAGTAATGCCGGGCATATCAGCTAATAATAACATAAATTAACGAAAGCATTTAATATTTGACTCGTTATTTATTAGAATTGAGGAATGTGCCAAGTAGTGTGTTCTTAGAGGTTCTAGGACAATTGCCCCCCAATAATAGGGATTATGCATGAATTTTTTTTTAAAAAGTAACAATTATTTTTTCCAGACTTGGACATGCTAAACATGAAAAACATGGTCAAAAACGCTAATAATTTCTAAATAAGAGGGGTAATCAAAAAGTAAAATTACAAAGCCTGCAGTGCAACGTGTACATTTTATTTCATACAATCAATACAGCCAACTGATAGTACATACATTAGGTTATTTTTCGACATAGTCTCCATATCGGTTTAGGCACTTGTCGGTTCGTGGGATGAGCTTGAATATTCCCTCCTGAAAAGAATCCTGTCCTCGCGTGTTCAGCCACGTTGTCGCGAAGCAATCAGGAGGAAACGGCCAGGACTTCTCACCGAGGGCGTCATCCTCCTTCACGACAACGCGCGACCTCATACAGCCCAGAAGACCATTGTCACGTGTATTTTCGCAGCGAGCGAAGAGAGCAAGAGAAAGCCTGAGTGACGTGGATGACGCCGGGGACACGTTAGATTACGTCATCCCAAAAAGTTCTCGTGACGATACGAGAAAAGATCGAGGAGAAGGAATATGGCAACGGAGACGTAAGGACGTACGACGCGACCGAGCCGATTTTATGTCTAAGAATAAAGGCCGGTGCGCTAGCCACCCTAACCGAGCTTTGGAAAACGTAAACGCCGCGAAGGAGCGTTTCTCAGCGGGGCCAGGCAAATCCCATTGCGACAGCGGAGTCGACGGGGAAACGGAGACGAAGGTCGGCGAGGTACGCGACCGAGCTATTCGACGGCAGCTCCGACGACGCCAGGTGGACGAAAGGCGGTGGACGACGAATGGAGTAACGGATTCGTACGGGCCATGAAAATTCCTCTACAGGAATTCAACCAGGAGCAGTCTTCGAACGACAGCGGAAAACGGGCGGCTGAACTACCTGTCACCTGCTACGACGAAGCAGGGACGAATGGAAGGGGTCCAGCGCACGCCGACTACATTTCGTTTCGTCGGGGACTGATTTGCAATTGCGGTAGGCCAACTTTTGTATATTTTTTTAAGGAAATAAAAGCTTCTATTGCTTCCGAACGGCTATCCGTAATTGTAATAAAAAGCTCCTTGGAAAACGAGCTGAATAAACTTTTATTCAAGCACGACGCAGTTAATTGCCAGAGGGGAGAAAGCGTAATAGAAGTCTTCCCGTATTCTGTGAAAGGTTATTTCACGACCGGCATAGGAGGTGTTATGTGCATACCTACGGACACTGTGGGATATTTGCATGTGTAAGCAGCGGACACTGTTCGAGAAGGAGTTACGGAAGTTTGCGACAACGAACCGTCGAACTCGTCATTCATTTCATCTCGGCAAGTGAAGCTCCGTGGAATTGTTGTGTGTGAAGTTACGAAGGAGTGAACACGTTCGTAAAGGGGTGTTCATATGTGTATTTATAAAGGTGAATGTGAATAGTAGAATTCAGGCTTACTAATTAAGTGTTATGGGATCGAACGGCAAATCGTTAACAAACGACGGAGAGGCCGTCAGTGAAATATATCCGTGCGCTATAGATGTGTGTCTCACGGGTGACGTGTGTTTATGATAAGCCGATGCTTAAGATAGAATTCTTCATGTGTGTGTCTATGGTATTCTGAGTGCATCGCAGCCTGCTAAATAAAAATTTCACTTCGCTTGGTCGCATTCAATCATCAATTAAATCGCAAGCGTATTTAATAAAGCTCATATTTAATCAATTTAGTAGTGTTTAAATTTAGACCTGCCTCATTCATAGTGTAATAATGTTAACTTTGCAGTTCACAGCCTTAGTGGGTTTAATAACTTTGTGAAATGTGAATAAATGATAAGTAGTTATTTACTGAAGTGGCCTTAGAGGGGGTGGAGTCCTTCTTACTAATACATTGCTTCGATGCTCAATTACATTCTTCCTCTCTCCATTTTCTAAAGATTTTTTGAGCGTTTGAATAGACAACAGCTGCACAGTACGAACCCATGCGGAATTAAAAGTCAAAATGTAAAGCAAATACAAAAAAGGACCAAACCAAGGCACTGAGCTATAGCATGGTCTCCTTTCATTCACCCATCGCTGTGGGCATGTTATAATGGCGGACGCACAGTGAGACATCTTGCGGATTCAGATGACAACATCAGACTTGCAAAAGGTGGATACAGGTTGGAAAATCCCATGTTAAGAGCTTTGGACATTTTTTTCTCTGGCCGACAGAGCGGCGCTGCGCACACTGGAGGGGGGGGGGATTCTATCGCTCAGTATGGATTAGTATAGGTTTTCAACTTACCGACTGAACATTTTTTCTCAAGTATTTTAAGGTTTTTGTTTCCAACAATCCGTGAAAAATGAAAAGTTCTTCTTTAATGCTTCCGCGAACCAAGCTCAACTACCGTAGAAGATGTTTATCTTACATAGGCATTTGGGCTTGTCTCCCTATCGAGCTCCGCTCCATATCTAGTACCACTGGTTTCCTTAAACAATTAAAATGTTATGTCTTTTATTCTATGTCTAAGAAGTACTTAATTTAATATAATCATTTGGGTTTACGGTGTTAAGCTATTATGCTTTTTGTCTCTTTGTTGTTTATTGTATAAATTATATACTCTAATTAAGAATTCTATCTCTTGGCGATGAATTCCCATTGTTGCTTAACCAAAAGTACATTATATTTCAACATTTTGTTTTCTACTAACTAAACATATTGTATTTACTATTGTTGTTTGTATTATGGGCGCCCACTAGGCCCTAACTCGTCGGTCCTGGACCATAACGGATCTAGTTGGGCGTTGTTGTATCTTACTTAATCATATTAAATAAATAAATAAATAAATAAATAAATGAATTGCAAAACGGGTTATAAGATGTATGATCCGAATATTAAACTCTTTAGAGCTCCAAGTGATCCAGTTAGATCTTTAGAAGAAAGAGTGGATAAGAAATATTCAGATCGTGTGTTGACAGCGAAATGTTCGTGAATTTAATTTTCAAGCCACTTTTCTCTCATGAAATACATGTAGTAGAAAAAAGCCTTGGTATTATTCGTTCATAAGACTTTAAATTGTGTGACAGTGCTGGCCACCGCACAATCCTTTCTTTTCAGCTCTCAATCGCTTCTCTCTCTCTAAGCATTGCAACGTGACTTTTGTGCGCTCTTACCCCCCCCCCCCCCCGTTTCTCTCTCTCTCACTCGCGTCTCAAGATTCATTTAAAAGCGTATTAATTTCATTTAAAATCGTATTAAATCTATTTAAAATTGTATGAAGCCAATTTGTAAAACCTGTAAATAAACTTCAAAATAATTTAAGCAATGATTGGGAGGTCTTGATTACATAATATAAAAATTGCCTTTAATCATTGTTTAATGATAACGATTAAAATTAATTATTTATTAAAGTTTAAAATGTTGAGTGAAAATCAAATAAAGAAATCAATTAAATTAAAATTATTTCGACGATTTTTGTTAACAAAATCCTATAGGATGAATCAGAAATCTCCCCACTACACTGTCTTTTGCGCCATCTGGCGAGCAAAGAAAAAAATGGACCAAACTTTGCTTATAGCCAACTAAAAATACTTTGGCTATGAGCAAAGTATTTTTAGTTGGCTATGACTTTGCTATAGTGACGTCACGCGACTGTCCAACCTGTATAGAAAAAGCCTTGCTTTGGATCGACTCATCGAATTACGTCACATCGAGCTACGTCATCGAAAGAGACTTTGACGATAACTGCTCATCGGAACTGTTAATTAGTGTTGCGAGTTGGTACGCTATTGATTATTCAGTTTTTCAAGAACTTTATGAAAATAAAATACTTCCACTGCAAAAACTTTATCTGCAATGAATTGCAAAAACTTTAATTACAATGAATTGCAAAAACTTTAATTACAATGAATTGCAAAAACTTTAACTTCAATAAATTTCAAGAACTTTGAAATTAAAATAAACTATATTTTTGAAAAAATATTTTACAAGTTAATAACATATCTTTTTCAACCTTTTTCTCGTTTCCCTCCTCTTGTTCACTTACTCTGCTAAATACACGTGACAACCATCACGTTGTTGAAGCAGTTTCGCTGGTACATCACCGAACACACTCCCTACAGCCCGGACCTTGCTCCAAGCGATTTTCACCTCTTTCCTCACTTGAAGGAGCACCTAGGAGACCGACGATTCGCTTCAGATGAGGAGGTGAAACACTGCGAAAAAGACACGCAAGGACAGGATTTTTACCATGAGGGAATATTCAAACTCATCCCACGAACTGACAAATGCCTAAACCGATATGGAGATTATGACGAAAAATAAACTAATGTATGTACTATCAATTGGCTGTATTGGTTGTATGAAATAATATGTACACGTTTCACTGCAGGATTTGTAACCTTACTTTTTGATCACCCCTCGTATTTATTAAATTTGATTTTAAAAACACGAAATCCACGCCCAGTTTGAAAACGATTTCTGATTAGTTTTCCTCGATTTGAGAATAAGATTGATTCAGATTGAATAGATTCACATTTCATATCGTCGCTTTCCATTCGTCGAAGTTTTTTTTACTTAACAGATAAATTACCATGACCATGATATCAAAAAGGGCAGTCTAATAATTTGCCGTAAGATCAACGTATTAATTGTTGCACACTTTTTTTTTTAGAAGCAACTTAAATAGGAAAGCCTGTAAACTTAAAAATCCTGACAGAAAATGTTTTGTTTTGAAGGAAAAATTTAAAATTTTCTTATTTAGTAGGTATGCGATTGACCATGTTGTTTTGTATTTAATACTGTTATTACAGCTATATTGCATTAATTGAAAAAACATTGCACCTGAAATATGAGAGATAATTTACCGCACGAATATTGTAAGCATAATGCATAATACGTAAAAGTGTATTGCGAATAATTTTTAAGACCCTCCCCCCCAAAAAAATATATGAAAAATAGCTTTCAAGCAACAGATTTCTGTTTTTTATATTAACTGAACTCAAAATTTTATATTAACTGGTCTCAAAATGTATAAAAATCATGGTTTCATTACAATGTGCCTTCCCAAAAAAAGAGATTTTTTTTTTTTTCCTCCTAGACGAAATATTTTTTATTCCGACTCTTTATCTAAATACTGGAGCTATAACACAAATGAATGGAAATTTTCGAAAACATAAACCCAATGGCAATTTTTCGAAATCTCTCAAATTAGTCCGCCTTCCTACAGCCAGTTAACTTATATGCTACAAAATTGAAAAATTATTAACCATTAATTGCTATTTTCTTGTTCATTAAAATTAATTGCAAGTACTGGTTGTTTCACCTTTGAACTTGCTATCACTTTTTGAATCTCAAAATTTGAAAAATTATTTTCGTTTTAATGTTGCAAATGTAACAAATGGGATTTATTTTTTGTCTATTACTGCCTGGAAGCATTGCGGATAGTTTGTCTTCCACGTGGCCAGTACAATTGAATCGTTTCCATGGGAATCTGATGAAGTCGACGAACGCTAATATTAAGAGCAGGATCACACCAAGTTTTCCATTAAGGCCGAATGCCCTAAGATTAAAAAAAAAAGAGAAAAAGAAAAGCTCTTCCTGTCAATGTAATATTCTTTCCTCATATCAAATTTCGTAATTTCATTTGGTGATTTAAATAAACTCTCGTTTCACTTGTATTGAAGAAAAAGTAAATAATAGAAGATATTTCGAGAAGAGATAATGCGATGATTATTGAAAAATTTTAATAGAAAATTAATTAACAAAAACATTGAATTCTGAATACGGAGATAATATTTTGTCAAAATAATTTTGTATTTTTTCATGTTGTCCTTGCTTATATTTTATCGCGCATTTAAACACTGCCTTACAGTAACGGAACGGACAGCGCCTAATTTACATGAAATCTGACTTGCGCTTTGGAATCTAAACTCACACAACGTATTCGTGTGGTAAGTTGCTAGTGTAATGTTGTCGTAGGTGGTGAATGGAAATTTCGGGAAAATTATCACAGCCACGTTCAAGTATTGGTGATATCGTGATAAGGCACAGGAACACGCGCGATTCCCAAAATTCACTGAACGCGACGAAATGTCCTTGTAGACTTCAGAGTTCAATTTTTCTTCAACCACATGCAAGGATCCCAAGTCATACTATGAAAAATATCTCCGCACCATTTGATTCCAGCAACATCAAACTTCACGGTTGGAACGATGCACTTAGGTAAAAGGCGCTCCCCAGGCATTCGTCATAGGGTGTCCTTATGAACACTCTAATTCGTCATACCCAAACACGCCCACCTGGCTGGAACATATTAGCGCGATTCGTCACTCCACAAATTGTTTTTCCACTTTTCGACAGTTCAATGCTTATATGTGCACCAATAAAGGACGTATTCATTCATCAAAAATAATTATCCCTCGGTAAAACTAATAGTTTAGTGTAGCAATTAAGCAATTCGTATTACACTCGTCCCTCCGCAAGTCGGCATTCCACAAGTCGGGAAATTCCATAGTCCAGTCGGCGTTCCATAGACCATTGGAGTCGGCAGCCTTGTAGTTTGGCTTGTGTGTGGCTACACGTCCGTGAATACCGATGAATGCATTGCGAATGCAGTTCCTTCCGCAAAATATTGTAATAAACAATTGACTCCTGTTGCTCTTTGGAACTCTTTGGTGATAACCTTGAGTGGTTTCTTGGAGTTTTTATGGGCATTTTGGACATTCAGGTGCTTCCTATGTTGTTAATCAGGATTGTTACTTTTAGGAAGATAATGTGTGGCGTATTGTGTGTTAGCCACAGATTTATTGTTTCTTTTTTCGGAATCATTTCAAGCAACGTTTTAAAATTGGTAGTTTACTACTACGACGAAAAAGCGAATGTAAAACAGTGAAGAATGTTGTATACAATTCTGTGTTATGACTAGTGATGTCCGTTGGATCCGGATCTCTGATTCGGATCTGATAATATCCGGATTCGGATCTGATAATATTCGGATTCGGATCTAGAAATATCCGGATTTCGGATCTCTGATATCGGATCCAGATTTCGGATATCGGATATCAGATCCGGATTTCGGATCTCGGATATCGGATCCGGATTTCGGATCCTTTCGCTGGATGCATATTAAGACTAATTAGGACTTAAGAGGACTAGGCTATCACTTAATAAAAGCTTTTATAAACTGCTTTCAGAAAAAGTTTGCATATACACAATTTCCTGTCTAGGATCCGATTTTCGGATCTCGGATCCAAGTTCCGGATCTCGGATTTCTGACCAACATCCGGTTCTCGGATCTCGGACCTAGGTCCGAAAAAAAGATCCGGATATCCGGATCTTGAATTATCCGGATCTTGACATCACTAGTTATGACTTCTCCTTTGTTGTGGAAGTTTTTGTTTTGAGCGGTTTTTTTTTATTTTTATTATTATTACGAGAAAGAAAAATTGACGAGTGGCGCGAGAAGAAGTTCGGGGAGAATTTGCGGAGAAAAGGCGGGGTTTTTTTTTTCTTGTCCTGAGGAAACTGAGATGAAAAGGGAATCAAGGAAAAGGATTCTCTTGTGGAATTAAAAGGGGAAGGTTTATCTTAATGGAAAAAAGAACAAATAAAAGTTGAACTTTTAAAGCGATTGACTGTTGCTTTGAAGAATGGAATTTTATGTCGACTTCACAGAGGATAGAGTATATAGCATGGATATTTTGATGCATGAGGACAATTACTCTGAGAATTGGATCTGAGCATTAATTGTGTTCGCCTGGCCATCTGTCCAAATGTATCAATCAATTTATTGCATATTGACCCAATTCAGTATTTGATTGCTTATTGGCTTTATATTGCTCGATTATTGAATTGATTGATTGCTTCCGAGCGGGTACACGCTTTTTTTTTCTGAAATAGAATTAAGATCAATAAATTGGGAGTTCTTGAGTATTGTTTCTATCAATGAAATTAGTAGAGACTTTACAATGCAATAAATTTGTAACCTAACTTTTCATTGTATTGTAAAGTCTCTGCAAATTTCATAAATAGAATTAACCTGAGACGTCTAGCGACTTTATATTAGAAGCAAGGGTACCATTAACGATACCGCTGAGTTTCCCGTCGACGAAGGAAGTTCTGCACGATAGACGTCGCTTGTTCCAAGTCATGTCTATAGGAAGAATAGTAACCCTAGTTTCATAAGGTTTTTGGTTTGCCATAAGCACTAGACTGACGGATCACAAATTCAATTGTGGTTGCATTGAAGTGGTCCCCCCTCCCCCAATTAAGGCTTCTTCATAACTGTTTTGCAATTCTTATATCGTTTTTGAAGTGTGAAGAAATAAACGAGCTTTTTATAATGTCAACTATGGTTAATTTATAAGACTGACTCGAGTCCAGAATCAACGTGGTTGCCCGATAAGGAATGTGAAACCCCCTCTCTTATGGTGGTCACAAATGTACCATGTTTAACCGCATAGAGACCTGACCTCAATCCAATCGTACATTTATGAGACAAGTTGGAGCGTCCAGTGAGGGTCAGGGAGCCACGTCTAAAATTCACTGCTGACGTAGTTAGGTTCTTGCAGCAAGAATGGTCGCAAACATCGGAAGCTGTTTATTGGAAGCAGAAGGGTGGTTGACGTTATTTCAGCTCGCGGAGATCTAACAAGATATTAAATGTTTTCTCGTACCTGTATACTGTCCGTTCCATTATTGTAGTTTACTATAAGTAACAGCTAATTAGGTATGGAACTCGGCTGGCTGGCTACGTTGATGCTTTCATATCAATACATTCATTTGATATTCATTTGATATTCTGGAATAGAACTTTCTTACTGTGGATAGTCTTGAATATAAGAAAAGTATAATTGTAATTTCTGTTGAACAGTGGTCACCATGAGGTCAAAATGTGCATCTAGAATCAGAAAATAAATGTTTGTGGGCAAGAAGTATTTTTTTCATTTTTATAAAACGAGAATGCCTGAAAGTTCTTTTCTAAAGGATAAATTATATTCACACTATAGTATTTGATTTTTTTGTGGGCGTTGAAGCTGTCTTCAATAGAGAAGGACGCAAATAAGAATTTGCTTGAACAGGGAGTATCCGTTAGCAATAGAAATTGAGTGTAGACTCTTTTTTTGCTGATGAAAATTGGATCATTTTTTATCCAGAACAAATTCACTCACAAATTCTGATTTGGTCGATCTTTGGCTATGCTTTCCGAACATTCTTTTCTTTTAACTTCAAATTTATTGCCGATGTGGTCACGGATTTCGATCGATCTTCACGCCATTTGGAAATTGTTACGATGTGGTCTGTACAATTTAGCCATCCCTCGTCAATTCTCGCTCGCTCAGTCGTCGAGGTTTCTCGTGAAGCACTCTCTTTGGATAAAGTGATTTTTTATCGCTTTGCTTAATATATATACCCACAAATATTTTCATTATTAATTAGTCTTCTAACAATTAATCAGCTATGTGTATTTCTGTGTTTTAATCGTAGAAGATTTCTGTATTTATTTACTATCTTTTGCTATCATTTAATAACGTTTTGAATACTCAAACATTTCCCAATTATAAAATTAGTAAAAGAAAATTGGTCTAACATGCTAAATGAAATAAAATGTCATATATTATAAATAGAAACACTGGCATGTTTCACTTAAGTTTATGTCTCACTGATGATTTGCACTTTAACTATGAATGTTATTTACGTTTCATCTCTATAACGGAACTAATCTCTATGGAGGTTGTTTAGGATTTTTGGAAACTTGCACGTGCATTGTAAAGAAAGTTTTATAGAGAATTTATGGTGGTAACTGGATTCTCATACCTAGTAGGGTTGGCAAAAAGATCAAAATAAATTTGGCCCACTATCAGGCTGAAATCTGGAATTAACAACCATTCATTGTTGAGAAGAATACAGATTCAATTTCTAGTGCAGGCGACCAAATATTGAATACTAAAGAATAAATATCCAACAAACAGAAGTTGGAATTCGTAAATTTCCACGTATCAGAGAATTTTGAGAAGGTTACAATAATATTGAAAAATTTAAAGTGCTATAACAGTGTGATATATGGAAAAGAAAGACCAAATATTGATAAAACTTCATTTTTAGATTTCCTAATTTACCCCAAAATTTCCAAGAACATCCAAATTTAGGAGTTTAAAAAATTTTTAAAAATTATTTAACAAAAAAAACTCGTAAAGATTCCAAGATCACACCCAACTACCTCAAGAAAAAAAAACAACGAAAAAGTTGAATTTTTTTATATCACAATGTTATCCCAAAATTCCAAACGCACTTTCATTGGGGCAAACATTTCAGAAACACCTATAATTAGGAAACAACCCTTTGGTTTTGAAGTTTTAGCTTTTGCCGAACCTATGGTTCTTGGTAATCTATGTTTTTATTTTTTATTTTTTTTGCAACTCCTTAAAAAATTATCAAAACCTCACAAAAAGGACCTATTTTTTACACAATTTTTAAAGCTTCCTCTCATAATTAGATTGGGACAGGGTAATGCTGGAAACCATAGAGCTTGCATTGCATCTAAAGTTCGATGAGCACGGTGAGTGGATCTCCCAGCTTCCTTGCCACCATTAACTTTCGAGAATTGGAGGATGGCATTTCTATCTTTTATAGTGTACCCAATCTCTTCTTTTCATTCTTATCCAATCAACGTACACCTATGCTGCTTATTTTGCTTCTACCTTCATTGTACCCAGACTATATTACTCATTGCCTTTGCCATGCCATTCGTTGTATTTTATCCAGTCATATTACTCCATTGTACGATATTTTCTGTACATAAGGGCGAGAAACCTCTAGTGTAGTTTATATCCTTGATAAAGCCGGGAATAAATTGCGAAACTAGCCGGAAACTCTGTTCTCCCTTTATTGTATTGTAAAGTCTCTACCAATTTCGTTGATAGAGACAATACTAAGGACTCCCAATTTATTGACCTTACTTTATTCATAGTCATTTTTTTTTCTTCCGAGAATTCAAATTCTCAAAATGAGCACTCCTGCTATACTTTCCTTGGCCTACTTTTTCTTCTTCTTTCAAATTTTCAAACTCATGACCAGCATCAA
This sequence comes from Rhysida immarginata, assembly GCA_023313115.1. Taxonomy (NCBI): domain Eukaryota; kingdom Metazoa; phylum Arthropoda; class Chilopoda; order Scolopendromorpha; family Scolopendridae; genus Rhysida; species Rhysida immarginata. The sequence continues at coordinate 12,042,434 of JAHWFO010003124.1, forward strand.
AGTGTGCTATCATTGTTGCGTTTCACATTTATGAGGCAACTATACAAAGAAGTTTTCTGACACGTCTGCGCCTAATCTGGTCTACATTATCGATCAGTATGACAGTAAAGATTTGACTGTACGCCATCGTCTCAGCTTCCATATATGCAAGCGTTCCCTGAAAGATCACAAAAAGAATAGCCCGAAAGCTCAACTTTTTCTATCAAAGATATCTTCGGAGAATATTGGGCATTTCCTACAGGGACGAGATTACTAATGAGGAAGTCTTTTTAAAGAAGCGGTTTGCGAAAACTGGAAGAAATCGTCACTGGGCGCAGAATGCGGCTGGCTGAACATATTTTGCGTCTCCCGAAGAAAATATGAAACATGGCAGGTCGCTCATGACCTGGCGGACTTTTAAAGTAAACCTCATAACCTTGATGGGAAAAAGCAGGAACCGCTGTGGCCCATCGGGCGCACTAGAAAACACTTGTTGTTGCTCAATGAGCTCAACAGCGCGGAAGGAATTAACGATATAGAGGAGCTCCAAAAGTTGTGCACAATTCAACAAAATTAAGTCCTTTATAAAAGTTGCAATACCAAATTTAAAGAATGGACATAAGGGATGAACATAAGGTGCCTTTGACTACTACTACATTCGAAGAGGCGCTCAAATTGGTTAGACATTTCTGGTCACCCGTACAGCTTTTATTCTACGAATCCCGAATTCTTTAGGACTCCATCATTAATAAGTCCAGAAATGTTAAAAAAAGAAAAAAGGTCCGTGGATAATATCTATACATCTATTAAAGGGTATATACGAGGGAAAGTCAATACATAAGCGCAAAATAAAATATCTTCGAATTGCTGCAATGTGAAATATGCTACGAATATCGGTCGTTGCAATGTTATTTTACGCAAGTATCGGTATAGGAGCAGCACCACAGTAACGTATACGGCGCTAATAATCACGTTTTCGTTTGGCGGTGAGTCATTCGAGTGTCAAGTGGGTAAGATGGCAGTAATTCGATTGTACCCGTGATGAACAACAGTAGTAATTCGATTTTTGTGGGCGCAGGGCAAATCTACTGAGCAAATACACTATGAAATGTTACCTGTTTACGGCAACAAATGTTATCCAGGAAAGCCGTTTACCCAGTGGAGTTTTTTCTGTTAGATCGCAACACTCATCCACACAGTTGGCGTATTCGGCAACTCAGATCTGAGTCAGATCTGACTGGATCAGAG
>JAHWFO010003124.1:12061667-12134030 GCA_023313115.1 Rhysida immarginata
CCCCCCCCCCCCCCCCCCGGCTGCTGTGAACATCATACAGCAGTCGTTAATCCAGGTCCATCCAGAGACCCAACTCGTCGGCCTCAGGCCATACAGGCTCTGGATGGACGTATTGGATTACAATGAATTAAAATAAATAAAAAATCAGACCCCTTCCCTGTTGACAATGCAACTACTCCATCTCCAAATCTACATACTAATTTTTCAAATTCATTTTAAAATTAATTATTTATAAATTCATAAGGGCTTAATCTGATAACCACATTCTCTGAAATTTGACTGAAAGTCCAAATGATCAAAAGCAAAGAGAATGTTTTTTGATATCTTACAAACATGCCCTTATGTTACATCGCATTATCATAGCTTTAACGTTTTCGAGAGGTCAACTCTCATCCTTAGATAATTTGATTGTTGGAGAAAGAGATTATATAATATAGATTTTTTCTCCCCAACGTAAAGAATCTTTAGTAGAATTGTAATCATGTGATATTTTTCTTCAGTCACCAAGCACTTAAGTCATATGACTTTCCGTTTTTTGTCAGTTTAAGTTTTTAAGTATTATTTCAATATCACTTCTCCACCAGCTTCTGTGGATGAGAGTTGACCTCTCGAAAACGTTAAAGCTATGATAATGCGATGTAACATAAGGGCATGTTTGTAAGATATCAAAAAACATTCTCTTTGCTTTTGATCATTTGGACTTTCAGTCAAATTTCGAGAATGTGGATATCAGTTTGTTAAGCCCTTATGAATTTATAAATAATTAATTTTAAAATGGATTTGAAAAATTAGTATTAGATTTGGAGATGGGTTAGTTGCATCGTCAACAAGGAAGGGGTTAGATTTTTTAAATCATTTTATTTTTTTATGTTTTCTTATTAAATGTTGGGGGTTTTTTTTTTCCAAATTTTATAATAAATTTGATTGTTGGAGAAACAGATTATATAATATAGGTCCACAGTTTCTTTGAACTTAGGCTATCTATTCAAGATTAATTTCTTGTTTACTGCAGTAAAACCTCTCTATAACAAAGTTCAATGGACTGTAAATTTAAATTCTTGTTACAAAGAGGTTTGTTATAAGGAGGTGCTCATATAAAAACGAATCAACATTATTTTCATTAATAACTATCATCCAATATTTAAATGCCGTAACTGCGTTTCACAATTTGAATTAGTTTCCTATTAATTGTGTACTACATTATTTTCACAGTAACATGTTTATTTTCTTAAAAAAATTGTAGATCTGTGGTGATCAAGCACATTCAGGCATTAAATACTTCTTTTTCGGGGCATATCAATTTTACATCATCTTCTTCATTTTCTGACTTGCAGATTAACTCTTCATTTTCAAAAGTCGTCGTTATAACGATGTCGCATGTTATTCCTGAAGAATCAGCTTCTACGAATTCTTTGAATGTTGTGTTGCTCATGTCCATGACGCTAGAAATCTCATTCCATTCACTTTGCTCGAAATCGTCTCCTTCAGGATCACTTACAAGAAACCCAATATCTGGTTATTCTTCATTGATGCCTTGCCTGTAGGAACGTAAATCAATTATCTTAAGAAACAACTGAGAGTATAGGCGGACGATGAAGTGCAGTCAGCAGTTAGAAAGATTCTGCAGCACCAACCCAGCGACTTTTATGAGCGGGAATATTTGGACTTGTTGGTTACTGAGAAAAATGTTTAAATTCTGGGAGAAATTATTTTGAATAAATCCATTTATGATACGTTAAATCGTTTTGGCTCACTTTCATTTGACTCGTCTCATACATGTATTTCGTAATAAAGAGGTGAAAATACATGCGACTGTGCTAAAAGAGGAGTGTTTCAACTTCGTTATAGAGGAGACTTATTATATAAAATATTCATTATATAGAGGTGTAACTCGTATCTGATACGATAAGACGTTGACTTCGTAATAAGCAGTTCTTCATTATAAAGGAATTCGCTGAGTTTTATTGTATTGGATTGATTTTTTCGTCACGCTCTGACTCTCATTAAACGAACTAGGGGGGGGGGGTGCCAAAAGAATTTGGAAAACTGTCTATTTAAAAAGATTTAATGGTATAAAAGACATTATTTTCTAAATAGATGTTTTTGTTCTCTCTATCCGACTGTTTTATTCTGAATTATTGACAAATTTGATTTCATAATATTTAAAAATTTGCGATGAGATGTATAGCGTAGTTAATATAGGCTACATGGTATCACTGGAGTAAACGAATGATCAAATTCGACTCTGCCCCCCGTCATGGTCTGAATTACATGGTTTTATTACCATTTCAAACTTTAAATTTCGCGCTTAAGCTATTTCTGCAGGCACGAAGAAAATTCGCTTTGGCAGTGCCTAGGAAGAAATGGACAGAAACAAACTCTGCAAGAAAATGTATAAAATCCGTAATTGAATGTAGTTCTCAAAAGAAGAAATGCTAACTTTGTAGCATCAAATCATCATCTTCAAAATTGCGCAAAGAAAGGTATACTCGAGTTGAAAAAATATTAGCTTTGGTAATAAAAATAAAACAACATTGCTTTCCCATTAATAATAACTACTGACATCTCATCAATGAAAAATAAATCTAGTAGCATTTCTAAGAACAAATCAATAGACAATGCCGTTAGAAATTAACGGTTAAGCAAAATAGGAGACAACTATCAGGCAATGCCAGGATATTATAGAATTCATTAAAAAACTACTGGACATGACTAAATAACGTTGAAAATTTTTGTAATTTCTAGAACTCTCTCATTCTAGAACTCTCTCTGAAATTTCTAAATTTTTGTAATTCGATCTACAAATGTGAAACCATAGGTCATCCAAAGTTGTATTTTAACAGTTTAAACTCCAAAAAAATAGGGCTGAAATTTTTACCTGTTGTTTATTATATTTGGAAATAATTTATAAAGATGTTTCTGCTATCGGCTCGAATATCGCAATTCGCATTCTCATGAGTTTTGTCCATTGGATTTTTGATATGCCAATCTTTAACCACGCCCTGAAAATAGCATCCATATCCTCGCAAAAGAAAGCATTGCATCTATCAGTCTTGTAACTCATCATTTTCATTACTCAGTAGAGGGGGTTCTTTCTTTTACATAATTATTTTATTAGCTTATTCAAAACTCGTTTTAATCTCCTATTCCATAAGCCGCAAATGATGAGAGTAGGGGAGGGAGGAACCCTTAAGGGTTAATGTTGCATGCATCCAGTACCCACTCTAACGACATTTCGTTTCTATAGCAGCAGACTAGACGTGCTTCCCATTTGTTTGTATTTTTTTCCCCCCATAAAACGACATCGATTCCTTTGGGGGAAATTTTTCCATCCTCAATTAATCTCGTGACTCATGGAAATTCTAAAAACATTGACGCGAATAGATCTTCTCAATTTCTGAGGATTTCTTTTAATACGTTTTAACCTACATTTATTCAAACGTATTTATTCTCTGGATATCTTTACGAAGTTTTTTTTTTTCATTAACGAAGTGAGAATTGCCTTCTCCGAGAATCTTACGATACAAAATAATAATTATAAATACATAACCAACATAGATATGTCTTTTGGAAAGAAGCCACTGGGTACATATTTTGGAAAGCATTCAAAAATATTTATAACATAAAGAGTTTTGAAATTTAAAAACTGAAAAAAAGATATTTATATCATTATTGAGATTGTAATAATTTTAAACATTCAATCTTAGGTTACTTCCAATGTCAAATAAATTAATTTATTGTATACTTTAGGAAGACGGAATGGAATGCAAATTCTTACAGAGAGTTGAGAAGATGAGTTAATAGTTTAACGGTTCAAACTGGGATAAAAATTTCAATGATAAAATGTTGAAGAATGTAAAAATAATTATTAAATCCAATTATATTCAAAGCACTTGAACAGAAAAGTGAACTCTTGAGTATGAATATACATAGAGCGTAATATGTTTAGATTGCATGAAAAGGTTCTCTTGATTTATGAATTTTTAACTTCTTAAAAATCTTGCTTTTCCTCTTTAAAAAGTTTCTCTTTTACGATCTTTATATTTGACTTGTTAAAATTTTCATATGGCATCAAGAGAACATTTAATATATTTTTTCTGCACGAGGTAAAAACCAAATTGAGAATTATTCAGCAAATGAGAGACCTCGGGCAGAATACTTCTTTAATGTCCCCGTTTTTTTTCTGACAGCGTAGGAAAAAGTCCTTTAATTTGGGTGCTCGAGTTCAGTAATCTGTGTCGTGGGTTACACTTGATATTTTCTAAATCTGAAGAGCTCCAAACTTACTTTGTTTGAGTTTTTATTACGTTTGACTTGGAACCACAATCGCACTGTTTATGTGAAGAAGAGTTTTCAAGTTGGATCTCGGCCAGACACATTGTCGTTTCAAAAAGTACTTCTTTGGTCGTCTGAAAAAAGTTCCATTTCTGCTTCCTTCTTCTATTGGCTTCTAATCAAGTAATTGCGTTTTTCAGAATCTTATTATGGAATAATAAAACAATTAATTCTTTCCGTCATGTTTTACATTCTAAACACATAAAGGAATCCCTTGACGAAATCTTAAAGATGGCGATAACGTCTTAAGAGAAGACTCGGATAACAAAATTGACAGTGTAAACATTTGGTCAGATACCAAATTTGTGTGGTTTGCACGAAGAATCAGATTTTGGATAATAAAGCTTTCGTATTCAAACAGCTTTAAGAAATGATTTATTATTCCTTTGAAACCAGTAACTTTAGATGAACCAATTTGGTCTCTATCTTCTGTCGTTGGTTGTTTACGTCTAGAAAAAGGAATCCAATTTCCTAATTGATGGCGATGATAAAAACAAACGAATGAAGTGCATTATTTTAAGAAGTCGGTGGCAATTACAGTGCTGCTCTTTTACGAGCGTTCTACACTGACTGTGAGACTCTTCAAATATTGTGCAAAACAGATCTTATACTTTGCAAAACGTTCATGGGTTTCGAATTGTATAAGTAAAAAATAAAAAAAAAAGTCACGTAAGTTCCTGTGATATGTTCGCTCACGTGATACAGACAGGAGTTTCACCTCCACGAAAGCCTACTTTTATGCAAAGTATGTGTGATGTAACGTGGATGTAGTACATGGATGAAAGTAAAAAGGCGATGTCATGTGTTTGAGTAAATCAGGAGGACATGTTTCAGGAGGCCAAGGAGTCATGTCGGTATGCGTTTCGCCAAAAATTAGGCTAAATCAGTCAACACTGTAGCCCTTTGTCTTCACTCCCCTCTGGAATCAATGTACCGTGGACGGCAAACGCCAGGACGGCGACCCGTCGTTTTTCCATCCGTACACTACTTTTGATAAGTACTCACAATGGACTGCTGATTAGTTTCGTCTTGCCAATGTTTCGACTAAAATAAATACTAACGCGTTATCGTCGAGGGAAATACCAAAATAGGAATTATCTCGAGAGAATGTCAGTGAGCGTTTCGGAAGTCCTCCTGGCCCCTTGGAGAAAAGAATGGTTCGTCCCTGACGAGAATTGAACATTGCGATAACGAAAGAGCGGGTAAGATATATGGGCTAAGTTTAAATAGGACAATTCATCCGAGTCTCAAAATAAAAAAGCATGTAAGATCAATGTTGTCTTTCGTTTAAAAATCCATCTTGATGACCACGGCGGCCTTGCCCTCATTATCTAAGATAGCGGCTTAAATGTACTTTGTATATTTTTTTCAGATCGTGGCTATTCCTTCATTTTCAATTGAATGCATTTATAGTTTGCGAATTGTCTAAAAAAAAAAATTAGAACATTTTTTCAGATTCTATTTTCTTTTGACTTTACATCGTGATTTCAGATCCTGAATTACTTGGAGATTTTTAACTGCGCAGCGATGTATGCAAATTTCTCCTAATTACTTAACTTCAAAGGAAGATTATCGGCTTACCTGTTATGGTGTTATCACTGGAGATGTCCCCTTAGCTTTCCGTTCCGAACTTTCAGCTTTGTGACATCAATTACGTTCTTCAGAAGCAAGCTTTTAAAATTGAAGATTACTGAATATGTATATTGATTTATATATAAGTTTGGACTAGTAAACTATTTTATAATAATTTTATTATTAAACATCTCCCTTCTGCCTGTTATTCTTCCACTGTCCAAATAAATATGTAACAAAAGCTCAAAATCCAACAACTTTTATTTTCGAAACTTACCAGATAGGACCAGAAGAATTTTCTTTCTTATTGTCCTGTAGGGAACTGCTTTCAGCTTATTTTGGCGTACTACTCTGTTTGAAATTGTAACTATTAAACAATATTAGCAAGAGCGTCACTAGGAGGAGGAGGTCTGGATCCCACTAGATGACACCAAAATAGAAGCGACTTAAAACTTCTTTACAGCTGCTCGCACTGTTGGTTTCGTTGCTGCTGATGTTTTCCAGTCGCTGATTTTATCAAATTTTTGGGGCTTGTAAGTTTGATATAATTAAAATAGAAATTGTGCATATTGTATGTCGTATAGATCTCCGGTAATGCGGTATAGAGGTCGCCAGGCTCGAATAACTTCATATTTTCCCTTTCGTTAAAATGAATCTAGCTAACATTTTATAAAATTCCGTTAACTTTACAACGGCAAAACAACGGGTTTCTGAATGAATAATAGGTTGCCGAGTTATTAGCCAAAATACATATTCAGATACATTATTGTCCTTTTTCATCCGCGGTGTAGATTCAAGGTGAAATTATAATTTACATTTATTTATGCCATTTTTATTGTCATTACATTCATTGATACGAGTATATGTTAATTATGATTTACCAGTTATTTTGGTACTAAAACCATTTCTAAATTGTCTGTAAGGTCTAGTTAGTGAGAAAGACCATGAAGGAAGGGGTCACGAGCTACCTCACACCTTTGAATCATTTAGAAACCATTTTTTGTTTTTAATTATTCTAAAAATTATTTTTGTAAATTTGATCATCGCCCTAAATCTCTGCTAAACCGCATATGGTTTCGATTCGATTCATTTCCGAGTAAGGCATATATGCCCTTCAATTTGGTTCGATTCGTCGCTTCTAGATGCGATTGTAAACGCTAAACTCTTGGAGTTCACAGCATTTTTATGGTTGCCCGTCTTCACTTCGCTGAAATGGGATGCGCACTTAACCAGCCCAATGATTACTGGCACGAACACGACCACGCAATGAATCACTTTCCCCACCCCCATCTTTCGTCCCCTCTTGATTTGATTTCCTCACAAATCGCTATGGATACCGAACAATGGCGTAATTAGCCAATAACTACTTAATCGGAACTGTGTCGTAAACGTTTACATTAAACATTTAATCTTTTAAGATCAGAGGGGGCGTTCGAGTGTGAGCTACTACTGACAGTTGTTCGTAGGGCAGATGTAAATGATGTCAGCCGGTCCATTAACCACCAAGTTTTTTGTTGTTTTTTTAAATATCACATTTCATCATTAAAAATGATAATGTTTATATCCAATAAATTGAAATTGTCTTTTATATATTTTTATATTCTAATCTTTATCATGTTTAACGTATCTCCCATTTTAGCTCTGTTAGAGCAATGCTACCTGTACGAGATATGGCCTTGCTTATAGAATTGTAAAGTTTAAACAATTTTCAATGCTGGAATTTTAAAAGGCATTACAATATTGACAAAGGTTAAATTTTAATCTTGACCGTAATCCGACTTAATCTTAACTGCTAACTACTCCCAATTTTTCTTTAACGAATCGCGGAGGATTTCAACAGTTTTGATATAGATAAAACAGCTTCTGTAAAAAATTATGAAAACCTATTGAAAAAAAAATCTGAAGAGATTTTAAATATTCATATTTTCCTTAAAAAGAACCAATTAAGCCGATGACGGGCTAATTTAATATGAAACACGAAGGAAAACGGGTTGATAGAGAGAATATGTGACTGAGCTGTTGGAAAGTCTTTAGTGATCTACACATTTAATTAGTCTTGGTTCTGTCGTTCACCTGATATAAGCCACTTAACAGAGCCTTCTTGGGTTTTGCAAAGGTTTCTTGTTCTTCTCTTGCTGCTTCCAATTCCCCCTTCATTGCCAGTCGTCCGACTTCAACGAAACACTCTGAAGGAAAACCATTCTCCCACAAACAAACACTCTGAAGAGGAAGAAAAGGTTAGTACCTCTAACATTTTGGAATCGATTCATTAATAAGATTTATAGAATGATTAAGCATCAATTTATCAAAATTAAGGTAATTAAAAAACAAAGATTTCGTTTCAAATTTTATTCTAAATGTTCATGTCATATTGTAATCAGACTTAATTATGTGATTTTAGTTAACTTAAAAGGGGAAAAAATTCAAACTACTCTTTAATTTTGAAAGACTACTATCTTAGAAGCCATTAATAAAAGACTACACATTTATGTAAACTTTTTGATTTATTCTGTACACATACGTAATATTGCCCTTTTCTTCCGGGACATCCTGTATATATCTCATACCGGAAGAAATTCATAAGATTTCTTTTATATTTTTCGCTCTTATAAGCCAAGAAGGCTTTCCGCTTTATATCTTGTCAGGGAGGCGATGGTAGCCAGACAGCCCTCCAACCCCCCACATCTATCATAGAACAAACCTTTTGAACGATTCGTGCACATTGAAGATTAAGGAGAAAAACAGGCTGTAAATTTTACATTAACTATCCATTTGAGTTTTATGAATCCAAAGAACATAGAACCCGCTTTCCCGATTATCGGAATACAGAACTCGAAACTTATTCCTAGAATGCTGAATTTGCCACTCGTTACACAAAATTTAACTCGTTACTCGTTAATTTATAAATCTTTGGAATTTTTACTCGTTACACAAAATGGCTCTGAGAGTGTTTATAATTACCATTATGCATTAACATATAAATGTTGTGTGTTATTTTATAATGTCATTTTTACTTCCACGAGAAATATTAAAAAATATATACTCAATGGATCTCAGACCCTTGATTAATTCAAGATAAAAAGTTTTCTTAATTACAAGTCCGAATAATATTTCGTCAGAACTGTATAAAGACCTTTCATTCTCATCTTCCATTTTCTGATGTTCATCTAGTTTTCTGATGTCCCTCAGATGACGTAATTTCAAATAGTTGATTTTTTTTTAATCAAGGTGGATAAACACGACGACTTCAAAAAAAAATCACCTTTTATTCGGAGAGAAGATTTTTTATACTCAACAAGCTACAATGACCATTTACATTGTTCAACCATACACATTTTTGATACGATTTAAGAGAAACCCTTTATTAATAAGAAACTGTATAAGGCTTGATACTTTTTGTTATTGGCTTGAAACATAAATAGTAACTCGTGTATTCGATTAATATGTAAGATATAAATACTCATAGAGAAGAGACTGAAAAACTCACACATCAATGACAAAGCAGATTTCTATGAACGCTCTTGAAAATTAAGATCTTCTAATATGGCTCACTGAGAGCCTGATATCGTGATTGCCTCCTCAAGGAGAGAGGTACTGCATGTATTAGCGTTTTCTTTCATCTCTGTCCTGGATAGGAGTGCTGGTCCAGTAATCTTGAAAGACTTTTACCAGGAGAAGAGAGAGAGGAACATGTAAAACAAGACGGTGGCCAAGGTTTTATCGGAGATTACCTATCTCGATTATTCTTCTCTGCTCTGTTCAGTGGGTCTCTTTATATGCGGATCTTTATGCGGTATTAAAGTTATGCGGTTCATATTTCAAGCACATACAAGGAATGAAATAGAGTTCGAAATTCGGGGCTTCCCCGTTGTACGTATATGAACAGCACATTGATTACGTACAAGCAATCGGCGTTTACGCATTCCTTGATATCTTCAATGAGATTCCTCGGAGGCAATCCATTTGTTGTCAAGGGAAACTGAAGTTACAACCGCTTGGTGTTCTACCTTTCTACCCCCCTGGCGCTGTTCCAAAACACAGCTGTGGAGCCTTCTCTTGCCACCTTTTAATACCTTACCAATAGGATATTTTTTTAAGAGACACGTAGCATAAGCAACACATTCCAACTGTTGCATCGTAAACTTTAAAGAATGAGTGTACATGAAATGCAATTTTTCTAGTGCTGAAATTGCTTTGAAAGAAAAGTTTGAATAAAACCAACTAAATAAAGTTTGAAAATAAATTTCATATCAGTTTCTTTGGTTTTATCGATTTTAGAAACTTTAGGAAGGTGTGCTTAATTTTTCATATATTCTTACACAGCAACCATGGATATGGTTGACTTCGATGCTAGAATTTCCAATCGAGCCTAGAATGATTTTCGACCATCAGAAATGCCTCGCGATCCATCATTTCGGGGAGCCATGATATTAAATAAATTTGAGACATAAATAGTTATAGCGATGTATGTTTTTCAGATATTTAAAAACGACTATATTTTCCAGATAATTATAAACTACGTCTATTATAATAGGTTCAAAGTGACTCGCCGTTACCAACTATAAAACTGTTTTCGTTTCACACTTAGAATGACAATTAAAATAGTGATTATACTGGAGAAATTATAATTATAAATATAAATAAATTAGAACTAATATATTATTCATATCATTGCCACGTATTTTTTTTCCGATCTAATTCACGTTTATTTATATCCATTACTGCTTCTCCTATTGTGCAGAAATCATGATATCATTAGGACTGGTTATCACAAAGGAAATGAAAACCCCCAAAAATCCATCCATTTCATCCGATTCAAAGCTCTTGCTTATGAACTCGTCGCGGAAACCGCCTTTATCTAAGCGACGGAGCCACGTGGCGAAAACTAGGCGCCGTCGTTCTCATCCTCCTTCGCCGCCGCCCAAGATGTTGACGCTGCAGGATGTCGCGTGAGTATTACTTTATTATAACCCCTGTGTCGTGTTTTGTTACTAATATTCTAAAATAAATCTCAAACTGGGGAGGGGATAACCATTTTGAATTCTATTTAATTGATAAATAAACTTTAAAAAATGTTATTATTTATACAATCACTACTCCACGGAGAAAATACAACACCATGAAATCATATAATTTTCAGGGTGTGGTAAAAAGAGGGATAGGTACTATATTAAGCTGACTTTTGAGATTTTCTAAAGGCCATGAAAACTGATTTTTGTTCTGTTATTCTTGTAAGGTTGTAAAGAGAAAATGTCTGCGACAGATGACTTTACTCGATGTGTAATTATAGGGTTACATGTAGCCAGTTGGTCTTTGTGTCCTATTGCGGCGGAAAGTGGACGGGATGCAAATATCATGGACGAATTTGGAGGCGGAGAACTGAAGAATGAAATGTGAATGGTCGCAAGTAGGCGAATCTCGCTTCTCTCTTAACAATGGCAATCACCGAGAGGGCACTCAACCTGGATGCAGGGTTCGATCTTTCTACCATTTGTGGAGGTCCTCGTGGTTCATCAAGATAGATTCAGCTACAATATCAAGTCATCTCTGGTACGCATAACGGGCAATTTGACATCACAATGATATGTTGATCAGATACTAAAGGCCGTTTCATTACTCTACATTTAGGGCATGCCAAATGCCATATTTACAGCAAGACAGCAAGACAACGCACGGCCACACATACAAAGAAAGTGGGACACAATCCCGATGATACCTTGATTAGCACAATCTCCAGTCCTCTCTTCAATTGGGAATTTGTAAGATGCTTTCCAACGGTCTTGAAATAAAGATGAGCTCTGCACTTTCGTGGACCACAATATCCAGGACATTAATATTCCAGAATTTATTGCCATGCCGCGTAAACGAATCTATCGCTTATTAAGCCACATGTATATTCGACCATTTGGCACGTGTAATTGAATGAAATTAAAATTCATTTTTTTCAGTACGTCTCTCTCTCTCTCTCTCTCTCTCTCTCTCTCTCTCTTTTTGTATGTGTAGGCTGGGTGTGTATGTCTGTGTGCCAAACTTTTCATGTGTTGCATTTTCTCTTTGGAGTAGTATATAACAAGAAGTCGTTATACTACCACTACTACTATTATTATTACTACTACTATTAATAATAATAATAATAATAATAATAATAATAATAATAATAATAATAATTCTTCAAAAATCGTTCGAATCAAAAAATCATGTAAAGATTTTTTAAACATCATAAAAATAATTTTTAGATACATCATAAATATAATTTGACAGCATTTTGTTAGTAATGGATTTGCGGAAAACATAAATATGCTAATGAGACCCATCTGTTTATTACAATACTTTATTCTGAAAAGTTGTTTTAAAATGTGTATGTTACATGCATGCGCCGTCGCCTCATCTCCGAGAAGAGTGCAATTTAAATCTTCCGAAATTTTTAAATCATATCAAATGGTGAAAATGTGAAGTTTTTTATTGATCTTATCTATTTGAAGATCTGCTTTGTCTTCCCCTATGTAAATTCTTCAAAATGAAAAGGAAAAAAAGACTTGTTTGTGCAGTTTTTCGCTCATCTTCCAGATTTAAACAAATCTACATATCTGTTGGGCATTTCAGTCTATTTAAAACTCTAATAATACAGGCCAACGATGAAAAAGCTTTTTGAATGAATTTGCCTTATTCTTGTGGATTTTAGTGTGCTGAATCCAAATCTGCTTTTAGATTTTTTTGTCACGCCACGTTTCCAAGCTATACACATAGAGACTGCAATGTTAAAGTAACGGGTGTGAAGAGAAGTGGCTGCAGAGTTAAAGTATCCATATTTTTAGGCCCCAAACTCTGAATAATTTAGAAGTGTTTCCTTGAAAAACAAGAAATCTGTGAGTGATAGAAAAAACAGGTCAGATGCGAATTCAGCACATGCAAAAGCATAAGAATCAGATCTTAACGTTAAAGATGAATTTAAAAAGTTATTTTTTGTTGGCCTATGTAATTTTTGGGCATTTGAGCTAATATACTTTTCAATGAATATATCATTAATTGCATCAATTATCTTAATTAAGATAATGAAAAATTTTGCTATTTTTCCAACATAATAAAAACAGTTAAATTTCATCTGCAGCAGGAAGTCAGATAAAAAAACTAGTTGAAATCCTTGACATTATTTTTGAAGAGGGTCGACTTTTTTTACATGCAGATAACTCATGGTCATTCTTCTTTTTATAATATTGTAATAATGCCGTGTAGTATTGCCATCCCCTTCAGATATTACTTTAAAATATTTTAAATATACTTAGTTTCATTGAAGTAGGGCCACAGTAGAGGCCTGATAATTCGAGGTAATTGGGGCTGACTATAGCTCGAATTTACTGTAGAAAAACTCGGACCACAGGGAAATATTTACATTTAGATGGTTTAATTTACAATACAAGTGGAATTTACAATACAAAGTAATAAACATGTAAAGATTTAATTTCGAGAGTGATTCAGCTCGAAATACACGGAACCTCGACCTACCGAGACTCGAATTATCGGGCTCTACCGTATTCTTAATAATAAATCTTTGAACTTCATGTAAAGGGTATTGATAAATTACTTGTTTATGAATATTCTGACAAACCATTGTTAAATGCACTTTTAAAAGTGGAGATGTTCGCGATTTAAAAACAAAAACAAAAAGATTGTATCTTATACATGTAATTAGAATTTACTTGTACAATTATAATTATGTGCTTCGGCTGAAAGGACATTTTATTATGTACACCTCTCGTAGAACAGCAGCGATTAGGAGACAATTGTGAGTACATTAAAAAACATTAAATCGGGAAACTTCTAGCATTTAGTATGCGTAAGCTAAGAAAGATGAACAAAAAATAAAGGAAGATTTGAGAGGCTTCGATCGCGGCATGGCAGTCGTTGCCAGAAGAGCTGGATCAATCAATTCTGCGGCTACCAACAGTATTTAGCTTATCTCGTCCATAAAATATCAAGCTACCGTTCTGAGGCCGACAGTACTTTGTCAATGACAGGGGTCAATAACGGGTAACAAATCGTAAAATATTCGATCAGTACAACAGCGCTATGCAGAGGAAAATTCTCGAATGCACTATGCGCCAGACATTGCCCCTTGTTGGCTCGAACAGCTGACGACTCATGTGAGCATCATATCTTCCAGCGCAAAATAAGTAGTTGCTATGCACCGTAATCATCGCTGATTGGACGAATCACGCTTCTTGTTGTACTATAATGATGGCAAGCAAAATAAACCAGAAGAAATTTATAACAAAAGTATATAGTATGGACGTCACAGGAGTTCTGTCACAGTATAGAAAATGTTTTCTCGGAAGATATTATACCCTCAGATGTATGCAAATAACACTCTAGACGTTACACCATATGTTGTTGCCGACCACAGTGCAAGGCAATTTCAGTATGACTGCTATCCGCAGAGTTCGTTTGATGTCCAAGTGACTCCAGGAGTATGGCAAAAGTTTGCCGTATTTCCGTAACTTGCTTAGTCTCTATAAGCCAATCGAGCATTTGTGAGAAGAAATTGAAGGGGGTGCTCGGATGCGACAGTACCGTCCATCAGTTTGTAGCAACTGCGAGAAGCTATCCAAAAAGCATGGGAAATAAACCATTTACAATGGCTACGAATACGTGGGTCCAGTTGGCCTAAGTTATAAAGGTCCAATCCTCGTAGAAAATTGATTCAAATAAAATTACTGTCTAATGTATAATAGTGAAAAGTTGATGCAGTTTATTACTTGATTGTAAATTTTAATTTTTAAAGGTATTACAAAGGTTTCAAAAAGAAACAAATCCGGTTACCATTTTAAAGGTGCGATAAATAGAGCAACCTCTGTGGAATTATAGGCAATGATCATCCCAAAATTAGAGAATTATTCTGAGAAACATGAAAGTTCGGGATAACAAGATGATGATAGCAGTTTTAAGTCTTAAAAATATCCAGTATTTTTGACATCGATCTTATTATTTACACAATGATTTTAAAATCAATGATGAAATTGAAACAAGCTGTTGTCTTGCCTCTTAAATATGATTTTTCATTGACGTAATTAGATTAATGATATTCGTCATGTATGTCGATTAAAACGATTTAATCAATAAGTATTTTATGCATAGTTTGAAGCAAAATTTCAACAAATTTCCGGTGTTTGATTTCTATCTTTGAAGGATCGATATGTAACATTGCACGATTCTGTGTTGTGCATGCATAATTTACGATGTAAATGGTCGTTCCAACCCTATTTAAATTTCAAAAGAATATTCTTGAACTTTTTCAATAGCATTATTTTTTTCCATAGTGATGGCAGTATGGTAAATTGCAAAAAATTATCAATAGGTTTAGAAAACGATTCAGTGATCTATAAAGCTAGTGAACTGACAATTAGGATCGTATGTGTGGCTTTAAGTGACCTACAGTTTTAAACACTCTTCCGGGTTGAGACCAACGAATTTTTGAGTTTTTAGAATTTCCATTTGAAGAGTGGTTTTCGAGCTTCAAAAGCACCGTATGTGATAAACATGACATTATTTTTGAAAATGTTAAAAATTAAGCAATTTTAGGTCGTTTTTTTATTTTTAAATCTTTGAATATAACAATCGAAAAAAAAATATTATAGATTATTTATTTTGATCATTAAGTAAAGTGTTAAATATTTGTAATAATAAAATTTAGCACGCAAAATGTTAACTGTTTAAAAAGCTAAATATCTTGAGGGCAACACCATGAAAGTAATTACGGTAAAAAAATTGTTTGCTATGAAATATAATGAAGCGATAGGAGAGCAAACAAAACCAGACATTATGCTTCCATAATCTCTTCCCCATTTATTTCTACTCGAGTCTTAAAAAAACTAGAACTATTTTTATATTGTAGTGACTGTTATATAAGATTTAAAACAGATAATATTTAAAATGGCTTCTTAATAGTATAGCATTTCTAAGTTTTTCATAAGCTTCAGCCTAAAATCCATTTCATAGCGATGTTATTGCACCGAGAAATGCTTGCTGGTCGTGCTGCACTGGAAAATTCATTCACGAGAGCGAGGGGAATAGATTCACACGGTGACCTACTTTTCGATTTATTAAGCGAGAGGAGAAAAAAAAATTCTCTTTCTTGGTTTACACGAACCGTTCGAACTTTAGAAGCTGGAATTCTGCTTTGCTTTGTCGGTAATGTTGTGCTCATCTCCTCCCTCTCCTTACAGTACTACGGCAGAGATCGAATGGAACAGTTGAATATGACCTGGCAAACCCTCGTTCACGCCCTTTACTCCCTTTCATTCCACCACCTTTCGGTGCCTCTATTGTTTTTTCAGTGTTTTTAATTCCTGATCATCAACACCACCTCCATTGGCTCTCATTAGTTTTATTGGGCTTTGAGCGTGTGACTCACCCGGACATCGAGAGAATTCTCCAGCCCCCTTTCACCCACCGACCCCTCATTCTGTTTTCATATCGGAATTTCACTCAATAAAAATTCAATGCGCAAACGCAAAGGCCCAACACACCTCGCGGATCCTTATCGCCCAGGGAACTCGCGCTGGAGTACCGCATTTTGTGTGTAAGCACCAATGCTTTGCGTGCGGTATCTGATACTCTGAGTGGGGTAGCAGAGAAATGAATGGCAATGCATAATTTTTTCCTTCACATAAAAAAATTGTTTTTCCTCACTCACCCCTTCCTTCGGCCATCGATATTTAATAAAGTAAAATGAACGATTTATTGCATTTTACCTTACAATGTTCTATTCGTTTTTCATGTACCACTTTAATGCATTTCGTGATTTACAAAGGCGACTTCATTTCTTTTATGCGTTTGCAATTTAACTTACTAGCAACGTATTCATAAAAAAGTTCTATTCATTATCAGAAACATCTTCTGATGTACGGGAAGATAAAATAGCAGGCTGCAGACAGGATTCGAAAGCATAATTCATTAAGGTTCATTGTTCATTCTACATCAAGTTTTACCATCTTTTCGCGTTTTTTCGTTCACCGCTCCATTTTTCAGATAGCTTGATTAACTGATAGCAAACTTCACTTAACGTTTCAAATTCCCATGAAGCTGACTTGAAAATGCAATTCATTCATTGAGGGAGGGAATTCCAAAAAAAAAAAAAGAACTTTGCTGGAGTTTTGTGAAAATGAAAGTTTACACAAAGAGTTGTTACAAATTCAATAAAAAATTAGCGCAATTAATGCTTGAATACAAAAAGGTTTGCGCGCACGTCAATCTAATGTTTGTAATAAGCACAATCTTGATAATGAATTAGGTCGAAACATGTCGATTGATTTTTTAATAAATTTGTAGGATTTTAAATAGATTATTGCACAGTTTCCTAATACTTTATTTAAGGTTGTACACGGAGTATCATTAGAGGATAAATCATTGTGTAAGGCTAAAAACGATAACATCTTTTGGAAAATCAAATCAAATCTAACATCTTTTTTTTTTTTTTTTTTGGTTTATTGTATTCTGCCATAGTTTTTCATGCTTGAAAACTTTTTTTACGTTCCCGCAAAAGCTGCACATAAGAACAGCGTAGGATTTTCACCCGAGAAAAATATCAAAAAATTATTGTTTCTCATGTCCAATAGGCGTAAACAATAATATGAACATCACTTTTCAATATGCAACGCATTCTATAAAGGCCACAATTCTTCTGATTCCGTTTGTAAAACAAACTTTTGGCTGTCTTCGAAACTATGTATACGCCGAAACTATGTATATCCTGGCTTCAACTTTGATATCAAAAGCTTATACTTTCAGATACAACGATCATCGTGGTCGCTTTCTCAACAGTGTTGCATTGCAATCCAGAGCAACAGCATCCTTTTACCCGCAGATGCCTACTCGTGATGCTGAACGATGGCTCAGGATGTAGTTCTTAAGACTACAGAAATTTGCCATAATCCGTTTATGGCGCTTCTTTCAATATAGTTATTTTACTGTCTCGATTTCCTCTCGTTATATTATCGTTGAGAAGTACACATAGTTTACTGTTTCAAATTTGACTAATTTTTTCCAAATTAATAAAAAAAAAACTGAAACTAATAAATTTGTTAACGAGTTATGTTGTTGTTTTCCGGCTTATCTACATTCACCCAAAAACAATATTTGATGTTTTAACTTAACATTCAAATTTTGATTGCAATCCCTTTGGTCGTTTAGTTGGTGATATTTGTGTATGCGTAGACATATATAATATCAAGTATAATTATTGGTGATGTAAAACGAGGAAACGGGAAGAAGTCGGCGGTGACACGTAAAGTTCTGGAATCTGTATTTCTACGAGAAAATGCTTCACCTTTGTAGCGATGTGCGGGCTTGCGTTATCATGCAGAAGACAACAAGATCCCGGTTCAGCAAAAAGCGACTGGACCCGACAAATGAACTGAGGACCGTTATTTGGAATCAACAATAAAAGGACAGATTTCTCCACGTTCCGGATGTTCAAACGGCTGTGACGAGGGAACTTCGAGCCGTACCGAAAGAGGATTTTTCACATGCCATGCAACAGTTGTAGGAACGATGTCAAAAGTGTATTGTGGCCATGGAGGCTTACTTTGAAGGACAATAAAATATCATCTCTGAAATTCCTGTCCCTATTTGTTTTTTCCAAGTTATTCACCGAACTTTCCGTTCTCACTATATGTTTCAATATTTTGCTTTAAAATACACGATTTATCATTATCCCCATTCTCTTTATGCAATTTCATTTATCCCTAACACTTTTACTATTGAAGATGGATATCTAATTCCAACAATCTAAATCTATCGACAAAGGCAATAATTAATTAATATAAATTAAAAGAATAAACTGCCATCAATCGCACACACCTAAGCTTTGAATTAAAATTTGGTATTGCAGGGAAGCCTTCCTGCTCCTTTTACTTGACAAAATTCAAGTAAAATTCATATACCTACCTATAAACAAAATTCAAAATAAAAACG
The DNA here is from genome assembly GCA_023313115.1 of Rhysida immarginata. Taxonomy (NCBI): domain Eukaryota; kingdom Metazoa; phylum Arthropoda; class Chilopoda; order Scolopendromorpha; family Scolopendridae; genus Rhysida; species Rhysida immarginata. The sequence goes on from JAHWFO010003124.1 coordinate 12,080,544, forward strand.
ACATTTACAATGGAAAAGATAAGAAAAGTTGCGATGTGGAAGTGCCTATATAAGTATATAACAAATAAAGAAATAATACAGGACTAATCAAAGAAGTGCTGACATGTTGCACTTCAGTAAACAAATACATTTCTGAAACCCCTCCAAACCCCCAGAGACGATTTGAAGCAAAGAATGCAGGATGCAATCGCAGATGCTGGAACCCTTCGAAAAGTTAATTGAAATAAGAGCTCAAATAATACAAGCAACTAAATCCCACGGTTATTCCCACCAATCAGGACGTGGAAAATGTCTGACGTCATTGTCTGCCAACAGAAACAGCATTTGGTGACGTAAATTCATGAATGAAAAACGCATGGAGGAAAGCATGGATAATTTTTGAGCCTGTCCTAACCCAATCAAAATTTCTTCAAGAATAATTGAAAAGTCCAAATTGGAAAAAAAGAACAGGAGAGACACTTTTCTGAATAACATATCACATAAATTTACATTAGAAATTTTTTTTTTAAAATATAAAAAATTAGAGCTTTCTGAAATTTTTTTGTATCAGTTTTATAACTATTAGAAAATAGGCATTAAAAGTATCATACTAGGCATATGATAAAAACTTTCGTATTAAAAACATTACACTTAAGCAATAATAATAATTCTAAAACAACCGTTTATATTCTAATCATTGCGTTAATATCAGGTTGTTGCAAAAGTTTTTTCCGGATTTTTATTCCAATACAAAAACGATTGAACCCTAATGACAGATTCAGCTCATGCAGATGCCGGGCAATAGTTGAAAAGTGAACCTTGAACTGTTCTGCGAGTTCCCTCGTTGTTACATTGTGATCTTCATCAATTGCTTGGCGTAGATCACCACCTGAAATCATGATTGGCCGACCAGAGAGGTGCATCTTGAAGAGTGCTATCTCCGCGTCTGAACCGGCGATACCATTCTTCTATTGTACGCAAACTAACAGTATCATCACCTAAACGTTGGCAAATGTTTCGGTGACATTGCGCAGCACTGATCTTTCCAGAATACTCGTAGAAGATTATTGCTCGAATATGCTCGCGTGAAAGGTCCATTTCAGACCGTTGATGGCACTCACAGATGTATAGTCAGAAAGATGATTCTTGGATGTAATATAGCAAAGATATTCAGGAATCGAATGTAATAATTTGTTTGAAAACATATGAACACCCCCCTCGGAAAATGAGCCCTTCTTGGGCACGGGTTCTAGAACCGGAAGAAACTTTTGCAACAACCTGACACAGTATTTACCAATTCTTCGAAATTTTATGGAATGGTGAAATCGAAGGTTTATTTAGTTCTGCAATAATATTTTTTGCTGCATTTTTACAAATTTTTTTTCGAATAAATATCCACCGTCCCGAATTATATTGTTCTACAGTAGATTTTGAATTCTGTTCATGTCAATTATTAAGTAAAAAGTTAAAAAAATAATGTTTTCTATGACAATAGAAAATTAAGAGAGTACCGATAGTTTCCTGAAATCAGATTCCTCTGTTATTTTATAATTTTTCCAAAAAATGTATTGTGGAAAGCGTGGATGCGGTATAATGAAATTTTATCAACATTATTTAATTACAATGAACATTTTTATTAAATTAAATTTCTCTCTTTTTTTTTCTTTTTTTTTTTTTTTTTTTTTTTTTTTGCATTTTTTTTTAACTCTTAACAACTGGGTTATTGGAATTGAGGAAGATACAATGATTCAGAAAATATATTTTTTTCGGAAATATTTATTGCTTAATTTTAACGATATTTTTAAAATCCCGAGTTTATACCATTTTCATAGGATTTAAAATCCCGATTTCCCCCTATCCACATACCATGTGGTTTTCATCTATGAATTTACGTCACCAAATGCTGTTTGTATTGTAGGTATGACGTCAGATATTTTCTACGTCCTGATTGGTGGGAATAACCGTGGATTTTAGATGCTTGTCAAATACTAAAATATAATGTTTATTAATTATAATTTGTACATAATAAATTGTGTAATAATAAATAAATTATAAATTGTGTAAATAATAAATAAATAATTAATTAATTAATAATAAATAAATAATAAATTGCGTATTTTAACGCAACCTAATAAAGGCTTAATTACAAAAAAGTTTGAATGCCTGCCTAACTACTCGTATATTAACCTTTGAATACAGTGAATACTGTAGAAGCGTAATTTCTGAGCTCCTATGCATTAATATGGGACGATATTTCACGATCTGTGATACTTCACAGATATTCACTGCTACTTTTCAAATCTGTTGCCAGTGATTCCGTGATTTCACTACTAGTAATGTTTTACCCTGTCGCTGATCTCTCCTACAGGCTAATAGTATACAAAACTGATCAAATATAATCCAGTTCTCTTAATCCAAAAATAAATTAATGGCAGACATGACCGCTTGTACCTTAAACGAGCCGAGTGAGGCAGTGCTGTGTTGGATGTTCCGAGATATTCTCCCTGTACATGTTATATGTTAGCTGGTGTTATATGCTTCAGTATGGCCCTTCGGTTACTGTTAAGCTTCTGGAAAACTTTTGAGTGACCTCTGTATGGGTTGAAAATAAGTTTTCCCTGTTTTACACCATTCTTCCAACTCTAGACGCTGTTGTATGTGAATATCCTAAAAGAGTGGTCGTAATGCTTAATCCAGCCCATCAAGCAACGTCGTTTGTTGTCTCTCAAATAACCTCCGACGACCAATCTGTTGTGCTACCATCGCATAAACAGAAACTTAAGACATCATTTGCTGTCCACATGATCCTTAGAGTTACATGGCATGAGCCACTACTTCAAGATGGGTAGTTCTATTACATTGATAAGTCAGTTCTATTACATTTATACGGATTGGACAGACATTACTTTTGATATAAATTTATAAAAATTTAAATTTAGAACCGCTGTTTTTGTTTTGGAATAATAAAATTCGTAAGTCATTGAGGGTTTTTTAATAATAAAAATGAAATCTTGTTGATAAAATATCTTTGTTCCCTGCAGATAGAAATTCGATCTTTCCATTAAACATGAAATCCAATTAACAAAACTCAGTTGAGAAAAATCCCATGAGCTTTTTTTTCGCAGAGCTAAATTCAATTGTAGTTTTTCCATGGTGATAAAATCCAATTAATTGAAGAGCCTTCGTTGAAAAATCAAGAATTAACGAGATATGCAGCAACATTTTACTAATTTTTGCTGTCGTCATAAAACTTACGAGGATTTAACTGGCAATGCTTTTAATGTCTTCTCTTTGCAAATATGAGGGGCGATTGATAAATAAGGTCTCCATGGCTGTAACTTTTTTATTTGTTAACCGATTTTCAAAATTCTTTTTGTATCTTATACTCACATTTGTCCTCTATATAATGCACTATTCACTTTTCGACATAGTCCCCATCCCTTTCCACGCATTGTACCAATGCGTGACCAGTTGGGTGAACCCGTCGGAGAGGAATTCCGGAGTTGTTGTCGACACCAGGATTGAATGGCAGCTTTGGACCCTCTTCTGGAGTACGATAACGTCCGCCCGCACACGAGTCACCACACACAAGAGGCGTTGCAGCGCCCACAGTTCAAAGATGAAAAATTGCAATTCAAAAATGAAAGACTTTGCACATTGTGACTTTCACCACTTCCCAAAGAAGAAAGAGCCCCTGAAGGGACATAGTTGGTTCTGACGGCGAGGTAAACGCTGCCATTCAATCCTGGTGTCGACAACAACTCCGGAATTCCTCTCCGACGGGTTCACCCAACTAGTCACGCGTTGGCGCAATGCTTGGAAAGGAATGGGGACTATGTCGAAAAGTGAATAGTGCATTACATAGAGGACAAATGTGAGTATAAGATACAAAAAGAATTTTGAAAATCGGTTAACAAATAAAAAAGTTACAGCCATGGAGACCTTATTTATCAATCGCCCCTCGTATTTTCAAGCTTTATTGCCATTATACTATTGGAATTAGGAAAGTGTTATATTAAGGAGCTATGCTTGTACGTTCAAACTTTTCAGTGATTTCGTGAAATAGCAAGGATCAACTGATTAAAGTTTACTTTTATGTTTGCACCGTGCATCCATGGTAAACAACCAAATTTATTAAGAGGGGTGTGTACCCTTACCACAAATACACGTTTGGCATTAAGCAAACGAGACTGCTCTCCTGGATTATACTTAAAGCACAGAACACATTCTATGCCAGTTCTCAAAGATTTTTTAGCGACACGTAATATGATTATAAACGCCTTTCCGTAGAATCCCATTTGACGAAATGCCTGATCACAGGATTTGCTTTTCTATCCTATACTGTTGTCAAATGCAATTGTCACAGATATTGTTCCTTGGACATCTAGCAATTCAATCCCTGTTGTCAAATGCAATAGTTCCCCACACCGTAATCCCAAAGATTGGAAGTGTATGGCTCTCTCAATGTATGTGCCCTTCGCCAATTCGTCTAAGGATATATTGGCGTCAGTGGCGAATTTAAGGGGGTGGCTACAGGGGCTATAACCCCCCCCCCCCCAATAGTCCTAAACTTATACCAGTTAGATAAATTGTAAAGATTTTTAATACTGTCGTAATTTTATAAATTTACATTTACAAACTTCAGTATAGGAAAGACCGCAGGACCATCACTTCCCGGGGGAGGGGAGATGGTTATTTGAAATAACTTAAAACATATTAGCCAAACCACTTGATTAGCCCCCCCCCCCCTCCCCTTGACCAAGTTCTAGATCCGCCACTGGGCGTCGATCTGATTGAAACACACAGAAACATTATTTAGCCCATATCCAACAGATTGTCATTGAACTTTCCTGCGCTACAGGAGCCGAGTTTGCCGCCTATGATGTTGTGTCAAAAGAACGCAGTGCACACTGATTTGAAACGCGTGTTCGTATTTCAACTTCAAGCAAGCGAATGTGTTACCAATGAATCTGGCAATATTTGCACTGTAACTGCTACCTGAATTTTATTCGTCTCTTCTTTGCAGTCGTTCGCACAGTCGATCTTCCCTTTTTGTAGTCCACATGGAAAGACCTTTACCATTCTTCACAGTTTTTTCCATTACACCCAACTCTAGACATCAGACCGTAAGATGTTCCAAAGTCTCTGAGCCAATCATACAGTTTTTTCCAAGGCCATAAGTATAGGTGTTAATTCGCTCAGACACGTTGTCTGGGTATACAGTATTGTTCATACTATCTACAACATTAAAAAGTAACGATGTTAATATACATGACTTACAACATCTTTTATATACTAACTATATGATTGTACTAAGACTGCATTGTTTGAATAATGATTGTACAACAGAAACTTTTAATCAAATTTTCTAAACGCCATAGGAATGGTGTACGCCTATATTTTTATCGACCTGTTGTCTGCTTACTTGATTGCGTTTTTAATTGTTGCAGCTGTATTTTGCAAGGAAAGTTTTTCAAGGAAAGAAACCGGGTGTTCATGAAAACAACTGAGTTTCATTGTTTATATAGTTTTTTGCAGCATATGTAATCATTATTACATAAAACAATATGTTTACATGTATGCATTTAACTAGTTTTTTTCTGCTTAGGTACTTGCTTGAAACATCAGATAGACATCTAATACGATCTGCGTTTGTTTGTTTTTGTAGCCATCTTAAAATACGAGAATAAGAAGAGGGTCAACGCTTTGGAGGAATTTAATTTATTTACATAGAGCAAGAAGGCAGAGTTTACAGGCATCTATCCGAAATTATTATCAGACGGCATTATAAACTGAAATATCTAATCTCCGATTGATTTTAAAACACGGAAGTTAACATAGGAAAATGTACTTTAATAATACAACAACATATTTACAAAGAACATGCTACGCTTTCGTTGCTACCCTTGAATAACATTAAGTTTGCGTGAGGATCTTATACAATGTAAAAAAATGCCTTTATGATTAGCGTTTTCCTTAACCCTTTCAGGTGGCAACATTTATTGGAAATCCGTCTATGGTGATTTCTTTATTAAATTTATGCTTAAAAATATCAAAATGCTTGTCATCCATTCATGTGTGCAAGATTATGTGACTATGAAGCAAACAAATTGCTGCGAGAATTTTATCAATAATACGAGAGTGACAATAACACTGCTCAATTTCAAAGAACGACGGCGCCAGTTCTGTATCATTTTTTCAAAAACATTTTTCACTAGATGCAGGCGCTCATATCACGATCAAGATATAAGCATTACATTTAATTTCATTTTAAAGCATAATTAAAGAAAATAACCTTTATGGTTCTAAAAATGCTTAATGATAAAAACGGAAATTTCAAGCACTCGACTAAAGAAATTTTCTTGCAATGAATAGCTAAATGTAATATTAATTAAACATTTAGCTAAAATGCTAAATTTGGGGATGCTGAGATAAATTGCGAAAAATACTTGTATTTAAGGGCAGCAGAAAAAAAGTTTGATTATCAGATTACCTCCTCCTGCTGCAGCAATATACGTTTCGGTGAAAAGAATATAAAACAAGGTATCCAACAAAACTCGGGGCTGATTTAATCCGAAACAATAAAGCATGAAATTAGAATTCCTAATAAGATTTTAATTTATATACGTATATCAATACTGATGTAAAAAGAATACAATTTTTTTACGATATAAAAAAGATGGAATAAAAAGACACCTCGACTTACACTATTTAATAGCTAATTGCACTTGGAATGTTTTAAAAAGTATAGGCCATCGAAAAATTATTTTCAGTATGACAATGAAAACGACTTCTGGGTGAGTTACATAAAAATTTGACCTCACCCGCCCATCTATTGATAATAGGTATGAAAATGCCGGGTGACATTTTCGACGTGCATTTGAGTTTCTGAATGGAAATTTGACTTTAATCAATCATATCATTAGACGCTAATCTTCACTTGTTTACTTGTCTACTTGATCGGTTAAGATAGTTTGAAATAATCAGTTTCAAATTGAAATATTTGAAAGTAAATAAACTTTCGTAAATGCACTGGTGGTTTAACTTGTAAACTACTATAATAATTAGCATATATATTGTAATATTGTAATGGATGAAATAGGTACCTAGAATTCTAACAAGCTTAAGGTTACATTTTTTACTGAAGCTGTTTGGAAACGCCAGCTGTCGTCTTCATAGACTAGGCGTCCACATATTTCATCGATTTCGGTGGCTTTCTCAACAGGAGCGGGACCACCAACCATTTAAGAACCACATGTCCTTTGGAATTGTGCGTTTATTTCCCAGCTTATCTTTACTATTATGTAATAAAAACGGTGTCATCAACGTCAAAAAAGAAACTAATTCAGATAGCGAGAAATGACACGGACATCTGCTTCTCAAGAATGATGTCGCCAGAATCTCGGAGTTTAAGAGAAGATGCACAATCTGTATATAGAATCTCGAGTAGAAATAGAATACAAATTAGATTCTTGTCATTTTTCTTATTCTTGTAGGTGCCAATAGTGAGTGATTGATTGGCCAAAGTATTTCAATAAGTGATCGCTCGAAAAGCGACAATTATACCGAATGTGAAGCATCGAAATAGCAAATATAAATTCGTCGGAGAGATGGTATCTGGTTTTTGCAAGTTCATCTTATTTCTTCATTTCTCATATTATAAATGTCAAACTTTCTTTTCTTTGTTTGTAAGAATTCTAGCACTGTCATCTAAATCCATCGATTTATCTCACTATTTCGCTAATACTATTCTAATACGAGGGAGAGTCAAAACGAATGGAGACATTTTTTTCTTGCCCTCTATTTTACAATTATGAAATCCTGACCAGAACCATTCTAAAAAACAGCAATGAGACAATTTATGTAGCGTGATGCGCGCTTAAATCCTGAATGGTTTCGTAGCAGTTGCATTGTTAGCAAACGATAGTTGTTTTCCGGTATTAGAAAATGGACGTACAACTGGTGGAGCAACGCGTGGCGTTAAAGCTGTTTCCTATTAGGGAAAACTACATCGGAAGCACGCAGAAGTTGGCAAAATCGACAGCATCGCGATGGTATAAGGAGCCTTCTGAAGGTTGGCAGTGAACATTAAATCAGAATGGTTTTTGGGAGCTTCTGTCAGTTTTAACCAGTTTTTCATGACCTTTGCACATGAATCTGATTTCCTCAAAATTAGTGCCACGATTATTTACACCGAAGCGATGTATAGAGTCTGACCGTGGTGAACGTTTCCTGCATTCAGTTGATGAAAGTTGGCTTACACCATTTCAACTAACAAGGGAATCCCTCGAACACGTATGTCACAGATTTCCACCAAATTGAAATACGTTACTCATCTGAAGCTACTATAGATGCTTGAAAAATAAGAGAGTGCGAAATTTTGTTTCTTTCAAAATAAACCGCGAAAACGAAAAAATTTGAGCACACATACCTACACAAGGACTCCGTTGTTAAAGCAGTAGGCTATGTGGGATTCCCTTGTAAGAGAGCAAACAGGTCATAATCTTTCCCTGCACTCAAAATAAAGAGAAAGATGTTGAAATTGTTTACAAAGAAGGTGATGGTCATTCCTTCCACTGCCGAGGAATAATTTATCAGCATGCTGTACCGCCACATGCAATTATAATAGGATCAGTTTATCTATTAATCCTGTAGAAATTGCTGGAATTTATTGGCAGGAATTTTATCATGCAAACTGATGGCACTTTTATCATGACCATGGCCGGCTTCATATTGCCAACATTGGATAGACTTTTCGTACATGCCGCACTTCTTCATTTAGTGCATATTTGGCACCTTGTGACTTTTTATTTCCAATACTGACGTTCAGATGACGCAGTACTTATTTTTTAATCGTGGTAGCGGGTGTAAATGCGTCGGAGATGATTTTTCAAGAAAATTACAAAGAATGGGCAGTGGAATAGCGCTGGGGAAAATGCATTTAGTTTGAGAGACGATATTTCGAAAAGAAACAGTCTCAATTTTGTACAAAGAATAGTTTCTGAGAAATAAAATAATCTTATTTCTTTTTAACCTGCTCCTTCTTATATGCGATGTATAGTTTTTGTGAACGCAAAACATAAAATCCTTTTCTGCTGATCAAGACGTCTTCTCGGGTTTTTTGAGAAATCTCATCTTTTAAAAAAAGACAATTACAGAAGCTCTTATTGTGAGAAAACCACCATTTTACTCGACTTTCACTGACAGGCTTTTTGCGAAATTGGAATAAATAGAAACAAGTATTTTTTGTCGTGTGTTTATCTTGTGGCTTTAACTTCTATTTGATAATTCATTTTTTACTTGCCCCCTAAATTCATACTGGAGAGCTTTTGGTTTTCATTATTGTTATTTAGCGCATGTTTCACGGTGAAATTTATTTCCTGTACATTCATTAAATTAATTATGCTCTATTCTCGTAGATGCTTTTAGGAAGAATGGAAAAGGCATTAAAACAAAATAAAATTCGATTCATTCATTCCAAAAATAACCATTGAATTCATTTTCCAAGAAAATTTTATTTATTTCGTTTTGTCCAGCATTCGTCCAAAGGGTGTCCGAAGAAATTTATCCGCGGTTTCAAATGCATTGCGTAGAAAATTATTTTCGAGAGTGTTTAAATATAGATGAGGTTTAAAAGCAAAGGAATTAGATTTGCATACCAAATTGCCTTTCTCATTCTTGAAGTAATCATTTACAGAATTCCTTTATATAGTATACTAAGCACTTTAGTAATTGAAGTGGAACGGATGAGTTCACTAGCGCCTTATTGGAGAATGGCTATCACATTATTGATTAGGGCAACCTGCTTCCGAAGTAGTTCGAAACACCTACAAAGCAAGGTGAACGACGATGAAATCAAATCGTCCTCGTTCCGAATGCCCAGTATTAATTGATTCTAAGGCTTAGTGGCAAACACTGGAGGTATTCGAGAAATTTGAAGTCGATATACTGTTGTAGTGTGATCATCATCATCTCCGTCGGTATTATGGTTCAAACAAAACTTTCTTGGTAAAGCTTTCCCTGAGGGCCCTTTTAGACTTTAAATCCGTTTTATATCTTCTCATTAAAAATGTAAAAGCTCTATTTTTCGCCAATTTGCCATCTGCCTATTTGTATGAAACCTTTAAACGACTGAACTAATATCTATCAAAACTGAAATTTAAATTGATGTGTATATCTAGCAAATCGTGCGTTTAAGCGATAAAGTATAAACGAGACAATTGCTTTACTACTGTCCTAATACAAAGTATGCTTAAATACCTCGTTTCATCACTTTGCTTTGAATATATTGATTTACTAGAAACGATAACTGGCATAATATTTGCGTTGTTTAACATAAGCTAATATAGATGCCCGATTTATAATCGGTGTTGTGTACAGAATTTTCTATTCGTGACGATGTTGGGCGACTGTTTGGTAAACAACTTTCCTGGTAATTTTCTAATTAACTTTACAAAAAAAACATCTGGTTAAAAATTAGCAGACAAGATTAACTAAGTATGGTGTGCAATACAGTTTGTACCTGTTTAAACTTCTCTGATTTTTTAACCGAGATTAATTTCTGCATTGGGCAGAAAATTAAAAAGGAATGTCGGTAGTAAATTAAAAAAAAAAAGTGTCGTCATGCAAGAAAATCAATGGAAACATTGCTGTATTTCTCGTTGTGAATGCAATGCGATTGCAAACGAGAATCTTGCCACATCCTGGGAAATTTTGCCATCTCCAAATCTCGTATGACTTTCTCATATATCCTGATACAATAAAGTCCCCACGATGCATAACTGGATCAAGGATATAAGATCAAGGAGCACAATTTGTCACTAAATACTCTCCATTGATAAGTATCACAATTTTCTGGCTTTAGTGATTCTGTCCTCCTTGGGTTTTGCAGTCAAGTGGTGACACGAGAACAGTGGCATTTTCGCAGTCCTAGATTTACATATGCGTCAAAAGTTCTTTGGGATACAAACTTCCCTCTTGCAAGGCCTTCGCTGGTGAGCATAGATTACGTGGTCACCCGTGTCTTAATTATCTTCAATAGTTCCGTCGTTCGTTCTGGCTGGTATTTGCTCTGCGTCCGTTTTTCGGTCTAACCTATTCTGAAGTACCCAGTCGCTTACAGTGAACCTTCTTTATGAATCGGAGAGTTCATATAGATAGCCTTCCCAGAAAGTTTCATTATAGCTGTGCAGCAGATAAGTTTATATGAAACAGGTGGTGCTTATCAGTGGGTATACTATTAGGTTTTCCAAAGGAAGGGGAAAGGAAACCATGAAAATTATCTCGGCTTATCTGCCCAACCTTCTATACGAACACCCCTCGCTTTTTCGTATAGTCTCCATGGTTTTTATTACTTTGTCATTGTAAACAAAACATATCCAATTTCGGTCAAAACCAGATGAGTTAATGATTTACACTAATAATTTTGGAAGACATAGAAAGTGTAACATAACTCCTTGGCATAGAAAGGGTGTAACATCTCCGATGAATTGGAAAATACGTATAGTGCATATTAAAATAGGTGGCGAAGAAGTGAATTAGTTTTGAAAGTGCTACATGAATGTAATGATTAAGAAGACAGTATACTGTGATCTGAGTCAATATGTTTTGGCCTTCAGTTTAACTGTACCTATGAAGCATCGTGAATATCTTTCGAAATTGATGACACTCTTAATGTCGCACTTAGATACGGAGCTGTATGATGCTCACAGAAGCAGTGGGATCAACTCGATGACTGCATCTTCGCTGCATATTCTCAATCGTCGATCATCGACATTCAGGCAAAAAAAAAAAAGACGGCACTGACAATTTTGCCTCGGCAGGCACGTTTGTGTGTGTTTGTTTGTTTGTGTTGGCACTATTCCTTGCTTGCGTGAGGATGGGCGTGGCCAGGAGAGCTTCACATTGGTTACATGACTTCAAAGCTGTCTCAATCGATCTGTTTTTGAAGACAGATAGAAAAGTTTCTGCTGTCGATTCTGGAGGCTGCTAAGACCTAGGGGTCTAGGCTGAAGTCATCGACAAGCTGTCGATCTCGACAAAATCTAACCGTCGTTAAGTGGCATATTACACATTTATATACAATACTCATTTCCAAAAAAGTTGGGACAGTGCAACATATAAGAAGAACTCCAACACATTTGTTTGGATTATTGTATTGCCGTTTATTTCAACGCATTACAATACATAAACGATAAATTAGGCATGGGATCACATATGTTATATGCTTAAAGAAAGATACAGGTGGTTTTCCTGTTTGGCACGTGCAACACACTCCCAAAAAAGTTGGGACAGCACGGCGTTTACCACGGTGTGGCGTCACCTCTCCTCTTGATGACTCACTGTAATCTTCTGGGCATCGATGACACCAATCTCTCTAACACCGTAACCGGAATTCTGTCCCATTCCTGTTGGATATAGGTTTTCAGCTGTTCAACTGTCCGGGGTCGTCGCTGTCGTAGTTTTCGTTTAATAATACGCCAAACGTTTTCTATAGGCGACAGATCCGGGCTGCAAGGGGGCCAATCCAACATACGAATGCGCTGCCGAAGTTATGCGCGCTGCATGCGGTCTGGCGTTGTCTTGTTGAAATATACACTGACGTCGTCCAAACAGGCGCCTCTTAGATGGCACCATAGCTTGTTCCAGGATCTGTATATACGCTTCAGCATTGACGGTGCCATTGCAGATGTGCAAGTCTCCCATTCCATGGCCACTAATACAGCCCCAGACCATGACAGGCGGTGGTTTCTGTACCGAACGCCTGTAGCACGCGGGAATATCCTTTTCGTCTTTGGTCCGGAGTGTACGGCGTCCATTATTTCCGTAAACAATCGTAAAGGTTGATTCATCGGACCACAATATGTTCTTCCAGCGTGCTTGGGACCAATTGCGATGGGCTCGAGCCCATATCAGACGGCGACGTTGCTGTCGTTTGTTGATGTATGGCTTCCGTTGTGCACAGTATAACTTAAGTTTGCATTTGTGAATGCACCGGCGTACAGTATTCAACGATAATGGCTTCCCGAAGAAATCGCGGGCCCACGTGGCTATGTCCGTAATCGCAGCATTCCTATGAGTGAGGCAGTGACGTCGGAGGATCCGAAGAGCTCGAGCATTCAGAATAGGTTTTCTACCTTGGCCTTTCCGAACTGTGATCTCACCACTATCTCGGTAGCGCTTGATAATATTATGTACTGTAGATGATGACAGATTAAATCTTCTGGCTATTGCACGCTGAGAAACGTTGTTTGTGAATTCTTGAATGATTCGAACACGAAGATCTTCGCTAACTGGCTTGCCTCGACCCATCGTTCCGAATAAGTTACCTGAACGACGGATGGCAACTGTTATTTATACGGAATGTAGTACGACGTCATCATTCTAGATTATTCCCGAACAATTCGGAAGGTTCCACTACTAACGGCGCTTTCTACAACGTATGTCCCTACTATTTTGGAATGTGTTGCAACACCCCCATTCAAAATGAACGTTCCGGCCACGATACAAAATGTTTTGGTGCACACAGTATATTTATGTCATTTCATAAACGTATCTGCTATTTTGTATTCGCGAGAAAGTTTTGTTACATCATCCCTTTTTGTTTTTTCTATATATTTTGCACTGTCCCAACTTTTTTGGAAATGAGTATTGTACGTATGGCTAGATGATATACACTGATATACACAAGTTTACACATAATTTTACACATTTATCCAAGTATACACATAAATGCATACATAAACACATACCTGTAGACACAGTATATTATTATTTTCACAGTTCAAGTTTCGTAGCACAAGTTACACACATGTACTTCATGTATGTAAATATTTTTAAACAAGTTTTTGTTAATATTTTTAGAAAATGTGTATTCTTGAGCTATGTGTATTTAGCCTGCAGACCGGAAACGAAGGAAAAAAGATTTTAATAAGAAATCTGTTGCTAAATTCTGAAATAACGATCGCCAAGTGCATAGTCGACTGCTCTTGAATTGTAGACAAGAACAAGGCAGTTGTCGATGGTCAAAGTCTACACTAGAAAATCGACGGTGTAGAGTCTGTACACTGTAGACTCTGTAGACAAGTAGACAAGTCTACACAGTAGACTCTGTAGACACTGTATACAAGTCGTGTTCATGCTAGCTCGAATCGACAAATGCGTCATTAATCACGTGACCATCGACACTTGTTGACAGTCGACTGCTTGTCGATGAGCTCAGTCGTGAATGCGACGACCAACGCATTCTGGGGCCCCATTCTCGAAATTTTCGTGTTAACAACTCACATGAGTTGTGAGGGTCACGTCGTACAAACACGAAAGATCAGACAAAATTGGTATTCTAGAAAATCAACCTCCATGTTTTTCGCTCTCCCCATGCGAGTTGTCAACTCACGTGAGTAGAGCTTGTGAGATAGCAACGCACAAAAAAAAAGAAAAAACATGGCCAACGTTTCGTTACGCTGCATTGAATCGGAACATTGGAAACAGCGGAAAGGCGTTTTTTGAGGAGGCAACGAGTTTTACGAACGCGGACTGATGCTTTCGACTGTCATGAGTAACATTTTCGTCACTTATTTTGACTATCAAAGGATTTCGGCAAAAAATTTGATAGACAACCTTCGACCGATTTTAGAGGATCAAACTCGAAGATCAGCATTAAGCCTACAAAACAGAGCGATAGATGATATCGGCACAATCCCGCGATGACTAATCACGCGACCAAGGTAAATGATATCTTTATTAATTTAGCCTTTTACTCGTAACCAAATAAAAAAGGGTTTATATATCAGCTGGTTAGAGGGGGGGGGGGGGTCTTCAAAACATCATTTCACTTACCTTGATCGCGCGAGTGTGCATATAGTGCAAATTAAGCCTTTTTTCCATTCTATGTTTGATTTCTTTGTTCCGTCGCAAGAATTCAATTTCATTCCATAGTTGTTCGTAAACTCGTTATCAAATTTTCCTTTATACATTCGTGTATTATTTTCAATAAAATAAAATTTCGTTTTGCTCATCTGTGATTCTTTTCTTTGCCTCCATAAGGTGCATTCTCCATCGCGCACGAAACGCACAATCATGACGGAAGAAGTAGAATCGTGAGAGTCAGTCACGTGATCAGTGCGAATCGTGCAGTGCAATTCATGGAGTTTAGGCAGCCCCAAGAAAAACAGAGTGTTAACGATAAACCCGCGGTTTTTGCAAATGGCGAACCGTGATAGAAAAGTTTCGATACCATGTCAATGCTTAATACCATGCAAACGGTTGTAAATAAGCATATTGTAAATGCTGAAGACGAAAGTAGCAGGGACAATGATTTGCTTGAAAGTGTTATGGAGGAAATCGAATAACCTGAATAAACTTCTCTGCAGTTTCTCCATCTACATTCACTGTTTCAATTTTGATAATTGTGTTTCGGTTTCCTCATTGCTCCTCCGCCATCTTCAATACACTGAGAAACCCTGGCCTCTGGCTAGTGTGTTTCGTGCACGCACGAAACGCACGATAACTAAACGCACTGGCAATGAAGAAAGTGTGCACGAAACGCACGGAGCGATGCGGAACAGCCAGTGCGCCCACAGCGTGCATATTGTGCAGATCGTGCGCGATGGAGAATATGCCTATTATGAGCGATCATTTGGGAACAGTTTCCGCTTATTTGATTGGTTCTTGATGAATAGTCTCGATTCCAGACGCTTAGAAATGTCGAAACTCGTGTGAGTTTGACGTACGTTACTCACCAGTCGTGTTCGTTTTGTTGTTTGAACTGCAGAATAGCAATTTTGTGAGTTGAAATCTCACAAGTGAGATGGATTGCAACACGAAAATTTCGAGAATAGGGCCCCTGATGTCCGCCTGCTTGCAATCCGTGTACTCTGACGATTCGCGTTGCCATTACCACTAAGTCTAAATCCGACCGGTAGTTGTTGCATGCCGTTCTGTTTTTACTGCGATACAACGCAGAGATAACTTAACAGTAATTTTACGCTGTTCATAGGACAGTTAGGTTCTCAAAGATGCCCCAAAACGCGTTCTTGGATTTAAACATCGTTTGAAACAAAAACTTTTCCTCTTTTATCTCGCGCGCGCAGCATGCGATTGTTTTGCAATTGCAATCGTTTCTAAATGCGCTCCGACAAAACGCTATGCTGCATTTTTATGGTAAGCAGTGTTGATGAATAATGGATCTTCTAGAATTTACTCAGAGCTATATATCTGATACTGATTCTCAAAAAATTGAGTCGATACGGCCTTGTAATTTAATCAACTCTAGAACATGGTGATATTTAATCCATAATACGGCCAACAGAAAAAGGAATGGGAACTTTCTTTGAATTATCTATTTTTCAATGTGAACGTTATTACGCAGGCGCACAAGTCATCAAATTGTTGACTTTCTTATGTTATTTATGACTTCCAAGGAACCAATAAACGTAACGACAGTCTCCCAAAAAAAAAAAAATAGGTAATGAGCCCATAATGATAAAATAACTGTCGTTATCATTTCCTGAACATGAAAATTATGGAACCTAATGAAAATTATGGAACTTAATGAAAATTCTGGTCTTATTCATGTAACCTAATGAAAATTATAGTCTTATTCGTGTTGTCTTAGACAACACAGTTCTTCTCGGGATGTAATGAAAGTACTAGTTGGTAAAAGGCGAACATATAGAAAGAAAGAGAAACGTTTCACTTAATACAGTATCAGATTACCCATTAATCCTATTAAGAGTGAGTCATCAGCTAGTGGAGAAAATCGTTTTTCATGCACATTTTCTCAGCGGTATAAGCAAGACGTCTGAGATAAGGTATTACGACGAATGAAACCGTTTCGATTGCGAGCAATTCCCTTTGTTAATATCCCTGATTAGGTTCCATCGGTCTCGGAATGAAAATCGATAGTTGATTTCAGTGAAATTGTTTGAAAGTTTCTAGTATATTTGTTTTAATCCTAACATCGAGAACGTTAATCGAATATGCATTTAAGCCCTCTGAAACATTAATTTTCTAATTATTTGTTATAATACAACTGATCTTACAAAGGACAATAATCCATTACGTGAAACACAAAAATTTCTTAAATTAGGCATTATGCTTAAGAAGAATTATTTTATATGAATTCTAATTTTAGAGTAAGATATATAGAATTAGCATTATATTAGAAGAACCCTTTTCCAAGTTAAATTTTTCATAAGTAGCTTATTGTCCGAATGATGTCACCCTAGGGAAGGCAATTTTACGAGGTAAGCGCGCGGCAAATTGTTCAGTATCATAACTGTTCCCAATGATCAGTCTCAAGATCTAATGGATTTAAACACAATACGATTGTGGAGAACACATACGGCAAGGATCAATAATCCACCTTATCTGAAATGATGCCTTGTTTCCCCTACTGCGTGCACAAATGTAAGATTAGCGACCAAAAACCTAAGATATAAAGCAACGGTGAGAATAAATATTCGTGGTGAATAAACTATAGTGTCACGAGCAACAAGACATACGGTATCAGATTACCAAATCACTGCTTAACGGAATTAGGAGTACCCATTAGAGGGTAAGTGCATCCTGCATCGGGCCTTGCTGCATGTCGGCTTTCGCAATCGACGTCTTTTAAGGGCAGGCATGCTTGCTATCTGATATAGGAAACTGATCACGACAGAAACATAGGACCACTTCCAGACTGAAAGTTTTGCGGCTCAAATCGTGTGGTATGTGCACGAGAAAATATTTTGTTCCCTAGTAGCAGAAGACATTTCAGAACCAACCGCGCAAGCCAAATATGTTTTTCCCGAACATTTTTGGTGTTAAGTCTCTCTTTCCTTCTAATAATGGATTAGAATAGTAATATTTCCAAACCATCATTTTTCCCTGATTTTAAATCAGGACTGACAAGAAAACAGTACAAGAAAGGTTTGAAAATGCTTTGGGAGATAAAGCCCATTTTGGCAATGTGGAACAGTATTCAATGAATTTCATCTGAAACTGGCTATGCGAATGACGCTCAGCAATAGCCATAATCGACGGTAACATCGACGTTCTTCGACACGATAGAGAACAGTCGAACTACATGTAATGATATACAGGCATTCCTAGTTATTGGAAGGATTCAAATACAAAATATCCTCCATGAAAATCTATACTCTGTTCAATAAAAGAAAAAACTGGGCGTGGTGCCAGAATGGACTGTTAGCCAATCAAAAGCCTAGCTGAGCGCTCAGCCAGGCTTCTGATTGGCTAATAAGCAGATTCTGGCACCATGCCAGTTTTTTCTTTTATTGAACAGAGTACAGGTGTCAGGAATTTCAGAACCACACAGTCCAACCTTACAATGGGACAAAAGCAGGCACTGGTTGATCCGAGGCTGGTCAAATATGTTGACAAATTTAACAGTGGCTGGTCAAACATGTTTATGACATCGTCGCAGAGGATGAATCATGGATAAGTTGTTACATGAATCCGAAAGCTGCTCTCAGTCGATACAATGAATTCAAATAAAGAAAAGTTACCGAAAGTGAGACGCAGCAGAATTGTTGGCCAGAAAAATGATCGCCCATGGACGACGCATGTGCCCACAGTTGCTTTGGCTCCTTTCACACGAAACGAATCGGAATCAATCGGTCATTAATCTTAATCCGAATCAAGATGAATCTGACTCATCAAGATTTGGTTAGTGCTCCACCATTCAAATACGCCCAGACTCAGTTTCCGCCTTCACACCAGTCGAATCCGGTTCAATCTGCCTTGGTTGAAGGTCGTACGTGATTCAACAAGAAGGCCAGAATCGTCTTCCGTCAGTAAGTCATGAGTCAATAACCAGACACAATGGACGTGGAACTTTTAATCAGGAAAGTCAAAGAAAACAGTGCGATTTATAACAGTATGGTGGAAAGTTGGCGAAGATTTAAACATTTCAGGTAAACTTATAATATTATCATTATTTAATCGTTATTATTTATTAAGCATTATTAAATAAAACATTATTAAATATATAATATATTTACAGGTTGTAGATGATGAAACATACCAAAATCCGGCCTTTCTCGATTTATTTCATGGATCCACAACCTGCACTTTTTTTTTATTTACGCCGTTGCATTCTATGAAACACTATTGTTTTAATTATAACTGCATCCATTCTGGAAGCTCAAAAGCAATTGAGAGAAGATAGGAAAAAAGGAAAGGTGTTTGGTTCGAATTGATTGGTTTGATTCAGTTGGCATGAAGGCACGAAGATCACGAATCAGATTCACCTTGAATCGGATTGATTCTGATTGATTCCGATTCGTTTAGTATGAAGAAAGCCTTAGAGGATCATCAAACAGTTAAAGCTGAATAGGATATCACCATTTGTTTGACAACAGCCTTTGCTAACATTAAGAAAAAGTGAACAAGAAACAAAGTATCCTGTTTCTTTGTGGGTTTTTTTATTAAATACACTTACGTAACCAAATTATTTGCTTTTAGTTCAAGTGCGAGGAACTTACTTTCTGTTGAGGAATGCTTTCTGTGCACGAGATTCATTAGTCAAAACTTCTTTCGAATATGTTGCAGCCATCTCCGTTAGGGACATAACTATATCATGTTAAATACAGTATTACCCACTTATAACGAACACCCGCATATAGCAAAAAAAAATTCAGTCCCAACCCCGTAAGTCTATTTTCTATGCATTTTTTCACGTTTATTGAGAAATGTTTTTGAAAGAAATCCGGTTACAGCGAAGGGAAATCGACGAAATTTATTCGGAAAATATCACTAATTGTTACTATAAGTCGGTCTAGACCGAATGCGTAGACACGTGTAACATTTTTTTCCTAACAGCGATTTTTCTTTATTGTGATTGGTTGGTTAAAAATTCCCGCCATCACGGCCGCCACGCCTAGTTGAACGATCACGTGATTGTACTTGAACCACTTGAACCAATCATATGATTGTGCCATCACATGGTTAACTGCAAGGCCCATGAGCATTTATGGGCTTGGTTGATTTTGTCAAGTCATTCATGCAAAATTTTTCAAGGAGTTCAACATGTACACCAAAGCGAAACGCTCTATCTCTAGAGTTAAAGTTAAAGATTTTAGAATCACGCCATCGCGGAACAGAGCCAGAGAATCCAAGATGGCAGAGAGGAGAGCCAAGTAAGTGACGATGAACCAGAACCGCCCATACCATCATCGAAGCAGATGGACTCGCTGATGAATCCAGTAAAAAATTATTTAACCATCTAATCATTTTGGTGATGTGCCAAACGAAATTTTTGAAAGTTATCTTAAGTTGCATAAATTTATAAACAAAAGTTATGTAAAAACTATGAAACAGAAAATCATATCGGATTTTTTTCATCCTGAATAAAATTGACTAAAACAATGATTATGCCTAGTTTTAATGGCTAGTTTTAAATTCTATGACTGTACGTACATTTTTATTACATTCGGATATAACAAAATCGGGATATAACGAAAAGAAACTTCGTTCCCTTGAATTTCGCTATAAGCGGGTGATACTGTATATCAGTTGGTACTGCCTCTTTAGCCCAAAATATTTCTTATTAAAAACTGAATAGCCCACTTTATTAAATACGTTTTTCTAGTACCGAATTGGACCTCTAATCACTATAATAGATCATGTATGACGACTGGGCAAGGGCGGCATCAGTGTTCGGAATCATTGTACAGAAATATCTTCCAGGCAACTGCGCGAAGATTGATGGGTGTCCGAAAAGCCTCTTCAATTACATCCTGCAAATGCTCAATGGAATTAAGTGGAAGTGAGGCAAACTTTTGATCATGTCCCTGGAACCAATCAAATAACATTAGCGTTCAGGGTGCTGTTTAGTACTTAAATCTACTAGTATCTTCATAAAAAAAAGCTCTCCAGGCCATGTCGGCTACCAAATAAGACCGGCTCATCGCCTCTTGTTGCTCAGAGTTGTATTGGACGATTATTCTCGTTCACAGTTCTCCAAGCGTTGACCTCTGTCGCTGATAGGTATTGTTGGCCGCAGAACTGTCCTTGGCTCGACATTTTTTGGGCGTTGCACTATTCCCGGTACACACGAGCAACAGTTGTAACATGTTGGCAGTTGCAGTTGTTGAATCCAGCTCGTTTGGCACCCGCTATCATGCCGCGTTCGAAATCACTCAAATCCTTAGTTTTGCCCTTTTTTTGCTTGGCTAACACATGCCAAGTGATAGAAGGTGCACGATTAAATACATGATTGCGGTCACGATTGCTGGCCATGTATCTTCTAATCGAATGTATTCACTTTGTCTCTTTTTATGTCAAAAATCAAGCAAACACACGTAATAAAATAGCCAGTACACGCACCTCTGCCACCTAGGTAAGAAAGTCTTACTGCATGCAATGATTCTATCTTACCTTTTCTGTTTTCTCCTTGTATATTACACGAGATAAAGAATGACGAATGTTTCGCGATTCCGTTCGAGATCTCTAGGGCCTAGGCTTGCAGATCGACCGCATTGTTTTTCTCTTGGGTATCAGTTAAGTGGAAAGGAGGTAAATGAGTTGGTAGTCGACCAGCCGAAAAATAAACCAATAAAACCATCTCACACAAACATTTGCACAGACACTGTTGCTATTTCAATTGTATATTTAGCGTATACTTAGCATGATAAAGCGTCTTGCCATCGTGCTCAATAGAGAATAGAAAATTCATTATTTACAAAATATTATCTTACACGAGTTAAATTTCTCTCGATATCAATCCTATAAAGCATTTGGCCTAACACGTGCTTAGTTGGATAGGTGAATCTACAGTGTTTAACGAAAGGAGTTGACCTAGATTTCTGCTTTAATTAAAAATTGGAATGCTTCGCCTGAGAAGAGAATGAAAGAAGAAGATAAGCGCTTAGTTTTCCACATGTGAACCTTAGGCTGATTTAAGGTTCGTGAATGGGATGAGTTATGAATCTACTTAAGAAACGATGAAATTAACAAAATCTTCATATTTGATTTTCCTTTCATTGAAATGTAAATCTAATGTAAATAATAATTATATACATTATAATTGTATTGGAATGTGCATATTAAATTTTGGTTACCTTTCTGAAAAATAAAATTGAATGATTCCAAAACAATAATTGCTTTATAGTTTTTTTTTAATTTAAACTTGACAATTTCTTCAAGTTTTCTTTCGCTTTACGCATCTTTGACTATTTTCATATTAAAAATAGCTGTGTAGGAAACGGTGGTAACGCTATAATATGACTGGTTGTGAGGAACTAGCTTTTTAAATATTTGAAGAAAAGAGAACAATTAAGATGAGTAATGATAATAAAGCTTTAAATCATTATTTAATAATTATTGGCTAAAAATTAATAAAGGGAAACAAAAGCGTTAATTAATTCTTTAAAAATTCTAATTAAAAACTGATAACGCTGATGCTCAATATGAAAACGCTAAAATGCTTAGAGCAGCGCCATGTTTGAGTGCATTTATTATGTATTTTTATGCACTTTTGGTTTGGACTTTATTCGTAGGTGCGATTTGGCGAATTAATACCTGAAATACAAGCCAAATCTAGGCGATTTCCTGCACAAATGAAATTTACAAAGATGATCGTGCGCAAGTGAACGCCCATTGCTCGACAATCGTAAACTAGGAACGTGTGCATTTTATGCCCACTCTTCTTGCAGTCAAGGTGTTTCCTATTAAGAAAGTACCGTGTCGAAATTCTGTTTTGATTGAATAACCGTGAGCGCTTTCGTTTGGAAGACGGGTTGTGCCAGGGTCGGTTGGTCGGGCGTTTGTGGAGCTCGTCGCCAGGTGCCTCGTTCGATCGGTCGATCAATGAAAAGCAAACCGAGATGCGTTTTTAAAGAAAAATAAAAATTATCGATTGGCTTCCGTGTTTTCGGAATTAACATTAGGCCTAAATTGTTTGTGTTTAATTATAACCTTTTGCGGTACTCCAGTAATAAATAATTGCAGCCCTTAGTTATTAAAACCTATTCCATATGGTTTTGAAATATTATTCTAAAGATCTTCGCTGGCATAAAAAGAATTTACAGTCATTTTCTTTTGGCAGAGTCTACACAGCTCTGGAAGTGAAAGTACTCTTTTAGTTGTTCCAAATAAACAATACGAGATAAAATATATTTGTAATAAATTTCGCAACTCTTTGAAACAAATAGCTTTAAACTGCCACATTTAAATGATTTATTATGCTAGTCATGACACCTCCTCTCAACACACATTTCACGTTCTGGTCACAGATCTATAGGATTTTTTGACCTAGTACTTGCAAATACTACATACCTACATTAACAAATCTAAAGTAATTCTCTCCGAAGGAAGTTTCATTTTTTTTTTTTTTTTTTTTTTGGTTTAAAATTTTATTTGAAGCTTACTTTTTAATAAGGTTTCTAATATTTGTTTCTCGTTCACGCTATATTAGAATTGCATTATTTTTATAAATTTTTGCATTTTCGTGGCATTTTCATGAGAGAAAGAGAGAGAGAGAGAATTTCTTTATGTTCAAAATCGTGTTACGTTTTGTTGGATTATAACCAATTCATTGACAAGTTTGAAAAAACAACAGCTCAGAATCGCAAATAAAGCTCATATTTTCATTTTCTTCGTTTCCAGTAGAAGACTTATCGAGGTATTTATCCCTTTGGTATATTCTCATATTCACTCTAAAGCTGCTTTAAAGAATAAAGTGACGTCAGGTGCGATCAAATATTTAACAACAAAAAAAAAAAAAATCGCTGGACTCGTGCAAAGAGAGGAATAACTATAAAAAAGTGAAGATTTGACAAAACAAACTATACTAATTATACTTTATAAATTATTTAAAATCTTCATCAATTTAAAAATTAATCCAAGGAAAAAACCATTTTTTTTATTATTGGCTTTTGACCCAATGCTTAAATCTAATTTTTTTATGCCGTATGTAGCTGCAACTCGTAAATGTACAGGCGTCTATGGTGGGCTAACTTACTACTTTCTCTAATATAAAAACATAAAATTTTATTTCATTCAAATATGGCGATGAGAAGAGGTAACGTGTATTAGTAGAGTAGTCAAGGGGTTGCGTGACCAGCCGGTGTTTTAGAGTTTTTTTTCTCTCTCTCTCTCTCTTTTCAACCAGCTTTCATCTTTTCTCGATTATTCTAAACGGCTTGTTTTATATTTTGTTTTAAAAAAAATCTGATTTAAAAAAAACGCCACGGTTAATGATGAAGAGTATAAATTATTTTTTGACTACAAGTCACCTTTTTTGATTTTTTTTTAATGAATCCAGTGGCGCTATTTTTCTTTTCTTATTTCAATTGCATTGACTTACGCAACGTTCCAACTCTATTAGCATTTTAAATACGGATAAAAGAAACTATTGAAAAATATACCTCTGGAGAATTGACTTTTCCTATTGATTGCGTTGACTCTTTCCATAAAATGTAGGGAGGAAAATATAAAATGTATAAAAAAGAGAGGGTGGAAGTATGTGGTTAGTAACAGGTAATCGATAGAATAACAGTAACCTGCTTTTTTTTATTTCTTTTTCGCTTTGAAAGAGAAGAGTTTCATTGGAATGGTTCATATATGACCACTGCACTCTTCTCTAGAATATTCTATTGATAGACACAACTTAGAAATTGTAATAAGTTAAATTTATTTGCTTACAAAATGTACGCCTTAGGCAAACTGGAAGTAAGAAGACGTCCTCATTAATTATTCGTAGATCTGATAGCACATGGAAGACGTTGCTTAATTCCGATTGGGTCGCCTCGTCGATGATGAACACACTTATGAAGAAGGAAATCTCACTGATAAATCGATTGATGCTCCTTTCTTAATCGCCTGATCGACTGCTCTATGCTTCTCTTATAGACCCTTAAGAAATTTTATGGCATTTCGAATCGATACGTTAAATAATGGCTGAGAAAAGAGATTCTAATTATTACATGATAAATATTAAGATTAATGAAAAAAATCATATGGCAGAGTTCCTTAATTATTTTTTATTCCTAAACTTTTTCTTTCGCAGGTGATCAGTATTTTTTTAAGTGTTTCGTAGAGGAACTAAAATACATTGAAGAATTAAGCTTTAAAATACTAAGAAATAAAGCATGAATTCTTCAAAAAAAAATACAAGCTCTCTTATTTATTAGCATTTAGTGGATTGATGGAGCTTTAAAACTTATCACATTCTGTATATATTTATATATTATATCTAGGTAGTGATATTATATGGTAGATTTTATGCCTGTTTTTCCACACTTTAATTAACTCACCAATATGTTTATCTGTATGGTGCAAATCTTCCAATTAGTATTAAACTAACTCTCCGACAAGCTAATAGCTGAAACTTGATGCACATACACTGTATCAATGACAATGCATGGTAAAGGAAACAATTTTCAAATCGATTCATGGGAACGTGCTCTAATGACACAAATTCATTAATACAAAAAAATTGGGATGATTATTGCTGATAAATAAATACGTTTTTTATTATTGCACATTTAAGCATTATTGTCGCCGGTTTGAAGAACGCGATACGATCGCGTCTACAGCCTGCGAGAAAGATAGTTCATTGCATTGAAAAGTTATTTGACCATTCAAATCTAAGCAACAATTTTTATTTGAAATCTTTACTACAAGAGATATTATAAAACATATTGAAAGTGTGATTTGAAAAAATCCTTTTTTTTCCCTAAATATTATTATAGTCTATCCTTTTGACCTTAATGACATTTGATTTTTTTTTTAATATTAAAAGTAAGTTTCATTATCTGAGAAATGATAAAAGGATTTCAAACAGTTTTTTTTTCTGTTTTGCAGCCTGCAAAGCAAGATCACGATTTGTATGTCATTGTCTTACTTTGTTGATTAATTTTACAGCTATCTAATTTCTCCCCCCCCCCCTTTTTTTTTCCTTGCCAAAGGATATCTGAGGGGGAGGGGGGACTTTGGATTCATATAATTTAATTTCTCTAGGAAGAAATAAAAAGTAATATTTCGTAAATTTCGTCATCAGATGGTTAGCGCTAATCTGGTCTTAAATTCTGGTTTTTTATTGGCCGTCTCAGTGGATCTGAAATAAATGATGAGAAATGACTCGTCGAATCTATTTCTCAGATCATTTTTTTATAGGGAGTTCCGTGAATTTTATTTAAAAAATAACGATATAAAAGACATTTAATACAAATTAGAAAAAAATAAATTATTTATGTTTAATGAATTTCTTAGAAAAAATTGATGGCTTTCTCTTTTAGAAGGCCCAATAAATATCCGAAAATGAGATTAATATTTTTCCACAATTCCTTGAAGATGAATCGATTTTTCCATGCGTTTAAGTGGAAAAAAATTTAAAAAGGAGAGAGAGAGAGAGAGAGAGAGAGAGAGAAGATTTTTTTCCCGCCAACCCGCGTTTATAAAATTTTTCACAAAAAAGTCCCCTTTCAGATTGCACCTTGCAGACACACATACAATCATCCACAAACATCCATATAACCAAAAAGAAAACTGCGAGAAAAAAAGGAGACTTGACACACATTTCACGCCTCGCGACGGGTTTGTATGTTGTCTAGGAGGTGGGCGTTGATATCGGCTGGCTTAGAATCGAATAAACGGAAGGATGAGGGAGCGAGTGGAAAAAAGGAGGGGGTAGGGTAAACTGTTTCTGTCAGCCACGTTTATTTTCCCCTTCTATCCTATTATGAGTCACTCAATGAAGTCGGAAATCCCAAGCGACGAACACAACTGACGTCGCTGTTGATTAGGAATGAAAGCAACGGAGGCCCCTGCAGCCCCCGTCTCCATCGCCGACGTGGCCAATTCTCACCACTACCACCACCAACATCCCTTCCTCCTCCTCCTCCTCTCCTTTACTTCTTTTATTTTTTAGTTTTTTTTATTTTATTTCCATAGTCCCCTCCTTCCCTTCAGGTTTTCCTTTTGGGTTCGTCTCCGTCGTCAATGGTCGGTGGTGGCAGTCGGCCAACAGGATGCGCCCTTGTCGATATCTCTCCTCCATTCCAAGAACCAGGAGGGTCTCACTCGGAATGGACCATCCTTCCGTCGCCCTTTGAAGGCTTCTTCTTCCTTTTGGCTTTAAATTAGTCATCAGTCGGGAATCAATGAACACGCCAAGAATGAGATGAGACGAGAATTAAAAGAAAGAGAGATAGTAATCATCAATACGTGAGGCAATGGAAAACAAAAGACAAGGAGTTCAATTCTCCGGTCCTCTTTCATTTCCCTGGACGCCGTTTTAAATTTCTTATTTGTGAATTAAAGGATATATAAGTCTAGCGCGCTTTTATTTTCGACAGAAGAATAAGACACCAAGTTACTTTAACCATGTTTTGGATTTTATTCTCACGTTCATATAAAATTCCAAGTTCTTCCAAGAGCCATAACAAAAAAAAGATCAATTAGAAAATCAATTCATAATAAAAGTTAACTTTATTAATAATGTATTAGCAATAATGGAATATAGTTCACCTGTACTTACATCTCATACATCGAAGGTTTTATTAAATTTTAACACCAACATTAATTTTTCACATGCTTCTATTTTTATGATTAAAAACATAATCGTGAAATGGCCATAAAATGCATAAAATGAAATTTCAACTGAAGATAAAGGCATATACGATTACTCGCGGATGGAATTTTTTGTTCTTGGCATTTGAATCCATGTAAAATTTTACCTCGAAAAATAACGGTTAATAGTAAATATATATGCATGTATGTAAATAAGAATGTACCATGTGTATCTGGCATGCATTCAAAGCCTCGGTATTCGGTATTCGCGGTTTTCTTTGGGAACTCAACCCCCGCGAATACAGAGGGATTACTATACGTGAAACGATGTGTGTCATTAAATCAGCAGTTAGAAGAACTGTAGTAGTATACCAATAAAAAAAGAAAGGGTTAGAAGGCATTGCTCAACTAAAGGAAAAATGACAACTTTTCAAAAGACATATGAGATAAACACAAAGATGACGGATGTTGAAGAAAAGAAAAGGACGAGACACAAGAACCCTGGAATGAAATAAAAATTCTTGAACTGCAACTGTCTTTATGAAAAAGCTGTCCTAATATCCAAAATGGAGTTCTTTACCACTCTACTATTCACACCCATACACACATGCACGCACGCATGGATGCGCACGCACGCACACACACACACACACACACACACACACACACACACACACACACATGAAGAAAACACTTTTTCATTTATAGAAAACAATTTTAGCAAACACTCTTTTCATCCCTTTTCAGCAGCATATTTAGGCACAAAGGAGAAGCCCACTTTTCCATTTTGGCACCACCGTGGAAAGGGGTTTCTTCCGTCAGTAACAATTTCTTACTCGTCCATCATTTAAATCCCAACGAATCTTGTCTCAAGTAGATATTATGTTGTTAACACTATTCTATTTTTCTGATTTTTCAACTATTTAATTATACAGAGTTAAAAATTTAAACCTCTAAATTAAAGAATTAACATCATAATATCAATAAGATCTCTACTATTCGGATATTAAATCTTAACTGCATATTTGAAACCAATTCTTGATGTCTATTGCTAGCTACATAATTGCAGTTGTACGGTTAGTATTATTACATAAAACATTCATTTCGTTCAATATATTTCCATGTTAAATAATTTCTTGTTTTAAAAATTTCAAGAAATTCTCTTACACGAGGGTTGGGGCAAAAGTCATGGCAACTATTTTTTTTCCCTCAGAGCTAAGGGGTTGTATCACAAAATGTCATATGTCTCAAGGAAGCCGTGCATTCGTAGTATATTTCCACAACACCAGAAGGCACTGTGATTTCCTGTTGTTGCACAGAGAGCAATGTTAAATCGGTTCTTAGTCAACCGCCGTGCAGGATGGATGTAACCAGAGTTGTAACGCTCGTATATCAAAATAGCCGTTCTCTATTTTAATTTCTGTTATTATTTGGGAACATGAAACCTGTAATGTTATGTCAACTACCTTAATAAACACGAGAACCAAAATGTTGGCATGTTGTTAAATGTCCGTACATTTCATCCATTCCTTGTCCTTTCAATTGTATATTTCACATCTTCCACCCATGCTCAAATCAAATTCTCACAAAAAATAGTTGCCATGATTTATGCCCCAAACCTTGTATTTACAGACGATATATCCATAATAATTCATTTCGTATAAAATTTGCATGGTATCTGTTCAAAATGAGTGACCTGTATTTAATATGTGTTTTGCATAATTTGATATATTAATTCACCGGATGTGGTCTTTACACCTTGTTTCGAATGAGCTTTGTGGTCATTCCTATGGCTTCGTTTTATTTTGTATACACTAACATCATACTCAGTGGCTAATTTTTAATTATACTTATTTTTCACGTCTTCCCTGCTATGTATAGGTGCCCTGCCCTCCATAGCTAATTAATTTTCAAATATTATGTCACTCGGCCATGCTACCTAGATACTGTACACCGTATACTAGAGTGTATTTATTAACGGTAATATATGCTAATAAAATAGGTTTAGTTTATAAACGATTTATTTGTGAACGCAATCTAGGTCTTTATTGAACTAAGCTTTAATAAAAAAGTTGAATTGCTCTCATTAACGAACCATTTTATAGATTAAACATATCAAGGAAATGCGTAACGAAAGATTGAAAGATCCTCCCGTTATGAATTGTACTACTAACAAATGCAGTTAAATTTTTAGTTAAATGTAAAATGATTTATTGATTTCAAATACGGTAATAATATGGCGAAATAGCAATCTGATAACTCGAATGATTAGCCAGTCAGAGCAAATTTCCTGCTGCTGCCGAAATAATTGATTAGACATAATCACATGAACTGATAAATTATTATTATTATTATTATTATTATTATTATTATTATTATGGACCTGTTTTTCTATATACTATAAACATAGAATTTGATTTAAATGGCAGTGAAGTCACAGAGTTGTGTGTAGCTTCATTGTTGCATCAGGTTTGTGAATCTGTCTTGTTCATAGATGGCGATGCATTAGCTTACTTTGTCCGCAATTGCAATCGACCATATCTAAGAAAGAGATCGAAAATTGTTCGATGAATTTCGCTCGGTTATCGTTATAGCCTGCCTGTAATCGGTGTTAGCGACGGCGATTCGTTCGTTCGTTCGTTCATTCGTAGCTGGAGTAGTTGAAGCTTTGTTTAACGAGGAGTCGAGCCGCGCGCCTCGTCAGTGGCTGTCGGAGGAGAGCACTTTTCCCTTCCGTGCCCTTTCATTCATCAACCCGACAGACCACGTTTTGGATGTTTATGCATCCGCATTTCCACCCCCACTGCTGGTGGTTGGCTGTTGACGTCAGAAGAAAGCCAGTGTTTCATAAGGCTCTTTCCGATTGGCTGTACCGTTGCCAGGACAGTGCTCGCGGCTACTCTCCCATCTGACCTTCGTTTCGCATCGAGATTTTTCAACTTGCCGTTGAGGCGAAGAGATTCTCGTGAAATTCATCGAAATTTACCGGTCTCCTTCAGGACTCTATTGTTTCCCATCGGAAAACTATCGGCTGAAAGAGACTCTGCTCGTTCCCATTCCTCACCTCCACTCTCCCCTGCTGCTGGATGGCGGGTCCTGCCCGGTGCGAGGCTACGACAACTCCTTCCGCCATGTTGGTGGTGGGTTCCATTTGATGAGAGAAGCAACTGCCGTCTGAACTGATGGACTGCGTCTGCTCGGGCGCCGCGATGAAGCCGTGGGCTGGAGTCCCGCCGTTCTTGTTCTCCTCGTCCTTCTTCTCCTCCTCCAACTCCTCATCCTCCTCCTCTTCATCCTTTGTCTCCTCTTCGATCTCCACGTCGTCTTCGTCGTCCTCTGTGTTCACAGGCTCTCGGCACTAAGCGCCGCCGACGCTCCCCGCAATGACCCGTTGGATACGATAGGCAGGCGGAGCAGCATGGCCCGACGAAAAAAGCCCGACCCCGACGCCAAGGGACCTAGCTCGTTGTTCATCTTGAGCGACGAAAACTTCATTAGGAAATGTACGAAATTCATCATAGAGTGGCCATATCCTTTTCCTAAAAAAAAATCGAACACTATCTATTTACACATGTATATAATGCTATGTAACCTATTTGAACTGAAAAAAATCCCCAGCAAGCAAACAAACTCTAGCATCCAAAAAAATGCATATCCAAAACCAGGTAGGATCCGGCCGATGAAGGGATCAAGAGAGAGAGACAGAGGGAAGGAGAGTTTAACCCTCCGACCTCTGTCTCCTTCCTTCGTTCGACCGTTTGTCTTTCATCCTATTTACATCATTTTAAGGAAGCAAGCTGTTGCGAATCATGGCGGCGGATGATCGATCAAGGTTCTCCTTTTCTTAAACACAAAAAATTCTTAAGCATTAATATTTATCTTTATTGAAGCAAATAGCTCTTAATTGAAAATAATTTATATAACTTCTTTACAAGTCCGCTTTCCATGATCCGCAAAAAATTGCCAATAAATAACGCTACACAGTGTATCTTTAAAGCCCAAAAACCATGAGGGGAAATTCCTAAGCCTAATGCATTTTCCTCTCATTGCATTTTTCTATTTTTCATGAGCGAATGTATTATAAATGGAACTGATTTATAGCCCTTTTACTTAATCGAGTAACTAAATCGAGTTGAATTGAAACTATGGTTTCCTCCACCCCACCCCCCTCTTTTAAGGGAACATTACTCTTTGCCGAGACTTTCTAAGCATTTTATAACTTTTCTTTTCTTGGCTAAATCCGTTCGCAAATCATAGATTTTGGCTATGGGGTGTTGTCCCCACTTTACATTTCAACACCATCCAGTTAGCTGAATTCTGAATTGAAGTGGAGAGAAGGGAAGAAGCGCTGCTTTCATTTTACTTAATCCAAGGAAGAAGGAACAGATTGGTTTCTATTTTAAGCCTCATTTTGAAATGTTCTTCTCTGATATTACCATAGTAACGAGTGACAACCCTATCACTTTAGCATCGAAAATATTGAATTGGAAGCTTGTTTATATAATGGAGGCTTAGACATCCTGTTATATAGATCGCATGAGAGCGTGTTATTCCCTTCGGACTCGGTTACGTTGATTTATCCAAGAAAAGAAAGAAAATGCTGATTGAAAACGCTTTGGATTAAAAACAATAGCTATTTAACATGAATAATAACGTAAAATATTTTGCCATTTTCCAAAATGATTATAAATCATTGAACCTAATTGGTGGGTGCTAATGGATATTCAAATTGATAAGTAAAATTCTAACATATGGAATAAGGTGTGATGTCGAAATTAAGAATATTACACATGAATTAGCATATCTTTCTGTTTATTTAATTCTCTGATGTATTTTGCATTTCAATCTAAAGTTGTTGTTTTTTTAAACTCAAAAGGCTAAATTAATTCATAGTATTTGCATTTTCTTTAAATACAAACATTATTAAGATACGCTATATCACACGCCTCTCTGACATACATATTAAAATTGAATTTGTTAAAATATGTATAAATAGAGCAAGATTAAGAAATACCAGTAAATGATAAAATGGAGAAGTTTTTTTCTACCATTATTGTTTTTTATGACCCCCTTTTCAGTGTCCTTATGTTTTGATTAGGTTGCTCTGGTAATCACCATTAGCCTTTTGATCTCCGCTCCGTTTAAACCAACTTGTTAATCGTGCAGAAACTATCCAAAACGATGAAACGATATTGAAAGCAGCCAGAGGGGACACACGAGTAATGGTCTGCGCGTGTGTCCACCAGCTGCACGAGATAATTGCTCGCGAGGCTTTACCAGGAAACATGAGAGGCCTGGGCGTTTTGGTGGTGAAAGAAACTTTGCAGAGAAGCTTCCCGAGCAGGCGGTGCTTTCTTCACTTTAAATGCTGTAGTTCCCGCCCCTCGGTCGCTTTCCTATATCACTGGGATTGATCGAGTTTATAGTTCAAACGGTGTTTACACACAAAAAAAGCAAATAGATAGCTTACTTATAAAACTGTTTATTTAAAAACAGAAAAGAAAACCATTGGCATTTTCTCCTTTCAATTTCAGACAAATGGATTTTATTTTCAAAATTTTACAAAATGCTTTAATAAAGTTTAGATTTTTTTTTATGCATTTCCATCAAAAAAAGAAACAACATGACCGAATTCTTATTTAAATTTTTTATCGAATATCTATCTCCATTTGTGATTTGCCCGAGAAAGGGTTTGACTCCTGCAGTTTTTGTCAGCTAGGTGTAAATTTTTATGTCTCAGAGTAGGATGTTGTGGATGCTGTTTGTGCAGAGAGTAGGGTTGTAGGTTTGTATTGGGGGTTGGCGGGAGATCTTCCATTGGTGGGAAGAGGAGGAGGAGGAGGCGGCTAGGCCTTCATCTCGTTGACTGGGAATCTATCGGTGGAGAAAGTGGCTCGGTTCCACCTTGGCAAAAGTATCGATCCCAGTCACAAGGAGGCTCCCACTCACCTTCCGAGGGGGTCGACCGAGACTTCTCGAATAAACTCTAATGTACTTTGCCGTAATAATAAATAAAATGAATATAGGTCATCTTGGGGAAAAACGTTTTCTTTCATTCTTAACTACGGTTATTCCGGTTTTTAATAACGATGCCACAATGGCTCTTCGTACGGTCCATGAGACCATTTTTTCCTGTGGCCAGTGACTGTACAAATGAATCCGAAATATCTTTTTTTTTGAAGGAGGGGATGGGCGAATCCTCGTAAGAAATGTTGTTGACACAAAAAAAAATCTTGGCTCGACAAGAGAAGGAAATATAAAGAATCGGCTACGACAACCTATAAAAACCGAGAAGCTATCACAGAAATTGAAGAGTCATTAGCAGAGAAGCAAAGCGACATCAAAAGACGGAAAAGTATTTGGGTCACAGTTCAGTGCAAAAATTATTGAATATAGTTTTTATAAATATTATTTTTCTTGGCGTACTCTTTAAAGAGTTTTTTTTTTATTTTAAATTTCTGAGGAACATTTTAATTTATTCCGTTTTCTGCTCTTTTCTGAATTTTTCTTTTAAATTTAAAATAACCATTCGAATAAAAATTAACTTAAATTAATATTAATTTTTCCCTGTGTACATATTTTTGATACATACTGTTGAATCGCGGTTAACCGAGCCCCGGTTATCTGAGGCTCCCAGTCAACCGAGCCGATGCCTGCGATCAATCTAAAAAAAATTCCTGAAAAGACTTCTATAGCAAAAAACTAATTTAAAATTTTTGTTTATCCTACCAATATAATTACATAACGCCTGTATTGGTTTGTAATGTACGTATTAAATGAACACTGTCTTTACATTAATGCATCTATTTATCGTCAAGTTTTGTAATCCATTAATATTAGATCCTCGTATTATCCGAGTTTTTTTTCATATCCGAGTTTTTTCATATCCGAGGTAGTCTCGGTCCCAATTAATCCCGATAATCGCGATTCTAATGTATTTAAACGTTAACTTATTCATTTTGCAAAAACTTTGAAACTTATTTAAAAAATTTAATTAAATGACTTTAAATTTTATCTTAGAATAAATAATTTGAAAATATTAAAAAAAATATTCTCGGTAACATAATTTGGTCTACATATCAGTTCAATAGTTTCTGAATTTTCTATTAATCATTTTAATTAACATCATATGCAAAAAATGATGTTAATTAATCCTTTTGTTCCATAAATTGGATATATCCACCCAAAATTTCATACCTTTACCTGCGGAAATCGGATTCACCCCAAAGGCTTTAAAAAACTTTTCATTATTGTGCAAAAGCGGATAATTTCATGTTATTTGGTATGACATGAAATTTAATATACAGTTAAATATTTTTAAAATAAAATTAATATAGATGAGAAACACTTTATAGGTTGACATAAAAATGTTGTTAAATAGGAATGTTCCATGGTATATTGATTATTTGTATATAATTCGGAGATTCTATTTATTTTTATCTTCGCTATTACTGTGGCATGTTAAAATTCAAAGTTAGTGGCTTTTTACTAAATTCGGTATGTTTATAACGTTAAACGGAAGTCATAAAATGTCGTTTTTGTAATAATCGCGAAAGAGAAATTCGTGAAAGCTGGAAAACTGGCAAACGGCGAAAAGATAAAATCGATCCAAACTCGGCACGTCATCTTGTGCAAAAGAAAAAATTTCAAAATTTAACTCTAAAGATGACTCTAAAAAATTTCTATCTACTTTAAAAATGTTTATTGATGTTACACTTTAATATGACTGAAGAAACTGCACGTGTGTGTGCGATTGTGTGTGTGAGTTTTATTCTCTGATCAATTAGAACTCTTTTCTCGAAGGGATATTTTTTTTCTGGTGCGTGCTTTGTGAAACATCCTGAATACTTTATAAGTGGATGAGGGATTAGCAACAAGGCCATTGGAAGAATACGCATCCAATGCTAGCAAATTCTATTGGTTCATCATTTTTAGTTCACGTAAGCGGAAGTCAATCCGAGAAAACTTTTCTTCCTCTGGGCTTAGATAGCGTTTTCTGTAAATTCGTGACTCGCCGGTTTTTATTTTTATTTCCTCCACGATTTTTTATTTGCTTTTATTTATTCTACTTTTTTATTCCTTCTTCACCCCACCCCCCTTCCTCGTCGTTGCATGCTTTCCCTCACATGATCAACCATTTCCGCAAAGGCCTCGTTTTCGTTTTCCCTTCCCCCTTTTGCTCCCTCATCGCGCACAATGGTTGCTACCGTGGAAATTCGTAGCAGAGCAAACGTTGGCTTCCTTAACACTGATTCCGCCGTACGGTAATTGGCTCCATCTGGGTCTTATCTTTCTATCCTTTCATCTAT
This sequence comes from Rhysida immarginata, assembly GCA_023313115.1. NCBI lineage: Eukaryota > Metazoa > Arthropoda > Chilopoda > Scolopendromorpha > Scolopendridae > Rhysida > Rhysida immarginata. Next base: position 12,116,348 of record JAHWFO010003124.1, read on the forward strand.
CTGACTATCTATTTCGTACACCTACTCCATTGTTCTGGCTGGAGTTCAATGGAGAAATGTCGCAAGCAATTGTAGCTACCAAAATCCCTCTCCTTTCCTTAACATCACCAGCTTCCCTTTATTTTTACCTGCGAGAGAAAGACGAGACAGGTCGATTCGAACTCAAAGGGGAAACATTTAAAAAAAATGAAACTCGAGAAAAGGAGAACCTTTTTAATTATTTATTGAAGCACATCTAAATTACAGCAGCAATGGAGATGTAATCAGTTGAAAGATGTTCACAATTTTTTATTGCTTTGCCATTTTTATTCCTAGACTTCGTGTGATATTGATTTTGACTTTGAATTTAGCATGTAATATTGAGACGATTTGCTTGAATGTTCAATCTTGCGCCTACTCCTAACGAGATCATCTTAGAAAACCGCTTCGATATATCGTATTGGAAAAAATGAGACTACGATGATTAAAATTGTTTCTTTCATTACGCATTCTGTCTAATGCTTTTTCGTGTTTGGCAAACATCCTTCTTGTTTGATTTCTTCTTTCTTTTTTTTTTTTTTTTGTTAAACCACGAGAGAATAATTTTTATTCTTTTTTCTATTGTTAAAGTGTCTCCAACATTTTCAAGAATCCATGTATACATTTTTAATTAAAAAATCGCTTTGATGCTCTTTGTGTCCATTAGCTATGTTTAAATAATTTAGATTCCACCTCCCGCTTTTCATTTTCATTTAAATAAAATTTCAATCGATTTCATTGGAAATGAAAGTGTTGAGCCCCTCATAGTAAAGGACCCAGATGTTGAGCGAGTTCGATTGTGTTTTTTGATAATAAGCATTTTTAATGGCTTCTAAACGATTAATGAGAATTTGCATTGCCGTTTAGAAACTTTATTATTCCAACTTCCCCTCACAAAATGTAATTACCAAAACAAAGATTTATTTGTATTTAGGAGTTGAAAATTTAGAGGAATCCTTCGTAGAATATAGATACCAATTGACAGATTTTCCTTTTCTTTTCTAAGAGAGGTTAATAACAAATAAATGCTTTCTTTTAATTAATTGTTTGAAGGCTCGTTTTTTTTATGTTTCAGAATGTGTTTATGAGAATTTCTTCCGTTTTATTTGTTTTTCCCCTTCCTCGTTATGGAAGAGCAAAATGGTGAATGGGGTGGCGCCAATTCTTCTGTGCCAAGGTTTCAATCCCAGGGGCGGCGGCTAACTAGTTCGCTACCACCGACACCTTTTCGTTACATAAAGGACGATTTAAAGTCTACATTGTCGAGGTCAATGTTATTAGAGTAACTAATGAAAGATGCAAGGCAATGTGACCCTTTGTTTGGATTTTTTTTCTGACGCTATATCACGTTGAAATGAATCTTGTTTTGCAAAACGGCCATTTTGAAAGGCGACGTCTCCTTGTCCAGCTAACTAGAGCTGCAGTATAGTCACAACTCTAAATACTTTCTCTTTTTTTTTTAAGCAATTTAAAAGAGTTGGGTTTAATTTAAATAATAAAAAATTTGTTGGGGAAATGATTTTGAATGTTATTCAAACAATTATTCAGAAATGATCGGAATAAAAAGCACCAGAACTACTTCCTTGTACTCAATCTCATAGATGAAAGAATAAAAGTGAATGAAGTGGGCTAAAGTTTTCCTCTTGTTCCTTATCAAGATTGTCCAATACATGGGTAGAAAGTGTAGTTCACTGTCATAGGTTGTCGAAGCAATGCGCCAACAAGGTGCTCTCAATCAATTCTCTGACGACATCATTCACCCTTGAGCTTTGTCAAGGAAGTTATCGAAAAAAAAACGAAAAAAAACCCAACAAAGCTCGTGTTATTCATCTACAAATGATAAACATTTACCAGTTCTTTGTCTTAAAGAACATAGCTGGGATAAAATATGAATAAAAAAGCTCATATAGGCGCGTGTTAAAATATAGGTCAAGTAAAATTTAATGCTCGCTGAATCTCTGCCATAGGATATAATTTCAGTTTATCGTTTACCACTCGAATCACGAATGGTAACTGATAACCTTATTTAATTTATAATTTGGTTCGTATGTGATTCAATTAATATAACAGGCGCTAACATTTCCCTTTACCCAATTTACACTCAAGAATGAAATTTCGGGCTGGAATGACGAGTTTCGGGCACATACGTGGCTGAATTGACGTGTTTCGGGCACATACGTGGCCGAAATGACGTGTTTCGGGAGCAAGCATTGCCGAATTTTCATGATAATCACCGAAAATCACCGAAATGGAGATGTTTTAAAGTTATTTAAAATAATTAATTGGAGTGGATAAGAAAATTATAGAAATATCCAATGCTGAAGGGTCCATATCGGGTAATTCTTATTTTGGAAATTCCTGATCCAGTTTTTCTAATATCTCCGTTTTTCTTTCTATTCTCGATAAAAAAGGGGCAGGTTAACAGCATTCCTAATTGTTTCTAGAATTAATTTTATTGAAAACATTATAGATCGATTTCTTGTCTGCAGAAAGCGATTATGTATATGTTGTTAGCTTTAATGATAATTGTGTTACTTTTTTATCCGTTTACTCCAGCAAACCTTTAGCAATCCTTCAGCAAACTATTCTTTAAAATCAGCAGTTGAATGAATTTTAAAAAACGATCTATATAAAATACGCGAATCTCTTTAAAATAGCAAAAGGACCTTGTCTCCTTGATCAATATTTATAAAAATTTTAGGCATCTAGTCATCTGTAAGACATCGATATTAATATTACGATTCAAATTTAGCGCTGGTGTTTTTTTATTATTTATTTTACTCTCCTAGAGAGCGTAAAACAGAAAGTTCTTTGCAGAAAGCTCTTACGATTATGTAAAATTATACACCAAATGATGTCTTGTGCAGCATATGGTTTCCTTTTTACAGAACTTAGAACTTGCATCTCATGAGGAACTCGTACAGATATCTTCAGAAGATACTACTGAGGTGAATTAATTGGGCATAACTTCTGAGTATATTTTTTTTCAAGTGTGCATTAAAGCTTAGAATATGAAAAAGGAAACCAAGGCGAAACCAAGCACATTATGAACCTTTTTGTAGCATTAAAAAAAAAATGAAACTGGAATTTTGGAGAAAAAAATCTTTTACTTTGCGTGCTATAATAATACTTGATTACAGGGTTGATATGGAAACGAAACTTTTGCCCAACTAATTTTAGTAGCATCGCTATATCTGTCTCACTATATGAAAAAAGCTGCAAGGCAGTGTCGGAAAACTGAAGATCTCAAAAAGAAGAGAGAAATCCATTCAAAATCCAGTTTTTCGTAGTTCTTCACGCAAAAAGTACTCCAAAGTGCTGCTTTCCTTGATTGTTCATCAACTTGATGCGCTGTTTTGCTCAAAACTGAAGATCTCGTCTTTCTGAATATACTCATGGAAGATACCGTAAACCGGGGTTACTTTGCACACACGTGAATAACTTTGCACAAGGGGATGTTAAACATTTGCTCCTCTTATTTTGTGTTGAATGATTTTAGTTTACAATAAGATTGCATTAAAGTGTTAAATACAAGGTCATTCAACACAAAACAAGTTTTTTGAGAGCAAATGTTTGCGTTCCCTTGTGCAAATTTACCCCCAGGTGTGCAAATTAACCTCAGTTTATGGTATATTTTTATTTAGAATTTATTTTTTTCTTCTTTTTTTTCTTTTTGATTGACTGATTAGAGATTTGTGAAGTTTTCAGCAAAAAAGAGAGTATAAGAATATTTGAGATTATATTATAGTTTAAATAACTGTAAAGGCGGGTTGATTGTCTAAATGATTTTTTATCAGTGAGATAGTATATCCTTTCACGTAGTATATATGTAATTTTAGACAGGTATACTAAACGGCGAGCATTTCAAAATTTGAAAGAATTGTATGGGAATTTATCACTGTTCTCTACTTTGTGACAATTCGAGCCTTATGATATGGAGCGTTATCCTGCTGAATGGAGACCTGTCCATACGTCAGTGATGATGACATAGATAACATGAGCATTTTCAGACCATTCCTCTTCGATTCTGTTACTCTCAAAATTATTTTCATTTAAGAAACTTTTAATTACAGCATAAACCTGGAACAATCGAAAATTTGGTAGACTTACTATCTATAGATACAAATTGTGTTTCAATTTTATTTTAATATTGCAACAGTTTGACCTCGAATTAATTTGACACTGAAATTGCGGTTATATAGTCATTTAGTTAATTAGATATAAAAAAGCAAAATAAGGCAGAGGTTTTACATGTGTTAAAATATATTTGAGTCTATTTTTGAGCTTTATCCTCGATAATTTTATATATTTAATTGTACTTTGAAGGATATAAGAGTAAATGGACTAAAAACTATAAGCTTAAAAGATTAAAAGACCACTGAGCGATGCTATTTTATTATAAAAGTATTTCAACAAAATCTCTTTCATGAGGACCCTCATTATCGTTTTTTACTTCCTTAAAGACAATGTTTAAATATTAAAATCGGAGCAACAGACAATCTTTAAATATATATTTCTATACTTTTGCAGTATATATAGGTGGTCAAAGACAAGCTGAATTCTAAGATGTTAGTACTTATTCTTTACAGTGTAATAGTTTTACTCCGTATTTTTAAATTTGAAATTACTCTGTAGTTTTCCTCGCTATTGGTCATTCCAGCGGCGAGGTTTGGAATTGAAACGTGCAACTTGCTTAAAATTCTATTTTTTACTATGCGAGAGCTTCCCTGGATGACTTTGGAACATTAGGGATAGATTGCACTGAATCCTTATTTCATGGCATTTTAAAAGTGTCTACTAAATTTTATATCAGCGAATGCAATAATTTTAGGTGTTATCTTTGTTTGAAGAAAATCATATATAATGTTTGGTCAAAACCTTTCGTTTTACATTTTCGTCGAAGGCGTATTTACATTTGCTCTGGGTTGATATCACAGGCTTCCGTTTCACCTTTGATAAAAAATGAAGTTCAACAGGAAATTGATTTAAGATATTGGACAAGCTTGAATAAAAAAAATATTTGTTTTAGTTGCGTACGTTAACCTTTTTTCGTTTATTAAATATGAATTCATTGTTTTTTAGCTACAAATAAAATCTAGCGATTGCATAATGTATTTTTTATTTCACGCTGGAAATTGCGGCTTGTTTACCGAGACAATTTTTAGAGAAATCTTTGGAAAAAATGACCGACCCAATTTTTGGAGCCTGCTTTTGGTCGCTTCTTCTTTGGGAAATGTTGTCTATTGTAGATATATCCATAATCGCAATTGTTCTCTGTGAATTCACTTCGAGAGAATATTAAATTTAACGTAACCATATATGTAATCCCGATTACAGTTTTTCATTGCCCCCATCTTTTCCAATTCTCCATTATATATTTCAGAACGCTTAGACCACCCGTCAGAGTTATATTTTTCTCATTTTTAGTTTTATATTAATTTTACTTTGCTGTGTTTATAATCTACTTTGCAACTAAATTAGCTCTTATCGATCCCGCAAGATAAATTATGATAAAACGTCTGACCTAAACGGCTTTTGCTATTGATATCAGGTAATTTTGAATCCTTGTTTATGATAAGCTTATCGTATAGGAATAAATTTATTCTTAACGATTTGTAATTATTTCGTATTTTTTAAAGTATGTACGTAACTGCTGTTCCTTCCTCTCCTTTATCAATGGGAATTATCGTTTTCTAATTAAATGTATGAAAGTAGCTGTTCCAAACAAGATCTTCAGTTAATGCGTGGGCGTGGTCTTAATGCGTTCCATTTATTAATGAAGGTGGACATTAATGTCGATCATCTGAAGAATGATGGGATTGTGGGTGGCAATGAGCCAGTCCCGCAGCTGCTGCTGCTCCTCATTCTGTACATCTTTCTTGAATACTATGTTAAAATATTCAGACAAGTGTAATCCTTCTTGTAGAGGATAAAAATAACGTCCATCAAATAAAAAAAATCATACTCACCGTTGCAATCTGTTTTAGTTAATTTAATCTTGGGATGATATTGCTGTCATTATTTCAGACCATCATAGCCGGCTCAAATGCACCGTGAAAATTGAAAAATAAAATTTTCTGCATATATTAAATTGAAATTTTGTTGGAATTGAAAAATATTTGTTGGAATTTACTTGAAAGCGTTATGATTTAAATAATTTTTAAATGGTCACACATTATTGTATGAGATTCAAATGAGAAGTTACGAGAAAAATGACTTTCGTGACAAATGATATTTTTTTTTTGTATTTTTATAAGAATATATATACTGTACATGTAATGCTTTTTTCCTCTCTCAAGCTAAGTTCATATTTATTGGTTAGACCTATAGAAAATATAAACAGTGAGGTATATGCTAACGTATATGCTTTCCATCCAAGTGCCTTTAAGCCTGTCAAACTTGATAGATGTAATTTGTTAATATATTGAATACAGTCTTCTTCCATAATCATTAATTCATACTCGTGCAGAATTGAGGATTAAAAATCCGTATAGAGTGAGAAATTGCGAGAAAGAGAAATTTAACTCGCGCAGAATCTTCTCTTGAATCTGAGAGGTTGCGTGTGTTTAAGGAGTAATGCATAGGCACACATACAACACACACGCTCTTGCAGTTGTTTAAAAGGCTTAAAGCTCCGAATCTTCGTAGCTTGATGCGTTATTCTCACTTATAAATCTGATTGTCATTGACTCCATAGGAACCCGATCAATGCAAAACTGATGCAATCATGAAATTCAATTCGCTAACACTTCTAGCGATTTGCCTGTTTCAATTTTAATTTATATACACAATATTTTGATTAATGAAATTAACTATTTCGAAATATATTTGTAAATTATGCACGTGTTCGTACAGCCCTCTAATAATTTTTGAATCAATAATTGATTTCATAAGAATTTATCAAGTCGACCGTCTCTCTTAGAATGCAGAATGTTCGGCTTTCTTGAGCTTTCATCTAATATAATAAAGTTTTAAATTTTCGTATTTGGGTTAATCAATTCCGTTATTTCTATTGTACCAGAAATATTGCACTTTTGAAAATTATTGAAACTATTTTGAAATCTTCCTTTGTATTTTCTACAAAGCAAAAAAAAAACCGTTTTATTTTTTTTTTGTTTATTAAGGCTCTCAGTGAAAAATGCTCAATATTTCGAGACCCGTGTTTCTTTAATATTTTACAAATATTTGAGAAACTTCAAAGTAGGTAATTCCGAATCAATATTATCGACATCGACACTGAAAAAACATAAACTGTTCCAGAACAAAAAAAAAAAAAACATTCCAGAAAATTTTATTTTATTTTTTTTTTTATATTGGATGTTTCACCAAAACAATAGAAAAGCAAGAAAAATTCGTACTTAAGCATTATAATGACTTTATACCAAACTTAGCTAATTATATTTTTTATGTGCAATAGTATACATTGTATCCATCCTGTAAAAACAGACTGTGGTATTTCACCTTAATGATGTTTGATCTAGGTTAGCTTTTTCCTACCCACTTTCTTTCTTCCTCATTCCCTTCGATGAACTTTATCAGATAGGGAAGCTTTCTGGTAAATGGTTTTTACCCGCAGAGATATTAGAGGAAATGAGCACCCTGTAGTTCTTAATGTTAAGGCAATGCCTTCGAGGCCATACATTAAGGATCATAATAAAGCACGTTCGGGAAAAACTCAAAGAAAAGAACAAAACTAATAAACACATAACAAAAAAATAGTGGCAAAGCTCAGTGATGTCCATTCATTCATCCTGCTTTAATTGATGCAGACGTTTTTCATTTTTATATTTGAGGAAGGAAAATGATATGTAGAATTGCATTACTATTTATTAAATGTGATTCAGCATCTTAGAAAAATCCATTCTTAAAGTTTTAGAGGTGATTGCGAAGCCGTTTATGATTATAAAACATGTAAAACAATAGCAATTAATAACACTTTTTTATTTATTATTATTTTATTATTATTATATTATTTTATTATTATTTTATTTGTTCCTTTTTAAATCCTTATTTGCGTCCAGTTGGTGGTGTTGACAACTGGTTTGGCCAACCGTCGCTCTGGATCATTTGGAGATTTCATCCAAAGACAGGGAATCAAGAATGGCGTTTCTGTTGATGTTAAAAGCACATTTCCTCGTCAAATCATTGGCAAAAATTGACGATCGTCGCTCACATTCATTCGTTGTCCAGTCGTCGGGGGTTAGAAATGAAGGCTTTCGCTTTCCTTCGTTATTTCGTAAATGTTATTCTCTCGCATCTAATGGAAAGTAAAGGGAAGGAGTACGCGGATGAATAAACAGGTTGGCAATCGATTTATGTTGCTTTGCAAGTATTTGTAAACACAACGATCATTCTCGTATCGATCGATTAGAGAATCGAAATGGCATCAGTTCAACAGAAAAGCTTTAAATGACGGAAAGAAACAACACCTGTTTTAAAAAGGCGTGAAAAATAGGAAAGAAAAAATAAAATCATTTTGTCAATAAATTAAATATTTCACAAAGGATTCGTCATTGTTTTATATTTATCTCGAGCGGATTATTTTTCCTATAGCCAAGAATCCAAAACGAATCTTGTTTTGCATACGAATTCTGTCAAGCGAGAATTTAAATTTTTGAAAATTTTTCTCATATAACGTTAAATAATGTTCTTGGAAAATTAAATTTTATGATGTAGTTTTAAAAATAGAGCCTTCAGCTTTTCATATTATGTCGAATGACTTTTTTTTAATAATTAACTCTGCTTTTATCAGCCAAATAATAGCTGCCAAAGAAAAATATCCATCATTATTTTATAACGGGCTTACATGTAAGACTATAGGGGAGACACTAAAGAGAGACGATTCCTCAAAGAAATCCTAATCTTAAAACGTGGAGGGTGTTAAGTTGATACATGTAGTGTCTCGACTGCACGTTGTTCATCGGAAGTCTCGGAAGCTGCAAGAGCCGGGCTTTAATGATCAGACGTGATTCCATGCAGGATAAAGGGGGCGTGGTAGCGGCTGAGTCTGTCCAAAGTGCTATCGCTCCGAGTACACGACCGTTATCCAGAGCCAAACTTGGCTTCCATGGGCTTTGGCGACATTCCACGGACAGAGCCCGACAGATCATCCGATTCTTCCAACATTCCATTTCGTTCCGTTTTCCTCTTCCTCCTCCCTTTTCAGGGGGCAAAAGATATAGTGGGAGGAAATTGCTGGAAGAAATTTGAGAATTTTCTCATAATCAAAATAATTTAATGGGATCAAGCTAGGATAGAATTCTAATTATTATAAAACGGCAGTGCGCATCGCTTTTAATAGTAAAATATTCAAACGTGGTAGAACTGTTTACAAAATGAACTCTATGGATAAGTTGATTAGGGTTAAACAAGACTAGTTAAAATTAGTATATACAGGCTATTTTTAGCTGAAACTATATTATTCATATCCCTTGTAACTGATTAAGATATAAAACAACAGAAGACAGAGAAACCACTAATCCACATAATGAATTTATGATTTTCGGTTTATGATTAAGATATTGTACATACACAAAATAAAAAAAAAAAAAAAAATTTAATATTGTGAAAAGGAAAATAAATATTTTGCATATAACAGTTTTAAGGGAGGAATTGTCATGACTTTTTAAATTACTTAAAAATGAATTTAAATTACTTAAAAATAATTTAAAATATGAATGTTCTTTACTTAGAAAAACAATATTAAAATACATGCAATTTTATTATTTCAAGGAGAATTTCATAGAATGTTTTTAAATTTCGTTACTATACAGTCGTTGTGGAAACCAAACGTACACATTAATGGCACTTATTATGCCGCATATTATTTGTACTCATATTTATTCATTCATTAGAATAAAAAAAATGACTAAATACAGCAAAAGATTGATAAACCACAGGAAGACGAAAAACCAAGGAATAATAATATAATGAGCTTTTTAATAAACTTTGTTTTCGTTTTTTTTTTAACTTAACGAAAGTTTTGGATATATTGTCATTAACTTGAACAGAGTCGCGATCTATTTGAAGCTCGTCTAGCGTTTCAAAGATTTGAACTTATGATGAACTTAAAAGTCAAATAAACTCTGCACTTTTAAAAGTCAGACATCCCAGAGAGAAAAGGTTTTGTTTCCTATTTTGCTGATAACTATCGTTAGCGATTTCCGGGAGCTCTTATCGGAAAATCTTTGTTGGGGAGGCGGGCGAGTCATTAAAATGTTTCATCGATTGATAAAGCAAATGAGAAGAATGTCGGAAAAGTTTTATTTTTAATCATTTCGATAACACCATCTGCTACGGCTGACAAATACTTCACATAAGGGTTAAGCAATAATTACCGCAGTCGCCTTTACTTCTTAGGTAGATAAGGCTCAGAAATTAGGTTCGGTAGTAAAAACAATCATAGAATGCACGCACATGATTTTGGAATGCTTTCTTTTCGTTTGCATTCAGTTTCAATTCAACTGATATATTATTTATAATATTATTAAGAAAACTCTGGAATCTTTTTTCTTTTCGTTTCTTTTCTTTTTTTTTCTTTTTAGCTTTTATCATCATCATCATCATCATCATCATTATGTATGTCAATTTTCAAAAGTCGTTCTTTTGTTTCATTTTGGAAGCAAACTGTTAAGTTTACCTTTTCGAATCTAGTATCAAACTGAAACTCTAGAAGACCGCTTCAAGCGAAAGCTTTTCATTTAGTCACTAGCTGATATACCCGGCGTTGCTCGGGCTCCTTTTGGATGAAATTTTGCAATTTCTGAATGTGAACATTTAGTGAAAATGAACCCATGAAAAAAGGTTAGAAAATTGTTGAATTTTTCATTTTTTTTTCGGCAATGACGTATACCGCAAGTAAATTTTCGTTTACGTTTGAATCATTTACACGTTCCTTTTTGTTTGTCATAGTTTCTCGCGTTCTCAACATTAAGAGCTATGCAGGCCGTACACAACATAAATAAGATTTCAACAGACGTTAACAATACTAACAGTAATTTTTTTTATAATTATAGGCCTTACATCAATTAGCTAGTGTTTACAAAAGGCCTAGCATTTTTTGTTGAAAACAACAGCACTTTCATTTATAAGTTTTTGTTTTCAATATGTCTAACATTTTTTAGCTGAAAACAATAATAGGCCTAACATCAATTATATGTTTTTAACAATTGGCCTAACAGAATTTACCTATTGTTAACATTAGGCTGAAGAGTAATTAGCTTTGGACTATCTATTATAGGCCTAATATTAATTTCCTACTGATAACAACAGTCCTAACATTTTTTAGCCATATTTAACAAAAGCCCGAGCATTAATCAGCCATTTTAAACAATAGGCCTAATTTTTTTATGCATATTTTGCATTTGGCCTAGCATTAGTTAGCCCTTTTTGACTGTAGGCCTAACATTATTCAGCCATTTTTTTTACAACAGGCCTAACATTTATTAGCCATTTTCAATAACAGGCCTAACATTTTTAACCATACGTAACAGTGGGCCTAACATTTATTAGCCATTTATTACAATAGGCCTAATTTTTTAAGCCATTTTTAACATTAGGCCTAACATTTTTTAGCCATTTTTAAAAATAGGCCCAGCATTTTTTAGCCCTTTTTTTCCATTTAAGCCTAACATTTATTAGCCATTTTAAACAATAGGGCTAATATTTTTTTAGCCATTTTTAACAATAGGTCTAGTGTTAATACTTCTTTAGGCCTAACATTTTCCAGCCATTTTTAGCAATAGGCCTAACATTTATTAGCCTTTTGCTACTGTAGGCCTAACATTTTTCAGCTGTTTATTTAACTGTAGGCCTAACATTTTTCAGTCCTGTTTTGCAATAGGCCTAACATTTTTTTAGCCCTTTTTAACAATAGGCCTAACAGTTTTTAGCTTTTTTTTTCAATTGGCCAATTAAAAATTGTTAAGGGAGAGGGGTTGGTCTCAAAAGTCCAGTAACTGTTAGTCCGAATTCAATGCCAAGCTTAACAGGTGAGCTCAGGTAGGAACTCGTACGCATATCATAAACAGAATTTGAACGTGTTGAAGCATTCTCGAGTCTTCGTCGGACATACAGACGGGCAGTCAAACAGACTCACAAAAGAGCGAATCCAATTTTTGCTTTTCAGCATATTCTAATGTAAGCTAACTTTAGACTAAATCTATTTCTTGCATGCAGCACCGTGAATGTAATAATCAGAATGTTTTTTTTCCCCCCTCAAATTTCAAGTTCTTTTCCTGAACTGTCAATTAGCTTCAAAAGATGGCGCCAGTAACCACCATAAATCCTTTTGGAAAACTTTTGCATTGACGCACCCAGGCAGATCGAGTCGTATCCCTGTTATCGATAAAAAAATTGCCTGTGTCTTGCCATCTCTCGATAAATTGACCCAAGTATCATCCAAGCTGGCTATATTCTTCTGTTTGTCGCCTGCCAAATAGCTTTCATGCAATTTTCTGCTGTTAGTTCGCCTCTCTGCAATATGTCTTAGCAACAAAGAGTGAGCTCGGGCCTTATGACGGCGTCTTAATTTCAAATTTCGGCGAATAATACTGTTTACCGATGGAACAGAGGTTCCAATCTTGCTTGCAATGGGTCGTTGTGTTAGCCTCTTCACTGTTCGAATGTTAGTCTTAGTACGGGAAGAACGACGGTGCGCTTTTCGTTCAGCAGCGCTTCACTGTTGATCATTGGATCCGTTTGTCTTTTGCGTTTGATAACTTTTGTTATACCATTCTTGGAAATAAAGAAACCTTTTTCCTTATACTGTTCTATTATTCTGGGATAAGAGTAACCAGCGTCGGAAAGGACTACGACGTGGCCCTCTCAGAACGATTTAATTTTTGAAGGCATTTAGCAGCAAACTTGAAAATGATGAACGGAATGATAAGCTCGATTTTTACCGAACTCGAGCCTCGTGCATTTCAAACCTGTGCTACGACGTTTTAACAATCGTCACCATAAACATGAAATATCCTCCGTATAATTTTATTCTACACGTACGAGGTACTATCCAAATATCCGAGAATTTGAATATTCCGCCCAAACCAAAAACAGTACGAGGAAGAGACGGAGTGGCATTTCAGCTGTTGCTTTGCCAAGTTTCGTACTAGTAGAAGCATTTCTTTGTGAGTTATTGCTGTTTGTGTTGCAACGTTTTCTTGCGCTTCTGCGATTTCCAAATTATTCGACTGGTCAGACTGTCAACAGGAAGTTTTACTGCGAGGTTTTGAAGAGACTCAGGGAGAAGCTTTACTGCGCAAACAGCACGAGTTGTGGAAAAACAAAGATTGGTTGCTCCACCATGACAAGGCGCCCGCATATACCTCACTCGTTATGAAAAATTCCTTTCAAAAAACAACATGGTAACGGTCTCCCACCCTCTTACTTCCCGGCAACTTCTATCTATTCCATAAAATGAAAGGGCGACGTTTTGATTCCATTGAAGATACCCAAGTAGAATCGCAACTGGTCTTGAACGGACTTCCAGGAGTGCTTCCAAAAATGGGAAAAATCGCTGGGATCGTTGCATACCTGCCGGAGGTGACTACGTTTTCTGCTTTTTACAAGAAAATTCTCGGAAATTTGGCTAACACCTCGTATGATGGCAGATCGGATACAGTGGAATTTTTAAATAGCTTAAGTTAAGCTAAAAGAAAAAAACAACAACAACATTATTATGCTTAAATCCAAAGAATCTTAAATATAAAGAAAAGATTAGTAAAATGGTGAAAAATTAGTTGTAAATAACATTATGGCTCAATATTAATTAGAACAGGTATGATATTTTTACCGTACCGTTCTATTCAAGTAGCACTCCTTGACAATCAATAAAATACATCTACAAACTTTACAAAGAGCAGGAATTTTCCTGACGAATCGAGGTTTTTCTACGTGGCCAATTGCCTGTCGCTATATTACGAGCAAAAAGCTTCAAAAGCATTATATTGGGTTGTTTCAGTATAAAGTATTGGCCGATTTCGCTTAGGGTACTTTGCATGAGCCTTACGGTGTGTAACATTACAGCAGGAACTACCATAACTTCCTACAAATTAAGTAGGACTGGTCCAGAACTTTTCTCCAATAGTTGCGTATGTAGTGATGCAGACATTACATTAGGTCATGGAGCAGCGCGATGTCAGGCTACTGATTTTGCACGAATACAAACTTGGACGGAATGTGCGGGAAACCGTTGCTAATGTTAATGGAGCATGGGATGCTTGCACGACGAATGACGGAACTGGTACCGTAGATTATTTGCGCTGGTGCTATGGACATTAATCGTAAGCAAGTAGACGGGCTTCCGGTAAAGTGCGATACCGAATGGTTACGGAAGAAAGTGGATAAACATTGATGTATACTGTCGTCAGCTGGATGAATGCCTTCAGAAATTTCGAACAAAACAACCATCACTGGTGAAGCATGCAGGTCCAATATCCCTCCAAGATGGTCTCGTTCCCATGTGTCTGTTTCAACCCTGCAAAAAATTAATGCTTTGGGATACGAGGTTCTCCTTCATCCTGCATATTCACCAGACTTGGTCCCAACTGATTTCCACATGTTTCGTCATGTGGACAGTTTCTGGCGGGACAAACGATTCACTGATCGAGATGCTGTCATTGCTTCTGTCACCAGTTTTTTAAAAATTGTAATGCCGCCTTCTGTCACCGTGGCATTTTTTTCACTGCCAACACGTTGGACACAATGTATAGATATTTCACTTAATAAAATCTATTCCTTTCCTTGTTTCTGATGTCCTTTTCTTTTCATCAAATTCGGCCATTACTAATGCAACAACACAATAGTTAACACGAAAAAGAAAATTAACAGTTTTAAAATTTTTAGATGACTATATAAGAATCCCAAATCTCGTTTGCAATGAAATAGTAAATGATAGATGAAAATAAGAAAGAAAATTCCATAACTTGGGATGAAATCAGTGATCTTCGGATAACCTTTAGAATTAGAGATTCTAGGATCTATTTTATTTCTTATTTTCATCTGTTATTTATTACATCTGAAGAACTGGCGTGAAACAAATCCTCGAAAGACCAATTTTCATGGTATCTAATGTCAATTCCTGCAGATCAATAATAATTCCTGTATGTGTTCTTTTTTTTATATATATAAGATAGAGTAAGTGCATCCAAGAAATTTTCAAAATTTAAAATGAGAGCCATAATTTTTAATTATTTCATTTACGAGGTAAATATTATATCCATTAATCTTAACATTATAAGTTTGTCTTGAGAATGCCTTTCGCAAGGCCTCAGCTAGTAATTAAAAAAAAACAAAAAAACCGGTTATTTATAGTGTCTCCTGTTTCCTACAGGCGGAGATGAGTTTGCCATTACTGAGGAAATTCCTTGGAGACAAAAAGTGAAAAAAAAGTTAATTATCTGGAGATAAAAAAAAAAATCAGTTAGGGCTTTTGGCAGTATTTCATTTGCCATCTGCCGTTTTTATCTTGCAAAATTTAACTAACTTGTATTTTAATGTGCTTTATCCTGTGTAATTGAAATCGTAATCGATATTCGATAGGTTATCTCGGCAAGCTTGATCTTCTCATCCGTGTGCATCCATTGGAGATGCCGAGTTTCAGTCAAATTAGAATTATGTGCACAGATTATCTCAGCGAGCTTTAAAAGTGCATTTTCTTAGGTTTAGTAACAAATGAGTATGATTTTTGTTCTGTGTCGTTTCCAAATATCGATATAATATAAGAACTCGGTTTTCCATTGAAAATGCTTTCTTCGAGTGAATGTTTTTTTCACTCGGCTGCATTCGACAATAAGACATTTTGCAAGCACCCGAATAAAATTAAGGATGGTGGGGGAGGATTAAAAAAGTATGAATGATGACAAACTATCTTCGATGATGGGTTTAAGGAGGAAAAAAATAATCGATGCCATCAAGACCTATATTTTTGAAAACATTCTTTGCTTTTGATTCTACTAGTTCTGTCTTTACTTTTTGAGGTTTATTTACATAAAATTTTAAATGAATTGAATTCCAGAAAGGGAATTTGATTTGATTTGATTTCTTAAACTATTAAAAAACATGACTGTTTTAAATAGATTCCACGGTTGAGAAACCTTATTCTATATTTTAGATCAAGTAAATGACATCTTATTTTTCATTTTTATTAACTTTAAATAAGAAATGTTTATTCTTCCAATTAAATTTTATAATATCGTTTATAAAGTTATAATAATAAATATGAAAATATTAATTTACGGATTCAAGATATTGTACCATAGAAAAGAAGGAAATGATGGATATGTTAGGTAGCCGTGAATTTTGGAAATATATTAGTCATGCGAAAGGGCACAGTGACCTCGGTGCTGACGTGCCCAAAAACCCAACCAACTAATCAGTTTAACCACTTATACGAGATAATGTTGAGAGGCCTGCCCTTACTACAGTCAGCTTGTCCATTCGAATTGTTTTGAATTAATGTTAATAGAACTGCTTCTTGTAAAAAACCTAACGGGGCAATAATTGCGAAAATGCAATTTCCTTTTTTGGTTCGAATTCGATTTGGCCCTTGTCTCAACGACCGGTTCCGATCAATTAACTCCTCAGTGCCTCCTATCGCAGTTAGACTTCTTTAAATTAACATTAACAAATTCTGGGATAGGCTGAGAAATCTTGCGAGGCAAGTGAGGATTCAGTTACAGAAATTTTACAGAAGTTTTCGCCTTCATGCGACTATCTTTGTCGTTAAAATGACTGATGAAACGCTCTATTGCACATTATTTGCACATTTAAGATTTGTCATTATTAAGTAGCGGAAGAATGGAGCTACTTATTGGTTTCACAATGTCCTTCTATCCGTTCGTCTCCTTCATAATTTCTGCATTTTTTGAGGTAGAAAGTTGAAATTCGGAATGTAGCATAATATGAGCATGAGTACCTTCACTATTTAATTTGGTTTTGATTGGCCTACTGGGGTCGGAATTATGGGGGTAGGAGCTAGAGGGGACCAAGTGATGTATGTGGTATTTAGATATGTAAAGGAGTGAAATTCGAAATGCATATTCCTCTAGGCAAAATCTACATTCCTATAAAATTTGGGCCAAATTGTCCCAGTGGGGGCGGAGTTGTGGGGGTGGCGGCCACTTGGTCTTTAGAACTATGGCAACATATGGCGTGTGATATCATGCGATTGAAAATGATAAGAAAGAAAAGAAGATAGGGTTCTTTTATATTTTCTAAATACTAACAAGGAGACTCCACGTACTCGGACTCACCGATTTTGATAAAAAATATTCTACGAGTAGCTTTTACCAAATTAAACACCCATGCAAAGCTATTCGACGCACTTCTCAAAATTTTCCGAGAAAAAATTCATAATGTTTGTTATAATCGCCTACACTTCTATAAATGCCCGAATTGTAGCATATATTTTTATCGCGTTTCAGGTGGTCTAGTGGAAAACTAGAATTCGATATTGCAGGTACGGATTCAAATCCCGTTTTCGATATTTTTTTTTCTCTTCTTAAATTTTTTAGCATGTATGGGAATGTGTAATTAAACATAATCTAAAATTTGCGATTTGCTAAAGTTATTTTTACATAAGCTGAAAGGATGTTACAGGTTATATTATTTTCCTTTTAACACACACACACACACACACACACACACACACACACACACACACACA